>CM069441.1:853437-1336407 GCA_035610835.1 Ophiura sarsii
GATATAATTGACCAACCTGTCAATTTGTTAATCAATGCGCAAACATTAGTTAAGCTCTACCTACTTCTCTGATTGGCTACCGGAATTGGGTGAATTTTCAAGCATGCGCAGAGAGCTGATCGGAGTGAGAATATTCCTTACATCCATACTCAACTCAAAACAGCGATTGGGATTATGCTGGGGATTCCCTTTTTAATTCCCACGTTAAAATATTTTCAAACTATTGATGTTGTCTTTATAGATACTCACGTTCATAATCCGGTAGATCTAATGAGTTTAACAAACCAAATCATACAATTTTAAAAACAATTTAATTTGCACTCTCAGAACAAAGGTTAAAATCTTTAACCATGTTGGTTACAATTTTAATCAACGGGAGGTTACCAGGTAAACCACACAATTGGTTGGTTAAAACTGTAACCAACAGCTGTTTGTTAAACTTTAACCTGTGGTTGGTTACAAATTTTTTAATCATTTGTTGGTTAATATGTTTTGACCAACAGTGGTTGGTTAAACTTTAACCTGTGGTTGGTTACAATTTTTAATAATTTGTTGGCTAATAACCAACAGTAGTTGGTTAAAAAATGTTGGTTAAACTTTTATTTTTTTGCTAAACTTTAACCCAGACAACATTACACTATTGATGTTTCATTGGCCCGATATTGGCTTTCAATATTGGCGCCAACCCGTGGCCAGGACCAACAAGGGACAGGACAAGGCACAAGATCCTAGCCAAGAGGCCGGGAAGCGATAACTTAAAACAGCGGCCGCAATTGTTAGACCACGTCAGAATTTGTATATTATATGAAAATCAATCGTGTTATTTTCCGCCCCAATGTAAATACCAGGGAAGGAAAATAACACGATTGATTTCATATACAAATTCTAACGTGGTCTAAATAATATGCGCAAAATATTTTCCTCGCCAATGAAATTCTTTGGCGGGAATCTTGTTATGACCTATTGTTGGTTAAAATTATGATGCCTTAACCAACGTTGAATAAACTAAAAATTTATTATATTTTTGCTCTTTAACCAACGCAGTATTAAAAGTAATTTTTAACCAACGCTTCATTTTTAACCAATGTAGTATACTTTTTAACCAACATTCTTTTAACCCATGGTTATTTAATACCTGTTCTGAGAGTGTGCTAAAGTAAACACCTTGTTGCGCGTAAAATCGATGGTAAAAATAAAGAGATGTTGACAATCTAAACTAGTCCTATATCGTAAAACCCTTGGGCGGATTTCTTAAAGGTGACAGAGCAAATGGCTAACTGGAATAAATGGACACCGCGAAGTCAATTTATTAAATTAATAGTGGTCGTATTGAACTCATTTGAATGGAATAACAGTTTGGAATTTCTGAAAAGTAGGAATTTACAGATAATAGAAGGATTGACGCGCGCTTGTTCCTTTGAAGAAAAAGTGAAAAACCAATATACTTTTGTCCTTTTTCGATCCCGTTTACCTTTCTTTATGATTCAAAACCAATCATTAGGCCTAATCATTTGAATTAGGCCTACCACAAAATAACTTTTTTATGAAACTAAACCAACTTATTTGATGACCTTTATGTTTTAAAATCCACTTAAATCTCTATACAGGTCGTCGGGATGACGTGAGTACCATGCCAGTTATACGGTATAAATGAAATCAATTTTAAATGTTCTGGACATGACCTATAACAAATCACAAACGAATCACAAGCCATAGATTGGTCCCATAAGTATGCTAGTGTGTTAAAGATAGCTTGACGATGAATGCGGATTATTTCGGTTCGAATCATGTTACGAGCGCTTTTGGTATGAGTTATACATGAGACAGTGCGACGACCTCTACAAATGCTGATGCTACATTTTGATATTTCTTGTAAATTATAACAAATCAAGGTGACAGTAGGTAGCTTTTGCGGATACATCTACACACTGTATCAGCAAAGTTATGCATTCACATTGATGTCTTCATGACATGCAAAATGAATGAAACCTGCAATTTCATTATTGTTCTCAAAACCAATTTTATTTTTAGTTGTTGTTTTACTGCATTGATATTCCTATTCACCAAAACACCAAGATTATAAAAACAGTATGAACAGTGCTCCACCAAATCCATATTTTAAACCACAATCCAAATTGTAACCTTTAGGCCTAATGGTATGGTAAGCGTCAGCCAACACAAACATCAACCCTTTACTGCAATTTTCAGATACCGTGCAAGGAAGTGATATGCATGGTGACTGTTTACGTGACGCTTTAGATATGTTCAAACACAACACTTTTCCCATATAATCAACTATGTTTATATTGACTCGTATGTGATCACAGATTGTTGTTTTAAACAAAAGTTCCTGTTTCACTGTAATACTGCACTCTCAGAACAAAGGTTAAAGTCTCTAACCATGTTAGTTAACATTTTAACCAACGGGAGGTTACCAGGTGAACCACACAATTGGTTATTCAAAACCGTAACCAACAGCTGCTGGTTAAACCTTAACCTGTGGTTGGTTACAATATTTGTAATCATTGGTTGGTTAATATGTTTTAACCAACAGTGATTGTTTAAAAAATGTTGGTTAACCTTTAACATGTGGTTGGTTAAAACTTTTAATCATTTGTTGGTTAAATCTTCTAAACTTAACCATTTGTTGGTTCATCCTGCTTGATAAGTAACATGGGTTGGTTAAGGCCTAACCATTTATGGTTAAACCTGCTTCATATTTAACATGGGGTTGGTTAAAACCTAACCATTTGTTGGTTAAATCTTAAATTTAAAGTATTGCTGCGAAGTTATTGCAGACGACAGAGTGTTTCAAGGTACAGGATTGATTTCTTAATACTGTAAGTTAATAATTATGTAACTGTCTGAGCTTTTGATGATTAAGTCAATATTACTGTAATGACCAGAGGCATCGTAGGTTCATCACTATTTTTCACCATTTTCAAAATTCATCATATTTTGGTTCACATAGTATCTATAACAATCAATTAACATGTAGCAGTTGATGAAATGGCTGAGGCACCTTCTATATATCCATGTTATATATCAAGCAGGATTAACCAACAAATGGTTATATTTAGCAGAATTAACCAACAAATGGTTGAATTTAGCAGAATTAAACAACAAATGGTTAAAAGTTTTAACCAACCACATGTTAAAGTTAAGCAAAAAATAAAGAAGAAGAAAAAAAGAAAAGAAAGTTCAACCAACATTTTTAACCAACCACTGTTGGTTAAAACATACTAACCAACCACTGTTGGTTAAAACATATTAACCAACAAATGATTAAAAGTTGTAACCAACCACAGGTTAAAGTTTAACCAACAGAAAATTCTAGAAAACATGACTTGAAATATGTTTGCCCTTATACACGCTACAGTGAAAATACGATGTAGGAATGCTATGGTAGGCTCCGTAGCTAAGCTTAACAATACATGCATGTTGAAGTAAGTGAAGGTAAAATAGTGTCCTACAAATACCATACTATTGTAAAGTTTAGCCCAGACAGTTACATAATTAATAAATCGCAGTATTAATAAATCAATCTTATACCTTGAAACCCTTCTATGGTCATGTGTTTTAAGCTCGCCTCCTTTCGCGTTACACATGGATTTTGGCTTTCGTGACATGACTTTAACTTTACACATTTATATATGCTTGTATACCCCCCCCCCCCCCCCCCCCCCCCCCCCCCTGAGGTAGTGAAAGTATACATATTCTAACAATAACTAAAATGGTATGATCGGAAATGTTCGGGAAAATATCAGAGTTTTTTAATTTTAGTTTGAGATCCATATATTTTTTATACCTACCCCTATCATTATTTTACATATTTGAATTCCTCATGAAATTACCCATTAGATGATATATAATTGTCAAAGTTACTACCTCGGTATGGTAATTATACCGGCTAGTGAATATCTCCAATTTTTATTTTATATATTTGTAGAATTTTCAGAAATATTTGTTTAAGGATGAAACATTCCCTGATATAAACTGCATTTCTGAATTCCTCTAGTCACTTAATGTATCATGGCAATCTCACACAACCAACACAGATCTATATGGGAACCTGCTACCAATATCAGAGAGGCTAAGACGGAGGAGATTAAAATTTGCCGGCCACTGTGCCAGAAGGGAAGAGGAAGCAGTCTCCAAAGTTCTCCTGTGGCAACCCAAGCACGGACACAAGGCTAGAGGACCACCACGAAAGAATTACATCAAGCTTTTATCAGAGGATACAGTACTAGGCAGGACATGAAATAACTAGGCAGGACATGAAAAACTGCATGCTTGGAAGACCAGTATGGAAGGCCATCACAGAAGTCCGTCCCTTCGGGACGCCTTAAGCAAGTAAGTAAGCAAGTTACAAGCTTTCCAAAAATGTATACTTTTGCTATCATAGGTTGAAAACTTTTTCTGTTATAGTCATTATTATAAATCCTGTAAATTGAGGCTGATTATTCATGTTGACTGTGTAGCGAATAGGAAGAAAGCTGATGATCATTGTCTTATCCATACTTAATTAGTTGTTACAAATAGTTGACAAGTCTGTTGAACCACATACTTAAAGACTACTAAATGTCCTTTGAAATGGGACCAAAATGGTTTTTGTAACATTAGGGATGACTAGTTATTGTAAAAAGAACAAAGCATGGGATTATCCCCCATTGAGTTTGTACAGGCGGCACCCCTTCCGGCGGCACCCCTTCCAGCACCACCCCTGGTCCCTAAACATCAAACAGCTGTATCTCCCTTTCTGTATTAGCTATTTGGCAGGCAGATAGCTTGTTATTAGGGCTTTAAAATGATACCAAATTTGTTGAGATAGCTTTTGTGGTTTTAAAAATATTTGAGGAAAATGACAGCACGAAGCTAAAAAATATAACAGCACCACCCTATTGGGAGGCGAGTTGATAACGCGTGACCCTGCGTCTCCAGACCCCACAACGGGAGCATTGCAATCACCTGGTCGTCTGCCATTTTTTCAAAAAGAGAGAGAACGGGCCGGCCTTGTTATGTTGTCGCAGCAAAACACCACATTTTTAACAAACGTTGTGCAATAAGATTTTTCACCAACACATGTTGATTTAAATGTAACCAACAATTTGATAATATGCACAAAACATTATTTTAATACATGGTTTTTAATACCAGTTCTGATCTGAGAGTGTGTGCAATGTGAATTGTTCTAGCCCTTCTACAGTTCTAGGCAATTACAGTGATTGGGTAATTGCCAGTGAACATTTGTTAAATTTGTCAACGTTGAATTTCGATGATAAAAACAGTATTTTGGGTGATGAGAAGTCAATTAAGTGAAAAAAATGCATGCTGTATGTGTACACAATATAATACGCCTGCCCAGTTCTTCGCAGCACCCATTACGCCATAGAATCACAAAGGTGGGAGACATAACACGCGTAGTGTTGGCGAACGCAACCACTCGAGTGCATATCGTCAGCCTGCTTCGATAATTGCCTAACTCACTTTTCAGCAAAATTTGGTTTTTTGCATGACTTCATTACATTATGCACATGCTGTTATAATACCTAAGTCATTGACCAATCAACAGTGTTGATAAATGAAGAGCTTTGTTGCAAAAGAGCCACCAGACCACTCCAACATGTTACTCATTTTGCATTATTGAATTTGCATTGACCAATCCATGTAATTAATCAAATTATTGTATGGCTGTGTTCTGTTTCTATATGACTTGGATTAGTGCATCCATGCACGCCAATTGAGGCATCAACAATACAAGACACATTCCACATAATGAATAGCCATCCATCAATAATGCTAAATGAGTAACAGGTACACAGGTAACAGGTTTCATACTTTTGTTGTTTTCTAAGAACTAGAAAAAATGAGTTAGGCAATTATCGAAGCAGGCTGACGATATGTATCGTCGAGCGAGGTGGAGAGATGCTCAGTCCGTAAGGAATTTCGGTAACACGCGCGCTACGCTCCGCGACACAACACAAGTTTGTCAAATTTGGACTTTATCTTAGAACTAACCATTCCACAATTATTTTGATACTGTTGTTAAGGAGTGTGTTCCAGCAAACTTATTTTGACAGAGCTCACATTTTGCAATATGGTTTAGGCCTATACATTATTGAAATCCATAGCTTTTCCACATTGATGTAGTGAAATGATAATTCAGATTGGCGAATCCGTTTTCAAATCATGCGCATGCGCATGCGAAATATGAGGGCAAAACTACAAGTCTGGGAGCAATATTACTTTTGGGGTTCATGTAGTATTTACATGAAATCGCCCACATACACAATTCTACTCTTTGGTAGTGGTACGTGTGTCGCCCCCTAATAATAGCGACGGTACGGAATATATACAATTGGTTCCACAATAGAGAAAATACTGTTTTTTTCCCACGGGTAGACCGGAATGCGGGGATTTATCTCTAGTAAAATAAAAAAACATAAGAGACTTCCTTTTTGTCATTTTGCCACTAATGACTTTTATCCTGCTGCAGAAAATTGGCACATTGTTTTAAGAATAACATGATCGTCAATCGAGAGTCGGAGATAGGATCTTGATTATAGCGTGGGATTGGCAAAATGATGAAATTTAGGTCTTTCTACATACAGATGGAGGCAGCCATGTTTGATTTTTGTACTCTTTTATGCCACATTCGTAAAATATATGTACCATAATGCAGCATAGTTTATCAGTTCCCCGCAGCCTGTGATGGAGTCAAAGGTATTTATTTTTTTAGTCTGTTGATGTATTGGCAATACGGTACTTCCAACAGAGAGACAAAATAGTTAATACTTGTTTGAAGGAGAAACCATCCAGATAGGACGTCAGTCAACATAGCAAGTGTTCTGATATTAAGGAAGAATATCACTGCCTGAACATGTAACCGTGTATAAAATTATAGAAAGCCATAGAAATTACACAGACACAAGCATAAATTGTAATTTTGTTTTATAACAATTTCAATACAAGAATTTGTTTGCCCACTCAAATATTGAAATTGAAATAAAGAAGTTTTTTATCCGGAATGACAATTTTGTGTGCGGCTTGATATATTAAAGAAAGGTTTTGTTTTCATTAAGTTCCATGTTTATTTGGGAACTAATAGCTCTGATCTGGCAATACATAAATCAAGCCAAATATAATGTAGGCCTAGCCTTTACATCATGTAACCTATTTTTACATAGAGTTGTGCCTTCGTGAAAATACAGAAAAATAGGAAAGGGTCAATTAGTTTTAAAAATGTTTAAATTCAGTAAGACAAATGCTCCCTTCCACTTATGCCTAGAAAATCGTAAATGGAAGTATCTTGGGCAAGCGCTATGCCGTTTATAAATAGTTAGAGGGAAAGTTATCTATTTGTCATTTGTGTATGGAAAATACAGCATTTCCATAGTATATTGGTATTAACCAGATGATTTAGCTTACTCCCCATTCCAGAAAAATGTTTACAAAACATGCCTCTTTCTTTTCAGACGATGGTGGACACGAACGGCTCCGTTGGTTTCAATGTAACAATGGATTTCGATTATGTGAGCCCATAAAAATCATCACATGTTGGAACTAAATTATTACCGCTGGAGTTGGATAACCAACTCAACCAACCATGCAGTGTCAGTATCATTTTTTGAATTTAATTCGCTGTTAGCGCTCGTCCCATTCACTTGATCACGTAGCCTCGTCCGGCATCGTCAGTTTCTTTTAGACCGCCTCTATACTGCCCTCTATTATTTTATAATGACATCATCGTATTCATCGATAGAGGGCAGTATTGTCAAATTACTAACAGGTATGAGAGATAGACTATGTCAAGATGGCATCCCCCGCGTATGTCTAGAAACACCAAAATGTGCAATTTTCCGCATTTCGATGTTATAAGGGCGATCGCTGCGCGATCCGCCCCCAAAAATCTTAGCATTAATTGCCGATGAAAATTATAAGCTTAACTGTAAGCTTACTGCGTTTTACAATACAGTAAGCTTATCGGAATAATTATCCATATTTAGTCACCCGCAGGTCACAACATTGTCTCCAGTTTGTGCACAACATGAATAGAGAGCAATACGAATCTAAAACGTGTACACTTTAACTAAAATTCATCCGCGTCGTGTCGCTCGTCCAGGGTTGTCAATAAGGCCATCTTTGATTATGCAAACTGCTCTATGTGTTTTACTTCTTTAAAAAATTGTTGTTCAAAATGCTGATTTGGCGTTAAAATTGTACACAATACCAATGTTTGTGTTTAACCCTCGTACTGAGACGTTTTTATAACACTGCTGCTTATTTTGGGTACCATGGTGGTATAGCAAGAGGTCCCGCCTTTTTCATACATACCAAAACAAGTACATACGTCTCACGCATGACGTCACAAAGACGTCACTAAACATGGCCGACCTCAAAATCCAGCCTATTTATTCGCTCTCTAGTGAAATATAGGCCATAATTGACATTTTCGCCAAACAAGTTCCAAGTATCGGAATTTCACCCGATTGTTTGCTTATAGGTGAGGGAAATGGTGTTTCTAACATAGGCCTATACTATAATATTCAGGACCATACAAATAAGATCTTTTTCAAATTGGCGATTTTTTGGAAACGACCCCCTACTGTTGGACTTCGACGGCTTACGCTAACCCCGGGTAAGGTGGTACCCTCGAATCTTGTTGGTCAAAATGAGCGCAAGGGATGTAAAAAACATCACCTAGACGCCCTATGTCACTGTCCTTTGCGTTTTAGCGCAATTGGCGAAAATCTTAGGGGGGGGGGGGGTAGAGGGTAAAGACAATCACAGAGTTTATTAATAGCCAACGTATTTTGTAACCAACATAGAGGTTCAAACAAATATACATTTATTAAAAGTACATTGAGTGATTCCAAACAAGATTGTGTACTTTTAAATTTCCTGTATAATCATAGAACATACTACAAACTTGAATGTATTTGAAAAAGTGGTAAGTAAAGTGAGAGGTTTCAATTATACAAATATTAAAACAACGAAAAAACTACTTTTTTACGGGCCCGACCGACGCCATATTTTCTGACTGAAAATTGTGATTTTTGTTGGTATAAAAGTTTTTTTACATCGATTTTGGTTGCTTTTTTTTTAAATTTACCAACATGTTCGTGACATTTTTGACCCTTCCGACCCCCCGACTCAGGTGGGTTTTTTTTCGTTGCCTGTTAAAGGGGCTCAAACAAAAAGTTTTCTCAAAACAATGTTGGGATGTACTGGCTTCAGACAAATATAGGCTACTAGAGACAATTAACATTATTCATGCTCTTAAATTTTTTAATTGCTACTATTATTAACTTGTAACACATCTGTATACAATATTATCTGAGTGTCATATAGAAATGTGCCAGATAAAACTTCTACTGTTTTTTCTCTCCATACTGGTGGTTTGCGTGATTGGTATTATTGGTATCATTTTAAGATGTTCCATTTATATTACCAGCGGCGGATCCAAACTCGGTAAATGCAAAATCTTACAGACGGCAGGTGATAGTTCCAAAATTTCACAAAACGTTTCAAAAATAATGAATTTCATCACCATATTTGGAATCAGCGTGAAAAATACATTACAATAAGTACAAACATGTCTAGTATTGGTTCAGTAATTCTGGAGATAGACTTTGAAAGTTGGGTAAGGTTTCTGGCAAATCTGTTCAATGGTAAAACTAAAACATAGTGGAAATGCAATATTTTTTCAATTGTGTTGACATAAACAAGCCTAATTGGTTATTTTAAAAAAATCATATTGCCTAATGCCAGTGTTAATATTGGTAAAATTATATAGCTTAAACATGGATTTGCTTAAATAAAATTGGTATTTCAATTTTGCCGAAAATATCACTTACGAATGTTCCCATCACGAATTGTTCTGTTTTGAAAGCAATTCACATTTTAGTTTTACTATGATCTTTGGTTATAAATATGCAGCGATGGAAATACCCACATGAATTTCCACCCGGGGTTGACTAGGTAGGAACTACACACTTTGTGGACTTAGATATTTCTAACCCTATCTTTTACAAAAGGAAATAAATCAGTTGAAAAAGTGGTCCTAGTGGGAATCGATTGTAAGCAGTAAGGAACATAACTCAACCACTAGACTAGCGAGGGGTGAACTGGCCAATGGTCAGAAGTCACAAACTGGTCCAAAAAAATGTTTCACTTCTATTAATGTTGAGGAATGCACCAAATCTGATTAAACGGGACAAAACTTAAGTTTTACATACTTAATGACCCACAAACTATATATCGTTGGAAAGCTTATGATTCAAGGTTTTTCATTTTTGCAAAAAAGAATCAAATTATACAGGGTGTGTAAAATTTGTATAGGGTGGAACATAAAAAAGTTGATCGTTTTTGCTCCTCACAAAATATTTTGATAGTTTGTACAATTAGGGTTTAGCTGAAGATAGTCACCAAAATCAGAACAACCGCAGAAGGTGCTACCAAATTTGCTAAGAATCACTTGCCCAAAATGTTCACAGGAAAAGTACAGGGTGTCTAAAATTATGATGAAATAATGCATAAAATGAAGGTTTGTATATAATATTCTATGAAATTAAGTTAGCATGGACTATTTAATTTAAAGGAAAATGGTTATCAAAATGAACTACACGAATATCGTTAAAGTTCCTTTTATTTTAAATACAGGGTGGTCAAAAATAGGTCTAAATAGCAAAATGTTCATGAATCTATGAACAATTCTGTGAAGAAACACTTCTGGCTTTTTTAGTTAAATGTTTTACTACCCAGGGTAGAAAAGGACCGAAGAGTCACACAAATGAAATAGAGAGACTGCGATTTGGCCATTGTTTAATCAATAAAATGAATAAAACTGTGTGTTTTTTACATTAAAACACTCCCTGAATTGAACATCATATTCTAGTAGAGAATGTCTAGATAACAATTCAATATTATTATTCATAGTAGCAGGCACATGTTATTAACACATATGAGAAGTTTGAAAACTTTCCTATGTATAATTTTAAAATGGCATCAATTTCAAAAGTTCTAGTTTTCCACTATTTTGTGTAGAAACCTATGGGCTCCTCGTCCACCGGCTCCTCGTCCACCGGTCCCACCCCTGACTCACTCGACGTTTAGATTGATAACTTCACTGTTGCTAAACATGTGGCTTTAATTCTTTTTTTATTCGGTAGCTGGATAAATTGTCTTTAATATGATACCAAAAATGTTATGTTTTTTTGACAACTTCTATTTAAAATAGAGACACGTATCACGATTTTAAGGGTTTTTTGAAACGATCCCACCTTATTTGATATACCTATTAGTGACCTGTGACCCAATACATGATTTTAATCCCTCTTATCCCTGTCATGTGGGTATTTCCATTACTGCATATACATATACACGTGTAGGTAAAGCTTCCAGGATTTAAATATATTAGGTGTATAAGTTAAACCATTTCGAACGGTAGCCGTTCCAAATGGTTTAACTTATAATTATTTCGCTCTGCATCGCATTGAGCACTCTGCAAGAAGATTGCTTCTTTACCGGTATAAGGTGTATAAATAACTATATCAAAACAGAGATGGTCTTGGCTGTATAAACACAGTACGTTGATAACTGTTCGTGAGCTCGGTGATTCCAGACTGGACTCCTTGTTAACCTAAAAGAAGGATCCTCATATATAATTTGGCAGAGATTTAATGTAGAAGTCCCATCCACGCAAATGAGAATTATATAAGATTTATTCCATTGTTGAGCATTATCAGACTGTGTTATATGTTTGGTAAAGCATGATATTGTATTTAAAGATGATTTGCATACTCGGGACGATTACACCAAACTGCTAATGGCTAATAGGTGTATGCGCAGTTTAATGAGTTAACGTACTTTAACGATCACTGTGGAATTTGATAAACTTGTTGCTTTTTATTATCAAATGGGCATACGAAACATTTCATATTTTAAATTTGAGAGTGTCTTAAATATCAAATAGTTAGTTGTTTTTTTGACTCTGTAGTGATGTTTTCACAATGTGTGTCACTCTATACATGCAAGGCAACAAAAAAAACCTCTATTCTATAGGCAAACGGACCTTTCAGGTATGTGTCGGTCGATCGGGCGGTTTTGTCTTCTACTTTTAGTGAGTTTTCGAAATGTTAAAAGAAAAATTTAAAATCTGCAAAACATATCTAAAAATGATCTCTTTTTGTTGTTGAAAACGGGTCGGCCGGGCCAGTAAAACAGGTTTTTTTTGGTCGCCGAATATTTCTTTACTATTGACATTTAACAAATTCATAACAAAATTCAAAAAAAAATTCATACGTTGAACCATAAACCCTTATAAAAAGTATCTGGAAAAATATACAATTGTTGCATATTTGAACAGAAAATTTCAATTTAATCCAAAACTTTAACCAACTTCCGATTGTCTGATTTAACCAGAAGATATATAGATTTCGCCATCGGCTTCAGCTGAAAATTATTTAAACCAGGAGTAGGCGACCTAACGGCTTGCGGCCCGCCAGTGTTTTTTTGTAGACCACGAGATGTCTCAAGAAGAAAGATAATAAATCTATTTTACATCATCACAAAAAATCTGCTTAGCTTTTATCGGCACAC
This sequence comes from Ophiura sarsii, assembly GCA_035610835.1. NCBI lineage: Eukaryota > Metazoa > Echinodermata > Ophiuroidea > Amphilepidida > Ophiuridae > Ophiura > Ophiura sarsii. The sequence goes on from CM069441.1 coordinate 866,038, forward strand.
ATGTTCCTCAACGTGCGTAGGAATTGTCATAAACACTGCACACAATTAAAGTATCCACTTTGTTCGAGGCGCCCTGTATTTAATTGTTAGGACCCTAAATACATTCAACATGTGGCAAGAACAGGCATTTCCACCTGCGCATTTTGACACCTCATCTGTCACAATAACACCAATATTAATGAAGCAGTCAGTGGCCATTTGAATAACAAATGATGCAGTTTCCATCGTTGCATTTAACCCTATACCCATGAAAAGAGCGTTAACAAAACAGTGAATCTAAAGTGTAACTCTTCTTTCTCTTTATCCTTTAAAAGACAATCATAATCCGATCATCTCACATCATCAATTGTTTCCAATACCTGTATCAGTCAATAGTTAGGTCACTCAAGCTATATGAAAGCTATGAAGATTGTTAAACGGGGTCAGTCGTCACAAACATGCACAAACACAATAGCCAAACGACCTTGCTTTTGTTAACACTCCCTACACAGAGGACTGCAGTGCAAATCCCTACGATTTTCGCTATGTAATCTCTATGGCGGATTTCATTCCGTTGTATGAAGCTGTGATGTTTGCGTGGTCTTCGCTATCTCCAAGCAGATAGAGCAATACGTACATGGACTTTTTTGTAGACGAGGGTTCATTTCATGATTTGGTGAGGTTTAGAATGAGTTAGGATTCCTGTAATTTCGAAGACCACAGATTTTCAAAACGTGAATTTTCCAACATTTTAAGACATAAATACTATACATTTTACCGTTCTGCAGATGCTAATGACCCTCCTCTAAAATTCTACATGATTTTTAACACGTTTCTCAGTTTTTGAGATGCCCAAATAGACCACTTTCCGAAGCTATTTCAAGCAAATATTGCAGTCACTGAACTCCATTGTTTTCTTGTGTATAACAAAATCTGACATGCAGCGTGACCTCCCTGCTGGCTGGTATCTACTGGTGTGAGACCCATCCTTTACAATGACCCGTCTCATCCATGATGTTTGTATTAAGCCAACACACCTGTCTCTCCATTTCCGTGCACCCAATGAGTTATCATTTGGTGCAACCTTCCTTGTAACTCCAAATCGAAGAGCAACTTCAGTTCTAAACTTTTCATGGAGAGAAAGAAGTGGTACACTTTAGATTTACTGTTTCGTTAACTCTCTTTTCATGGGTATTGGTTAAGATTATTTGGATAAAAATATGATGCCGTTTCCATTATTGCTACCCGTGAAAAGAGCGTAAAAAACAATAAATGTACCGCTTCTTTCTCTCAATGAAAAGTTTCTGAAGTTTCTGAACTGAAGTTGCTCGTCGAATTGGAGTTTGAAGGAAGATTGCACGGAAATGGAGAGACAGGTGTTGGCTTACAAACATAAATGTTGAAATCTAATATCAAAATTACTTAAAACAAGCTTACAATTGGTTTTAGTGAAATGTCTAATTTAGACCAAATTAATATAATTTCAGTCATTTTCCCCAATAAAACCTACACATATTTGTGCGCTTTCCGTGGTGTTTTTAAAAAACTGTTTTTCCTTGACCCTCAGCATTTTTTCTTTCCCCCGTTTGAAACCCCTTCCCAATAAAAAAAAAGGTTGATGCTGGTGCCGCCACTGGAAACAAAACTATCTTTTGTACGTTCTTTTCATGGGTATAGGGATAAGTGCAACAATGTTTTTATTCAAATGGCCACTGTTTTATCAATATTGGTGCTATTGTGACAAATGGGGTGTCAAAATGCGCAGGAGAAAATGCATGTTCTTTCCCACTTGTTAAATGTCTTTAGGGTCCTAAAAATTCAACATATGGCGCCTCGAAAAAGTGGATACTTTCTATTTGTGCAGTATTTATTTGAACCACTCTTAATATTCAAGACTTTGGTAGTTAAATGTCAATGCTACTCGGCTAATCAGATCTCTTATTACGATTGTGAAATGCCCATTGAAATCTGTGTACTATATAATTTAATTGTCCTTGTAAACGCCACCAAATATTAGCGGTGAGTTATCTGAGGCAGATACAACTTGACCAGAAATTGTAACTGGCAACACCTCACTTGGATGTGGAAACTTGTGATCAATTGTAAGGTTGTTGGTTTGGTCAAAATGGTAACGAACCGAAACCATAAGGTGTTAAACAACCATAACCATGATAACTGTCCCGCTAACAGTGAGGAGGGGCCAGATGATATATCATCTACATCTTACATCAGTTCATAGAGCAAAAATCCCGAGAACTGACATCCTGGGGAAATGCCTCCATCATCAAATTGTAGCCACACCTGATTGCCTTCCTCTAAAGTGAGCATAGTTGAACTGCTAACTTGCGTATTGGCGGGCTCAGACCGAGCTGTTGCCACATTGGTGCCATCTTTCATCAATTTAATATCAGGGTTATTATCTCCAGACTCCGTAACATATGCGCTGTACGTGAAGAAATAGACGCCCGGTATCTGACAGACGAATCGATTGGTATTCAGATTGAAATGATCGCCGACGTTGACACGGGCTGCATTGAATGTTATGATCTCATTATCAGCTGCAGCTACTTGGCTCCCTGATTTTTGAGCACTAAAGGCAGATTGCCTTTGTTGTCCAGATTCTCCTGGTGGGCACCTTTCACCATCTCTACATGTGGGCCCAACGGGACCGATGGGGCCAACAGGACCGATGGAATCCATATCTGTAACTGTGATAGAAAATAAAATCAACGATTACAAAGGACAGAAAGTAGGCCTAGGCGTTTTGTCAAGGTTAGCATGAAAAGCAGTTGATAGAGAATTTCTCTATAATTGTATTAGGAAGATGTAACAAAAGAGTTGGTATTTTCTAGCTATTCCTTGATTTTTTTCGTGTTTTTCAACGCGTAGCGACTGTATGATTTTACTTCAAGAGAAATCACGAACATCGTTATTCTAGACAGTAGCTGAGGTTTAAATTACAACGAATCCTTTGCACACACGTAATTTCAAGGTATGTTTTGGATACTAACCCGAACAAGTCACTCCATCTCCACTATAACCTTCATTGCAAGCACATGTAAATGATCCTACTGTGTTTGTACATGTCGCGTCGATATGACAGTTGTCGGTCTCTGCTTCACATTCGTCAACATCTATGAAAACGTATATGAAACGAAACAAAGTTCAATTATTGAACATCAGTGGAAAATCATTAATAGGGTCTTCAAAAGAAATCAAGAGCATCGTTATTCTAGACAGAAGCTGAGGTTTAAATTAACACGAATCCTTTGCACACACAATTTTAAGGTATTTGTTAGATACTAACCCGAGCAAGTCACTCCATCTCCACTATAACCCTCGTTGCAAGCACATGTAAATGACCCTACTGTGTTTGTACATGTCGCGTCGGCATGACAGTTGTCGGTCTCTGATACACATTCGTCAACATCTACGAAAACGTCAATATGAAACGAAACAAAGTTCAATTACACTAACAAAGTTCATTTATTTGAATATAGTGTTGAAAATTATTAACAGGGTCTTCGGAAGAAATTAAGATACGTCAATATGAAACAAAACAAAGTTCAATTACACTAACAAGTTGAAGTTCAATTATTGAACATCAGTTGAAAATCATTAACGAGATCTTCGAAATAAAATCAAGAGCAAAATTATTCTAGACAGTAACCGAAATTTAAATTACAACGAATCCTTTGCACACGCAATTTCAAGGTATGTGTTGGATACTAACCCGAACAAGTCACCCCATCTCCACTATAACCTTCGTTGCAAGCACATGTAAATGATCCTACTGTGTTTGTACATGTCGCGTCGGCATGACAATTGTTGGTCTGTGCTTCACATTCGTCAACATCTATGGAGACATCAATATAAAACGAAAGTTCAATTATTGAACATCAGTGGAAATTCATTAACTTCTTCAAGAGAAATCAAGAACATCGTTATTCTAGACAGTAGCTGAGGTTTAAATTACAACGAATCCTTTGCACACACAATTTTAAGGTATTTATTGGATATACTAACCCGAGCAAGTCACTCCATCTCCACTATAACCTTCGTTGCAAGCACATGTAAATGACCCTACAGTGTTTGTACATGTCGCTTCGGTATGACAGTTGTCGGGCTCTGATACACATTCGTCAACATCTATGAAAACGTCAATATGAAACGAATCAAAGTTAAATTACACTAACAAAGTTCAATTATTTTAATATATTGTAACGAAAAGTGCCCTTCTTCTTCGAACCTGATGTCTTTGTTTCAAGAGGTTTGAAGATGTCTTGAGATAAAGGAAGTATAACGTGGTAGCGTGCATCTTCCTTACTCTCGACACTTTCATAATACGTGAAGATGCAGTAATTCAACTTATTAAAGACTGGAGACTGAAATGAACTATTTGTGTGACTCATTATTGTTGTCTTTGACGAGAATAACTATGGACATAGCATTTATTCATTCATTACAAACTAAAGGTATAAACCTTGTTGTTATCACTATTAGAATTATTTACAACATTAGATAAAATATGAGTTGTCAAGGTCTTAAAAGGAAGGATAAGACATTTGACTGATTCTACTGTGATCATTAAAGAAGGTTTTCTTTTAAAGACGTCAAGCCTTTATTATGCAAGAGATGTACTAGATGTAGGTGCTGTTGATGAAGTCAGGAGAGTCGTTCACAAGCCTGATAATACAAGAGTTTCTCAAAAAGAAAAGTGCATTAAAAGGGTATTTATTGGTGCGACGACGTTAATGATCAACGTCGTCTTGATGGAGCAAAGATGGGTTACAAACCTGTATTCAGGCTTGGCTTTCATCCGCTCTTGATGACTCAAGGATGGGTTACAAATCCGACAGTAGTCACACTTGGCTTTCATCCGCTCTTGATGACTCAAGGATGGGTTACAAATCTGACAGTAGTCAGACTTGGCTTACATCCGCTGGATGACGCAAGGATGGGTTACAAACCTGTATTCAGGCTTGGCTTTCATCCTTGTGTCTTTGCAGCGCTAGGGCCCCAGGCAATCTCTAGCTGGATCGGGGGCATGCCCCGACCTATCTGCTCTTTCTGGGCAAATGCAGCCCCTTTTATGCATTCTGTAGCTCTGTTCCATGGTAGCTGATTGGCTGACTGGTCAAAAGCTATTCCTTAGCCTGTCATTGGTCAGTCTTATTTAAACAGAATGTTTCTGATTGGCTGAAAGTTTGCTGAGTTATGACATCATCAGATTTGGATACACGTTTATAAATACGAAAATCACTTGAATAAATTAATATCCCGAAACTTAACTTAAATATAATATTACATCAAACTTGTGTTATTAATTATTCTATACACTTGATTTGCTACTTAATTATCCTACTTTGAGAGAGATTGAGCAATTATTAAAGATTATTAGCGAAACGCTGACATAAATAACTAGAAACACTTGATCACTCAGGAAACTCAGAGTGTTATTGAAATCGTTCTAATTGACAACAGAGTATTTTGATTCATAAAACAAGCTCTAACATTGGATTTATACAATGGATTTTGATGATGAGTTACTGTAAGTATTCTATGTGCTTTACTTGAACTCAGTGTGAACTCACAAAGTGAGATTTGACTTCTTAAATGACTTAAAAACAAACCGTTCGCGCCACTGATGTTGGAGCAGAAGTCACTGTATGGGATCAGAATTCTGCTCTTGCGATATTTCCTGCACAAACTTCTGGCCTCAAAAACCTTTAGCTAACACTCTTTATAGTTAATAAATGACCTGAACTTCATCATCAATAGTTGTAGCCTAGTAAATTAGATACATTGGATCATCAGACAATCGTAGTCCTTAGTTTGAAATAAGCTTACACACAAAAATAAAAAATAGCTAAAACGGTAAAGGGTTGATGCACAGTCAAAACCCGATTTCCGTTACACTATTGTTGAAAATCATTAACAAGGTCTTCGGAAGAATATAAGATACGTTAATATGAAACAAAACAAAGTTCATTTACACTAAAAAATTGAAGTTCAATTATTGGACATTACATGATGAACATCATTAAAGGTCTTCGAAAGAAATCAAGAGCAACGTTAATCTAGACAGTGACTGAGGTTTAAGTCATATACAACGAATCCGTTGCACACGCAATTATTAGGTATGTTTTGGATACTAACCTGAACAAGTCACCCCATCTCCACTATAACCTTCGTTGCAAGCACATATCAATAATCCTACTGTGTTTGTACATGTCGCGTCGGCATGACAGTTGTCGGGCTCTGATACACATTCGTCAACATCTATGAAAACGTCAATATGAAACGAATCAACGTTAAATTACACTAACAAAGTTCAATTATTTTAATATATTGTTTAAAATCATTAACAAGGTCTTCGGAAGAATATAAGATACGTCAATATGAAACAAAACAAAGTTCATTTACACTAAAAAATTGAAGTTCAATTATTGGACATTACATGATGAACATCATTAAAGGTCTTCGAAAGAAATCAAGAGCAACGTTAATCTAGACAGTGACTGAGGTTTAAGTCATATACAACGAATCCGTTGCACACGCAATTATTACGTATGTTTTGGATACTAACCTGAACAAGTCACCCCATCTCCACTATAACCTTCGTTGCAAGCACATATCAATGATCCTACTGTGTTTGTACATGTCGCGTCGGCATGACAGTTGTCGGTCTCTGCTTCACATTCGTCAACATCTATGAACACGTCAATATGAAACGAATCAAATTTCAATTATTGAACATCAGTTTGAAAATCATTAACAAGGTCTTACGAAGACATTTAGAGCAACGTTATTCTAGACAGTAACTGAGATTTAAATAATAACGAATTCTTTGCATACGGAATTTCAATGTATGTGTTGGATACTAACCCGAACAAGTCACTCCATCTCCACTATAACCCTCGTTGCAAGCACATGTAAATGATCCTACTGTGTTTGTACATGTCGCGTCGGCATGACAATTGTCGGTTTCTGCTACACATTCGTCGACATCTATGAAAACGTCAATATGAAACGAAACAAAGTTCAAATACACCAACAAAGTTCAATTATTTGAACATATTTTGAAAATCATTAACAAGGTCTTCGAAAGAGTAAGGAACGTCAATATGAAACAAAACAAAGTTCAATTAGACTAACAAACATTACGTTCCAGAGTTCTGCATAGTTTGAGCATTAGTTTGAGATATTGTCAGACGGGGCTGACAGGTTGAACTAGCCATCATGCTAGTATTTGCGTGTGAACATGGTGTGGTGAATTGTGTGAACACCCTGGCTCAACTGTCTAGACGACCTAAATGGCAGTTACTGCAACACTCCTGCGATGCAATGTGCCTTATTTGCATAATGTGTCGATCTTTAGCCCCACTGGGCTTCATTTTAAACTAAAATCTGCTATATATCGTAATTTCTTTTGAAATTTGAACTTAATATTTGACAAAATCTGAAATCGCACTAGTTAAAAAAATGAAGTTCAAACATTGAATTTCTTAACACAAGAACTTTGAAAAGTCGCGTGTTGGGCTTCAAGTTCCACCCGAGAATTTTTCATTCCAACACCATTGACCGAATGCTTGGGAGACCTTGAGGCAGTCTATCTACAATCTCACCACATGAATTGGCACAACTTGGCACACGGTGACTTTAATCCACATTTGGGCTAGTTTTAAACTAAAGTCTGATCCGGAGATAATACTATATTGTGATTCTCTTTTCGTATTTTGAACTTTTGATTTTACCAAATCTGAAATAGCACTATATCAGTTTCAGCAACTGTGTCACGTCATTAAAAGTTTTTGACTTGTCATTACATTGGGAGAATTAGTTAACTGTTTCCCGAATAAATCAATATAACTTCGATCCTGAAACAGGCCAGAAAGGAAAACTGTATGTTACACCGTGGACGTACCATGGTTTACTGGTGCACTTTAAAATTAATAGACGTAATATTAAAGAAACATGTTGCTATATGCTTTAGCTTTATATCATCAATTTTCACTAATACCAAATACTTAGTTGTCTTCGACATCACGTGAGTTCGATGAATCTGCGTCAGTAATCTCAAAATTTGGATGCCCTTGTGGATGACAAGAAATTGGTTTCGAGACTTTGTTTACTTTAAATGTCTCAGTAGCTCCCCTGCATGGACAGAATTTGCATACACCCTTAAATTCTGTACCGAGATGCAAATTTAAATTGTGTAGTCCTTCTGAATGGACAAAATGTAAATACACCTTTAAATTCTGTATCGACACTCACATTCAAATTCTACGGGATGGACAAAATTCAAATACACTCTCTATACACTATACGCTTTGGTGAAAAATCTTACCATAGATTACATGTACATTTGTACCGTTGACCGACTGTCAACCAGAAATGTTTAACCAAATGTACCCCAATTCTCAGACTTTATTGCTGAGACGTGTGTGTGTGTGTGACCAACCTTGGACAAACAATTAAAAGGAGCGACCCTGCACAGCCAAATTCTCGTCTTTTACATTCACACAAATTTCTCTACCTAAAACCCGCACTTGGTACCATTTCTATTGAACAAGATTCCCGCCGGAAACAAACCTCCCTCAAAACAGGTTTCCGATTCGCTGTTTGCTTGAATTGCACCCTCAAGGCTAAACGAATCTCCGGCAAACCAACACCTTGTGTATAGTTTACTTTTCAATTTTAACCTCAAACTCAAAAGGTACTCAAAGGTTTTGTGATGTCCTGTCCTCCCGACTTACGGCCAGGATCTGAACAACTATCTAACTGCACCAACGTGCCACCATGTAGCTCAATTGGTAGGGCGCCGGTCTCCTAATCTTAAGGTTGGTGGTTCGAATCCCGGAGCGGCCAAATTTGTTCATGTGTTGGATTGAGCTAACTTGAAATTCCCTTGGACAATGGTTCAATTAGCTGCTAATTGTCTCTGTTACCCATACGATATTTGGGGAACTGATTATTCTAGAAGTAGGCTGATTAGGGTTCTGCATCTTTAAGTTCCTTTTGCGTCCCTGGACGATGCTAAATGGTTTATGGAATGTCTTGGAACGAAGTGATCAATGCCATTTCTGTTAAAGTGTGCTGAGGCATGTGCCTTTGCGTATCGGACTATAAATCACTGCGCTTTATGAAATACTTATCCGGCTAAATTGTTCCTAGTCTATTTTAGTCTATTTATCCCTTCTCTACACCTTTTGGGTTTAGGGAAAATGTGTTACGCAAACTGTCGCTGCTTGATAGGGTCTATAGCAGTCATGGACCTTTATCATACACAACTGGACAAATTTTGCATTTTTTGTTTCTTTTTTCGCAAACCGTAAAAAATTTCAAAATACCTTTAACGTGTACGCGCCCCCCGTAAAATTTGTCAATATACCTTTTTTGTGTACCACTTTACCTTTTTCAGAGACAGGTAGGTTCCGTTGGTATATTTGCCACTTGTACCATGCGATTTTTTTTGCCGGTTTTGTGACAACCACATCGCTACCCCCCTCCCCCCCCCCCCCCCTCCCCCAGACGGTGCAGGATGCCCCTTTACTACTTCCAGATTTAGGCAAACTCGTTGTTGAAGTACTAGTTCCTTCACTGAGTTTAATGACTGTAAATAACGCCATATTAGACTTTGGTTGTTGCAACATAATCAATAACGAGTTGAGGTTGTCCAGCCCAGACGGTGTAGGACGTCTCTAGATTTAGGCAATCATAATCCTCCTGGAGTAGACAGTTTTCAGTGAATGATGTTGCAAGAACAAATAATGCCACAGCGGTGGTTGACACAACAACAACAGACATTACAAGAAGACGTAATGACACAGCAACCGGTAGTTGCACCACAACAGCTGACATCTCAATGGACAACGCCACAAGAACAAATAATGCCACGAAAACCCGTGATGTCTCAACAACAGATGACGCCACGAGTGCAGATGGTGCGACAACCGCGATTACAACAACAAGAGATAATGCCACAACGACCGGTGATGTCTCAACAACAGATGATGCCACATGTACAGATGGTGCCACAACAACAGCAGATGACGCAACAGCCACAGATATTCCAAGAAGACACAATGCGACATTGGCCAGTAAGTACACAACGACAAACTACGTCGCAACAATGGACAATTCCACGAGAAGAAATAGTGCCACAGCAACAAATAGTGCAACAACAAACATTACAACAACAAGAGATAATGCCACAACGACCGGTGATGTCTCAACAACAGATGATGCCACATGTACAGATGGTGCCACAACAACAGCGGATGACGCAACAGCCACAGATATTCCAAGAAGACACAATGCGACATCAGCCAGTAAGTACACAACGACAACCTACGTCACAACAATGGACAATGCCACGAGAAGAAATAGTGCCACAGCAACAAATAGTGCAACAACAGACATTACAACAACAAGAGATAATGCCACAACGACCGGTGATGTCTCAACAACAGATGATGCCACATGTACAGATGGTGCCACAACAACAGCGGATGACGCAACAGCCACAGATATTCCAAGAAGACACAATGCGACATCAGCCAGTAAGTACACAACGACAACCTACGTCACAACAATGGACAATGCCACGAGAAGAAATAGTGCCACAGCAACAAATAGTGCAACAACAAACATTACAACAACAAGAGATAATGCCACAACAACCTGTGATGTATCAACAACAGATGACACCACAAGTACAAATGGTGTCACAACAGATGACGCCACAGGTACAGATGGCACCACAACGACAAACTATGCCACAACGACGGATAACGCCACAAGAACAATTGATGCCACAGCAACAGGTGATGTCTCAACAACAGAAGACGTCACATGTACAGATGGTGCCACAAGAACAATTAGAGATGGTGCCACAACAACAGCTGACATCACAATGGATGGTGCCACAAGAACAATTAGAGATGGTGCCACAACAACAGCTGATATCACAACGGATGGTGCCACAAGAACAATTAGAGATGGTGCCACAACCACAGCTGGCATCACAATGGATGGCACCACAAGAACAATTAGAGATGGTGCCACAACAACAGCTGACATCACAATGGATGGTGCCACAAGAACAAATAATGCCACAGCGGTGGTTAACAAAACAACAACAGACATTGCAAGAGGACGTAATAACACAGCAACCAGACATTGCACCACAACAGCGGACGACGCCACGAGAACGAATTATGCCACAGCAGCAGAGAGTACAGCAACAGCAGATATTGCAGCAGCAAAAGAAAGAACAACATAGATTACAGCAACAGAAAGAACAACAGATATTACAGCAAGAGCAGATATGACAGCAGCGAAAGAAAGAACAGAGATTACAGCAACAGCAGATAGTGCAGCAGCAAGAGAAAGAACAACAGATATTACAGCAACAGCAGATATTGCAGCAGCAAGAGAAAGAACAACAGAGATTACAGCAACAGCAGATAGTGCAGCAGCAAGAGAAAGAACAACAGATATAACAGCAACAGCAGATATTGCAGCAGCAAGAGAAAGAACAACATAAATCACAGCAACAGCAGATATTACAGCAGCAAGAGAAAGAACAACAGATATTACAGCAACAGCAGATATTGCAGCAGCAAGAGAAAGAACAACAGAGATTACAGCAACAGCAGATAGTGCAGCAGCAAGAGAAAGAACAACAGATATAACAGCAACAGCAGATATTGCAGCAGCAAGAGAAAGAACAACAGAGATTACAGTAACAGCAGATAGTGCAGCAGCAAGAGAAAGAACAACAGATATAACAGCAACAGCAGATATTGCAGCAGCAAGAGAAAGAACAACATAGATCACAGCAACAGCAGATATTACAGCAGCAAGAGAAAGAACAACAGATATTACAGCAACAGCAGATATTGCAGCAGCAAGAGAAAGAACAACAGAGATTACAGCAACAGCAGATAGTGCAGCAGCAAGAGAAAGAACAACAGATATAACAGCAACAGCAGATATTGCAGCAGCAAGAGAAAGAACAACATAGATCACAGCAACAGCAGATAGTACAGCAGCAAGAGAAAGAACAACAGATATAACAGCAACAGCAGATATTGCAGCAGCAAGAGAAAGAACAACAGAGATTACAGCAACAGCAGATAGTGCAGCAGCAAGAGAAAGAACAACAGATATAACAGCAACAGCAGATATTGCAGCAGCAAGAGAAAGAACAACATAGATCACAGCAACAGCAGATAGTGCAGCAGCAAGAGAAAGAACAACAGATATAACAGCAACAGCAGATATTGCAGCAGCAAGAAAAAGAACAACATAGATCACAGCAACAGCAGATATTACAGCAGCAAGAGAAAGAACAACATAAATTACAGCAACAGCAGATATTGCAGCAGCAAGAGAAAGAACAACAGATATTACAGCAACAGCAGATATTACAGCAGCAAGAGAAAGAACAACAGATTACAGCAACAGCAAATATTGCAGCAGCAAGAGAAAGAACAACAGAGATTACAGCAACAGCAGATATTACAGCAGCAAGATAAAGAACAACATAAATTACAGCAACAGCAGATATTGCAGCAGCAAGAGAAAGAACAACAGATATTACAGCAACAGCAGATAGTGCAGCAGCAAGAGAAAGAACAACAGATATAACAGCAACAGCAGATATTGCAGCAGCAAGAAAAAGAACAACATAGATCACAGCAACAGCAGATATTACAGCAGCAAGAGAAAGAACAACATAAATTACAGCAACAGCAGATATTGCAGCAGCAAGAGAAAGAACAACAGATATTACAGCAACAGCAGATATTACAGCAGCAAGAGAAAGAACAACAGATTACAGCAACAGCAAATATTGAAGCAGCAAGAGAAAGAACAACAGAGATTACAGCAACAGCAGATATTACAGCAGTAAGATAAAGAACAACATAAATTACAGCAACAGCAGATATTGCAGCAGCAAGAGAAAGAACAACAGATATTACAGCAACAGCAGATATTACAGCAGCAAGAGAAAGAACAACAGATTACAGCAACAGCAGATATTGCAGCAGCAAGAGAAAGAACAACCGATATTACAGCAACAGCAAATATTGCAGCAGCAAGAGAAAGAACAACAGAGATAACAGCAACAGCAGATATTGCAGCAGCAAGAGAAAGAACAACATAGATCACAGCAACAGCAGATATTGCAGCAGCAAGAGAAAGAACAACATAAATTACAGCAACAACAAATATTGCAGCAGCAAGAGAAAGAACAACAGAGATTACAGCAACAGCAGATAGTGCAGCAGCAAGAGAAAGAACAGATATTACAGCAACAGCAGATATTACAGCAGCAAGAGAAAGAACAACAGATATTACAGCAACAGCAGATATTGCAGCAGCAAGTGAAAGAACAGAGATTACAGCAACAGCAGATATTGCAGCAGCAAGAGAAAGAACATCATAGATTACAGCAACAGCAGATATTGCAGCAGCAAGAGAAAGAACACCAGAGATTACAGCAACAGCAGATATTGCAGCAGCAAGAGAAAGAACAACAGAGATTACAGCAACAGAAAGAACAACATATATTCCAGCAACAGCAGATATTACAGCAGCGAAAGAAAGAACAGAGATTACAGCAACAGCAGATATTGCAGCAGCAAGAGAAAGAACAACATATATTACAACAACAGCAGATATTGCAGCAGCGAGAGAAAGAACAACAGAGATAACAGCAACAGCAGATATTACAGCAGCAAGAGAAAGAACAACATAAATTACAGCAACAACAAATATTGCAGCAGCAAGAGAAAGAACAACATAGATTACAGCAACAGCAGATATTGCAGCAGCAAGAGAAAGAACAACAGAGATTACAGCAACAGCAGATATTGCAGCAGCAAGAGAAAGAACAACAGAGATTACAGCAACAGAAAGAACAACATATATTACAGCAACAGCAGATATTACAGCAGCGAAAGAAAGAACAGAGATTACAGCAACAGCAGATATTGCAGCAGCAAGAGAAAGAACAACATATATTACAACAACAGCAGATATTGCAGCAGCGAGAGAAAGAACAACATAGATTACAGCAACAGCAGATATTACAGCAGCAAGAGAAAGAACAACATAAATTACAGCAACAACAAATATTGCAGCAGCAAGAGAAAGAACAACAGAGATTACAGCAACAGAAAGAACAACATTACAGCAACAGCAGATATTACAGCAGCGAAAGAAAGAACAGAGATTACAGCAACAGCAGATATTGCAGCAGCAAGAGAAAGAACAACAGAGATTACAGCAACAGCAGATATTGCAGCAGCGAGAGAAAGAACAGATATTACAGCAACAGCAGATATTACAGCAGCAAGTGAAAGAACAGAGATTACAGCAACAGCAGATATTGCAACAGCAAGAGAAAGAACAACATAGATTACAGCAACAGCAGATATTGCAGCAGCAAGAGAAAGAACAACAGAGATTACAGCAACAGCAGATAGTGCAGCAGCAAGAGAAAGAACAACAGAGATTACAGCAACAGCAGATAGTGCAGCAGCAAGAGAAAGAACAACATAGATCACAGCAACAGCAGATATTGCAGAAGCAAGAGAAAGAACAACAGAGATTACAGCAACAGCAGATATTGCAGAAGCAGGAGAAAGAACAACAGAGATTACAGCAACAGCAGATAGTGCAGCAGCAAGAGAAAGAACAGATATTACAGCAACAACAGATATTACAGCAGCAAGAGAAAGAACAACAGAGATTACAGCAACAACAGATATTGCAGCAGCAAGTGAAAGAACAGAGATTACAGCAACAGCAGATATTGCAACAGCAAAAGAAAGAACAACATAGATTACAGCAACAGCAGATATTGCAGTAGCAAGAGAAAGAACAACAGAGATTACAGCAACTGCAGACATTACAGCAGCAAGAGAAAGAACAACATAAATTACAGCAACAGCAGATATTGCAGCAGCAAGAGAAAGAACAACAGAAATTACAGCAACAGCAGCTATTGCAGCAGCAAGAGAAAGAACAACAGAGATTACAGCAACAGCAGATATTGCAGCAGCAAGAGAAAGAACATCAGACATTGCAGCAGCAAGCAAAAGAGCAGCAGAGATTACAGCAACAGCAGATATTACAGCAGCAAAAGATAGAACAAAAAGAGGTGACAGCACAACAACAGGTGACAGCACAACAGGTGATGTTACAAGAACAATTGACAGCACACCAACAGATGACAGCACACCAACAGATGACAGCACAACAACAGGTGACACAACAAAAGGTGATGTTACCAGAACAATTGAAGCCACAACAACAGGTGACAGCACAACAGGTGATGTTACAAGAACAATTGACAGCACAAGAACAGGTGACAGCACAACAACAGGTGACACAACAAAAGGTGATGTTACCAGAACAATTGACGCCACCACAACAGGTGACAGCACAACAGGTGATGTTACAAGAACAATTGATGCAACAAGAACAGGTGACAGCACAACAACAGGTGACACAACAAAAGGTGATGTTACACGAACAATTGGTGCCACAACAACAGCTGACCTCACAATGGATGATACCACAACATAGCCAACAGCCACCTTTGTCACTACATCAAATCATGGGGGGCGGGGGGGGGGGGGGGTAGCGATGTGGTTGTCCCAAAACCGGCAAAAAAAATCGCATGGTACAAGTGGCAAATGTACCAACGGAACCTACCTATGTCTCTGAAAAAGGTAAAGTGGTACACAAAAAAGGTATATTGTCAATTTTACGGGGGGCGCGTACACGTTAAAGGTATATTGACAAAATTTGCGCCCGCCCCCTCCGCCCCCCCCCTGTATCCGCCACTGTTGAGTGTTTTGCATTGAAATGTTTATAAAGTGCCATACCTTGATTCAATATTACCTGCTTGGATTTCTTGTTTTTGTTTCCAAATTCAACCAGTTTGTCTGGTTTCCTTTTTTGTTTTGGTCTGTCATTTCCTCTGCTGGTAAATTTGTCTCAGGATGTGTCACGTTTTGTGTATGGTATGTTAAACCTTAAAATGTTCTTAGGGTTATATTATTGTGGTAAAACCCCAACTAAAGTAGTGATCGTGTCTACAGTTGTGATTTTGGACTTCAGCCATGTCCATTGTCCAGCTTAACAGCATTTATTGTTCGTGCTTAGGATATAATTAATTCGTTCATGTCATTATTATACTTTGAGTTAGCCTACTGCTTTGCGCAGTTTAATTCCAAATTATTTCAGTTTGTTTCATGGTGCGTGCATGTGTTATGTGGTTAATCATTAAGGTACATCATATAGGGCTTATTGTATGTGCTATGCCCGCTGTATCAGTAGTTATGCTAAATTTTAGAGCTAATAACTAGCTGTGTGGATTAGGTCTATCTACATTACGTTTTGTATATTATCCGTTGGTTCTATACTCCATTGCAAGGTTCAGATTTATATCCTTTGCTTGGTTAGCAGTTGGCCCTATTTGGTATTTGTATAGTCTAGCAGTTTTGTACAAAAGTTGGAAGAATTGGCTATAGTTTAAATATCTCAATTATTTGTGTTCCATTACCCAGTAATTAGTGTTATGTAGCCTTTAAATGCATTCACATTCGGGCACTACACTTGGTAATTGTTATTATTTAATGGACAATTAGGGGCCGGAATGTTGGTGCCACTTGTCCCCCTCTCTCTGCCGTGGTTTATGCGTTGCGCCCTCTCTGGGTTTTGATCGATTGCGTGTTTTGTATTGGGATCGATGCATCGGCGACTCGAGATATTTGGACTTAAACATCGTCATTGCGATGGTATTTAGGATGCAAAATATGTTTTTAACCTTCTTCTTATGGATCAGTTATTAAATATTATGGATGACAAGATAAGATACTGATGTCAGGAAGCGTTTCTTACGGACTTTCCAGGTACCATTGCACAAGATAGGAGCAAAAAATGGGGTTTAAAACTTTAAAACCGAACAGACGATAATAGCCTCCACAGGATCCATACATGTATGCCATACATTTTGAACAGAGCATGCACGTTCAAACATTTTAATAATGCAAGGACTAAGAGGTAATTCTAAAAAGAGGAATAGCTTAAGTCTGTGCTGAATTAGATATTGGAGTAATACCTGAAGAGGAGATAAATGTTGACTGCTTAAGGTCAATTTGTTGCATTTATACTCCTATTCTGATTGTAAAAGTTTCAAAGTAAAAGTAAACTTAAATTGGTCATTTAGTTCTAGAAATTATGGACTAAAGTTAATCCTCACCAGAATATGACCATGTTCAGAAGGAAAACGTTTTAAAAAAATTACTACGATTAGTTGCAGTTTGAATAGTGAACAGCATGTATTGATATGATAAGTCTTACAAATAATATTTGAGACTGAAATTGTGAATCAGAATTATGTAAATTACTTTATAACATTGAGTTAGTGGAATTAAGGGATTTTCGCTGTGATTCATTGTTAGGGGCCGTTGCTATGCAGTGTGGTATCCAAAAACCGTAAAGGAAATAAGCAAAAACTTCTGCATTCTGTGTGTTCACAATTTTCGCACATTATTTTATAAATTATGCTGCGTGCGCCGAACATTACGCACACTTTTCGCCTGCACTTACACACACATGATGCGCATAAAAGCCATAAGGGGCATTTTTATCAAAATTCTTGCCAATTTTTGTCTTATTTTGTCAATAATTGACAAATGTAAACTAGTTACTCCTTTTTCTTTAATCAGGATTTTATTAAGACTATTACTTCAATATGTGTAAAAATAAGAAAATGTTATGTAGCCTTTTTTTCTTCTTTTCTTTTGAATGCGATGTTTTGAGCATCCCCATTGATTTGTGTGGTAAATTTGGCACTTTTTTCTCGAAAAAGTAGTGTTTTTGTAAGCCTTTTATCTAAAAACGAGCATGATTACCTTTCTTTTTTATGTTAAAAAACAAAACAAAATATGGAGAAATTAAATCATAGCGAAAATCCCTTAAAGAGTCTAAGTGATGTTCTTGTTGAAACGGCCCATTATATGGACTCAAAAGTTGTGTAAGTTTAACAAAATTTGTTCATTCGTTTTCAGAGATTCATGCTTGTGTCAAAGTTTTAGTAATTATGACTTAACTATTTAACTATTTCATTGTTTATGATGTTACAAAGTTTATATTAAAGAACGATTTGGTAGTTTACGTTAAAGAAGAAAAAAAAAGTATTTTGATAAAAAATGCAAATTCAGTGTTTCAACCAATTAATGTCAACAGGAGGTGCACAGAAAAGTTGATTAAGGTGGCCAGGTCACTAAAATTGATGAAATTATGCCCTGACATTTTCTATCACAGTAATTTTGCATTTATTTGAAACCCCAACAAACCATATTTTTCCTGAAAGCTTATATAATGACGAGTATAAAAAATAAAATTTTGAGGGAAATGACCTTGAAATATGCTTATTAGGGCCATTGTGGCCAAAAATGAATAAAAATCATTTATTTTCATTTTTCAAAAAAAAAAATGATATCTCAAAGGGTAATCAATCAAAGTCCATGTAATTTGCACAGTATGTGTAAAAATACATTTTGCACACACCTATGATAGCTTTTTAAGAAATTTTGATCGGAAGTTTAAAAAAAGCATTTTGGTGAGCAAAATACCTAAAAAAGCCATCATAGGATTGTCCAAGTGGTCAAACTACATATTGTGTGCACATTTGAAGGAAATTGAATGATTAGTTCCAAAGTTATAGCAATTTTTTCCCAAAAATCTGTATTTTGAGAAAATTTACATTTTGATAAAAAAATACTTAAAAAATACTTAATTTGCATATTATTATATTAGATTTCGGATAATGAATCAAATATGGCTCTAGAAGTAACTTTGATTTTAAAATGTATCTGCAAAAATAAAAAGTTTCAAATGACTACTGTATCATTTCAAGAAATCCTTCACCCAGTGATTTTTTAAATCGCTGGGTGAAAAACAATAAAAAACAAAGAAATTAAATTCTTATGTTTTATATTGTTTTTCACTCAGGATTTTCATCAACTTGTGAAACAAGATAACTTTAGAACCAAAGATGCAAATTGAATGGGGTAAAGACCATTTATAAGGGCAGAAACGTCTTTTCTTATTCAAATGATAATCTTAAATTTGATGTAAAAAAATAATAGTGACCTGGCCACCTTAAATGTGTGATGAATCACTATCAGGTGCATATATGTATTAAAAACAACAACAACCAATCAGGAAACATTCAGAGATTAGAGTTTTAATAATTTATGACTTTATACTATTCAGAGAATTTATCATGTATAGGTATAGGTTTAAGAAAAAAGATAAAGATATGTATTTTTGATAAGAAATGTAATTCAAAAGTGTATCAACAGGATGTGCACAGAAAATTTGATTGAATGTGAGATGAATCACTTGCATATTATTAAAATTTAAAAAAATCGGGAAACTATATATTTATTGTGTATTTTTGTGTTTCTTTCTGTCAACTTCATTGGCCCAAATAACCCTGGACTACTACGTTGATTCCATAAACAATAACAGTATAAAGCCTATACAGTTACTGGTTAATAACTGTTGATTCCATAAACAATAACAGTATAAAGCGTTATACTAAATCCTATACAGTTATTAGTTAAACGTGTTAAGCAACCAAGTTAGTTAACTGTTAAACTTTTAGTTGGTTAGAGCGTTTTAAACATTAATTGGTTAACAAGTTTAAAACAATAATTGATTAAGAGTTAAACTGACCGAAAATTAACGGTCGTTAACCAATAATTAGAAGGGAGGAATAACGAAACTACCAGAGTTTAAGGTTGTTTAACCCATTTCGATCTCGCCAAGATAAGAGTGTGGACAGGTAATAAATAGTGGGAGAAATGTGTAACTTTGCACAGGGACTATGTAAAGATGTCTGAAGGATCACATAACAAAATGAAATTTCTAGCTTCTTCACTTCTGGGTGATTTCTAAAACTTTTTGATACCCCCTCGTAGAGTGCATGAAATATGAATCATGCACGGCGCCTGATGTTTTATGTTACATGGCTGTGCTGTACCTAGTCTGCTGAGATAATAGTCTGCCAGTATAACTACAACTTCAAGCATCCCGGTGCTGCGTCCAAAACGAGGGTCTGCGCAAAACCCGGGTTTGTCCTCATTTTTGTCCTCATTTTTGTCTGTTTTCATCTTTTATTTGTTGCTAATCAAAAATTGACCTATAGGCCAGTTCTCAAGACTTCCTTTTTTGAAAAAAAATCAGTTCCTGAGACCCTTATTTTCCTGTCCTGTAATTCGAACAGCTATTGTTAAAGAGAAGAGGGGTTCTCTGTGTTATTCGTACAATGTTGAAGAGGGGGGTCTAAGTGTGGGAGTCGAGTCCCTGTAATTCGTACAACTATTATAATAAGACATGAGAAGCAGGGGGAAAAGGGAGTCCGGCCCAAATACATGTAGGGCGGAAATCCCGGTAGGGGGATATCCCTCCCCTCCCCTTTTTTTAAACTTGGGGTGGTGGTCAATGTGATCACCCCGCCTGATTTTTCATATAGTGTACATGTATGTGATGACAACAGGCAAAATGAAATAAAGTGATTGCTTTTCAATAAAATATGGTAAAAAGTACACTACCAAATCGCACCAACGGTTCGAAACAGCTTTTCCCAGCAGCACTCTCTGTAAATGTAATGGACGTATGGGATAACTCAAGTTAGAGCCGATTGTTTGACCCCTCCTACGTTGCATGTATCGTCTATGGGGAGCGCATTGTGTATATCCTCCAGCACGCGGTATCATAAACGCAAAACCGGCCCCATGGGGGGGGGGGGATTTTCTGAAAAATTCCCTGTAAACTTCAATTAATTCGAATACCTAAAGCAGACGACATAGATAACCCTTACGGGGCTTACATGTAGGCCTACCCGTAAGCTGTAGGATTTCTATGGCAGAAGATACAAACAGCGCCACCAACAATGGGACACCAGCTTCAGATCGGCAAGTTGAGTGGCACTGCCTTGTGGTGTTGTTGCGCAAAACCCGGGTTTTGCCCAGTTAGTGTCTACTCAAAACCCGGGTTTTGGATGCTATACCGGTATAAGCTTATGCATTGCAGACTATCTCAGCAGACAAGGTAAACAGCACGCCACAACATACAACCATGTAACACAAATCATCTCGGCCGGGCGCCCTAAATGATTCATCTTTCATGCACTATATTTTACAAACCACAAGCGAAATTACAATAATCAGTTACAATACCTTAAAATACGATGTAAATAATGTGACTTGCCTGCTGGCCGGGCCTGCTAGTCCTGCTGGCCGCCGGCTCTCAATTACAATGGCGACCACGAGGAAAGAAATGCGAATCCTGCAAGACAGCCGTTGCATTTTAATTCGTACTGCTCAAATTAAGTTGTCATGCAATTTGTAATGCAAGCAATAGGCCTACCTCGGCACTTCTAGTCTAACTGACGATGTTTATTTGTCAAGTAAGCAATGGTAGGGTTGTCAAATCAATCGAATTAGTTTTGCGTTGTTTTTAATTTGTATCGCAATTCCAATGATTCGTATCATATCGTTTTTGATTCGTAGGCCACAGTAACAGAATCGTAACATGACAAGTTTCCTGCATTACAATTTTTATTTATCCGTTTGACGAATTTTCTTCAACAAATGACGAAATAATATTTTCAGTGTAGAGAGATTCTTTGTTTTTGCTTTGTTCATTTTAAATGTCCAAACAAATCCATCAAATATTTAAACAATGGCCATGACTACCAGGCTAACAGACCATGACTACCAGGCTACCAGATTAAACAGTGGCCAATACTGACAGACTGGCCATGACTACCAGGCTAACAGATTTGGTTTGGCATGATTGATCAGATCCAGCTCCGGACGACCATAAAGTTATGATTTTTAGTGAAACAATTCTCACTTCTAATAAAAGATAAATGTAACTTGCCTAGGGTAATATAGACTACTACACTTGTACGTTCAAGGTTATGATTTCAGCTCTAGAGACATTTTGTTTAGAATGGAAATGTGAATCACTGCTCTGGTAAATTAGTGTATTGTAAGTTCATATTCGTCTCTTGTCGGTCGATCTTTGATTAAATTGTGTGTTTATAGTAATATAATTTACGGGAGTTCATTATATGGTTTTATCATTGAGATTACAAGAAATGCCACGCAAATTCTTTGGAAGAGTGTTTTGGCATAGTGGAATATTGTAAGGCATCATTGAACGGGTCCCTGTATCTTAGGCCTTTGCCACAATAATGTCTTAAAGTTTTCATTGTATTATTAGGAGTTCCTTTATTATATACCCTACCACACTGCATGTCTTCAATGGGACTTTTAAAGAACGACCCATACACTTACACAGTGAGGAATACAAATGGTAGGGTATTCTAAATAGTAGATAACCACCAGACTAGTCAAGCAAGAGTCGGGTATAGGAAACAATTTGTAAGAGACACTTGTAAAGCAATGTGGCATTGCTCATTGAACGATAGGTATATACTATCTTGGCTCATAACAAACCAAAATGAGCATCAATTGCGAGAAAGATTTCTGTTTTTCCACACTGAACATGGCAGTCGGTTTTTCAGAAAAGAAAAGAAAAGTCCAATCTAATATAAATATGTAACTGAATTTAAAGATTCAATTATGGAGAGGCTGGTTTATTTCACTATTATCAGCAAAGTTATTGAGAAAGTACACTTTCACAGTATGGATTGTTATTATTTTGGTTCAATAATTTCAATGCAAAATATGTTTCGCGCAAAATCATAAGTTAAAAATTGACATCATGAAATAAGTTTTGAAAGAGGAATAAGAACATCAATTATCAGTATTATTATGACAATTGTGTGTGCTTGGCATAATAAAAAGAGGTTTTTGTTTCATTTCAATTTGGAATAGCTGGCAGTATGTATTTTTGATTGCAATTAAAATTAACATCATGAAATAAGTTATGAAAGAGGAATAAGAACATCAATTATCAGTAATGACAATTGTGGGTGCTTGGCATAATAAAAAGAGGTTTTTGTTTCATTTCAATTTTGGAATAGCTGGCAGTATGTAGTTTTGATTGCAATTGAAAATTCTTTTGAGCTTGGGATACACTTTAACCTTAAATAGCGTTGTCTCAGTTGTAGACATGGAATTAAACATCCAAAGCAAGGGTCGGAATTGGATTAATCCAAAGGTCATCATTGGGGTCATCATTGGGGTCATCATTGGGGTCATCAGAAGAAATTTCAAGTCATGCACGCCTGATGTTAAATCAAAACTTTATTTGGCACTTAGTTAGTTCAACCAAAACTCGAATACGGCGCAGCTGCATGGTATCCAAAAACCAAGAAGGACTCATACCAACTTGAAATGATTCAAAGATCAGCAGCCAGGATGTGCTTAAACAACTATTCTTGGGAATCTAGTGTCACTGACATGATATCCACACTTAAATGGCAAAGCCTTGAAAGTAGGCGCAAAATTACCAGGCTTACACTCATGCACAAAATTACACACGGCCTGGTGGACTTAAACTGGCGAAACCACCTAATCAAGCCTAATAGACAACTCAAAAAGACCCATGACTTATCCTACCAAAGACTTCTGACCAAGACCACGACCTATTCCAACACATTCTTCCCCTGGACGACCACTCACTGGAACAATCTCCCTCATACAATTTTGGACACTGCCAACCACGTAACCCCTTCAAAACTATGATCCGGAACCACTTCAATGAGCACACATCAACAAATGGAAACAGTCTACCCAGCCACAACAATCATTAGGTCATGTCAACTCTAGCGTGATGCGGATATCCGTTTTGCTGGAGTAACTAATCCAGAACTAATCCAGATCCAGACAAGATTTTTTGACTTTACAGCTATTTTTTGCCCGATTGAGCTACATTTTGGCTCTAAACAAGCTTGTACCAAAGAATATTTCGTTTTGGGAAGACATGCGCGCTACATTTTTCATATGTGTACTTTTGACCCAGGATAATTAGAGCGTCCTTGCTTTTGACCATCATAATTCCATGATTCCTTTCGTCAAATGAACCGACAGTGCCAATCACAACCGACACGACGTCATTATTGGGGGGATTTGGTGTGTACTATTTTTGTAAATTTCATTTACAGCTTTACTTGATTTCATTTGGGAGGGCAAGCGGGGTCAAATGTTAAAAATAATTCAAAACTGTAAGTGTCTTGAATTAATGAAAGGATTTCTAAATTATTTCAACAAACCAAGATAATATTATACTTGGGCATGATATAGGTCACTCGAGGAGTCAGGTAGGGGTCAATCGATGCTGTTTAGGTGACCAATTAAATAAAGCTCTGAAAATTTAATTTTAATTTTAATTTTAATTTTTTTTAAATTTTTTTTTGCGGGGACGGGAAACATGGAACTTTTTTTTACTAGGCCTTACATCTTGTAAACCACCATCCGAAAAAGGCGAAAACTTTGTAGCAAAAAGAGAAATTTCGATCTTGAATTCATGTTTACAAGCGAGATGAATAAATCTAGCTGAAATAATCGAATAAAGGAACCGAGAATTTGGAAATAACGGAATAAATCGTATGTAAACTGGACACCAATGCTTATTAGCACCCTGCCGAAAATGGGATTCGAAATAATCACAACTCGCGCGGTTGTCATCGGTCAAATGTCAAAGGGTGTACTTCCAATATTTACTCGTGAGCCCCCTGCGATGGTCGTGTTAACTTTGTCGGAAAACTTAAGAGTAACCCCAGCATACACAGAACGTTTCCGCAACGTTGCACCTAGGTTGCAGTTAGGTTGCGTCATTTAAAACGTTTTAACAACGTTTTTATAACGTTACGGTTTGGTTGTGATTTGGTTGTTTTAAGTTGGTCCGGTGAAACGTGAGCAAAACGTTCTCTGAACGTTAAAGTTTAGTTCTAGTTTGGTTGCACTTAGGTTGTGGTTAGGTTGTCATTATAAACGTTCTTACAACGTTATTATGACGTTGCGGTTTGTTTGTTTTAGGTTGGTTCTTGGAAACGTGATTAAAACGTTCTCTGAACGTTGCATGCTGATCATCGGAAACGTTTACATAATGTTTTAACAACGTTGTAACACTCAAATAGTTGGTTGTTTTAGTTTAATCCTTTAAACGTGAAAAAGATGTTCCCTGAACGTTGTAGTTTAAGTTCTAGTTTGGCTGCACTAAGGTTCTGGTTAGGTTGTCATTAAATACGTTCTTACAGCGTTATTATAACGTTGCGGGTTGTTTGTTTTAAGTACCAAATCACACCCAAACCGCAACGTTATATATAACGTTGTAGAAACGTTTTAATGACAACCTAACCACAACCTAAGTGCAACCAAACTAGAACTTAACTGCAACGTTCAGAGAACGTTTTGCTCACGTTTCAACGGACCAACTTAAAACAACCAAATCACACCCAAACCGCAACGTTATAATAACGTTGTAGAAACGTTTTAATGACAACCTAACCACAACCTAAGTGCAACCAAACTAGAACTTAACTGCAACGTTCAGAGAACGTGTTGCTCACGTTTCCATGGACCAACCTAAAACAACCAAATCACACCCAAACCGCAACGTTATAATAACGTTGTAGAAACGTTTTAATGACAACCTAACCACAACCTAAGTGCAACCAAACTAGAACTTAACTGCAACGTTCAGAGAACTTTTTGCTCACGTTTCCATTGACCAACCTAAAACAACCAAATCACACCCAAACCGCAACGTTATAATAACGTTGTAGAAACGTTTTAATGACAACCTAACCACAACCTAAGTGCAACCAAACTAGAACTTAACTGCAACGTTCAGAAAACATTTTGCTCACGTTTCCATGGACTAATTAAATAATGAATTACATTTTGTTTAAAAAGGTTTATTACGAATCAAAATTTTAATACAAAACAATTTGGCATTACAAATTTGATGTACTAATCTAGGCGTATACAGGGTGACCCAAAAATGTTAACACTCTGGGCACATAAGATATCTTAAAAGGACAGGAACACACGGGTCTAATCTTGATGTATTATGAAAGCTGAGTAAATAAGCTTTCATTTGCATTTTGTTGCGTTCCAATTGGTTATTTAGAACGGGAGATATGCTTCAGCAAACATGAGGAAGCAAAATCGGCTTGGTCCAATTTGCATTAATTACAACTATGATTACGAACTTGTAAGAATGCCAAAAACATTATTGTGCAGTTATTCAAAAGTAACAATACCATTGCAACATTTAATCATAAGTTAGAATGTATCGATTATTGAATATAATTGAATCTTTTCATTCATTTATCCAACGATACAAGCAAGTTATAACAGGTGGTATTACCATTGACATTAATTGGATGGACCATTTCAACAAAGAGCATGAAATGTTTCAATTTCAATTTTAAAGACTGCTTTACTGACTTTCTGGTTTCCTTGTGAACTTAGGCATTTTTATGCTTTTCCGTTAGTTCCCGTTTTAACTCAAGCGCAATATGCTCTTTTCTAAGCGTGTAAATCCGTTAAAGTTTGAATCGAATTCGTTCCTCGTGGGTATTGCACATGGAAAAAGAGTATAGAACTTGAACTCATGACAAAATACCTGTATAATTTATGTGGAATATATTTATTATGTCTTTTAAGCTTGAAAAGAATCTGGCTTCATCACGACGTTCATATAACGTTCATATAACGTTTACACAACCAAATTATGTTACCTGGGCTGTAATCGCTAATTTGCATATTTTACCTGGCCTTACATGAGTCGAGTAAATTGTGGAAATAGCTCATTAGCATAATTTCAATGGTACAAAAATTAGCACCGGTGCTCGTTTGTAACCTTTAAATTATGGTAATGAGCTAATTTGCAATTTTTATTTATTTAAACCTTTTTTTTTTTTTTAATTTAAGTCGATACATACATTTAACAGCTTTTAACACTATAGAAAGTATTTTGATCTGCATACGTAAGTTCTCATATGTATAGCTAAAGGCAAGTCATTGTTCACTAATGCCATATACATTGAGCAAGAACATAGTACACATGAAAAGGACAATGCCCGCCCCATCCCTCTATAATACCACTACCATTCCCTGGTTGCCATGGTGTAACTAACCGAATTTGATGAAAGTTTTTTACACGTTTGGGATAACGTTGTGAAAACGTTCAAGACTAACGTTCATACAACATAAAAATGTGTCGACAAATAAACGTTCTTTGAACGTTTAATCATATCGTTCCAAGAACGAAAGTGAAACGTTGTCACGACGTTCCAACAACGTAATAAATAGGTTATAAAAACGTCATTTGGACGTAATGGTATAACTAACAGAAGTTTTTTAAACGTTTGGGACGTTGTTATAACGTTGTGAAAACGTTCATTACTAACGTTCAAACAACGTAAAAATGTGTCGACAAATAAACGTTCTTCTAACGTTGGATCGCAACGTTCCATGAACGTTGTCACGACGTTCCGATAACGTAATAAAGACAGTATAAAAACGTCATTTGGACGTAATGGTATAACTAACAGAATTTCAAGAAAGTGTTTTAAACGTTTAGGACGTTGTGATAACGTTGTGAAAACGTTCATGACTAACGTTCATACAACGTAAAAATGTGTCGACAAATAAACGTTCTCCTAACGTTGGATCACGTTCACAACGTTCTTTGAACTTTTAATCATAACGTTCCAAGAACGAAAGTGAAACCTTGCCACGACGTTCTAACAACGTAATATGGTTAGCTGGGACGTTGTATTTAGTACCGTGTGGACAACTGTCCGGAGTAGAGGGATTAATTGTGGAATTTTAATTGCGGTAGGGTCTAAATTTACGCCGATCATTTATGCCTGTCTGAACATGCCTTTAGTATCCTAACTTGTACATGGTGTACAACAGGACTCTCCTTCAGGATGGATGTAATCATTATTAAAATCACTGAACCATGACCACGTTGATTTCATTAAAAAATACAACCAAAAGATAAAATCCTGAAAAGATGAGAAAAATCGATCCAATTATTGGCTAGGTACTGTATTGGTAATTCACACAGTAAAGACATAACGTGAAAGTGCAAGAATACATTTTTAAAATATTAGGCTAAAAAGGGCAATTCTTCTTCTTATCATGCTTATAGTGGCAGAAATTGATGTTGACTTACAAGTTCAACTTTATGAATGATTTTAAATGCCAATTCAATCAGTCTTTGTTTATGATTAGTATAAACGCATGTGGGATGCAAAAACACCCCAACATAGATAATGCTATGGTCCAATGTTAATAATTTGACTTTGCATCTTTTATATTAATTTGACTACCAATCAGCGCTCAGATGTGAATAACCATGAACCAATCACAGCTGAGCGCCGAATTGATCATGCGGGGTTGAGAGGAGAGGTTTCACCAGCGGCATGTTCCAAAACGGGGGCTGTGCCTTCCTCCAGCGCCCCCCCCCCCCCCCCCCCCCCGGTAGCCGGCCATGAATAGGCTATAGGTTGGGGCGGACCTACGTCACGCCGGTGAAAACAAATCAAACGCCGGTGAAAACAAAAAACAAAACAACTTGCGCAGATCAATTGCGCCTACTGCGGATCAAGTGCGTAATGCTCAGCGTTGAGTGCGTGCATGGAATGTTTTGCTTCTGAAACACTGGTTGCCAAGCAAATTTGCTAAAAATAACTCTAAAAGTTCCCGTATGTCTGCCCCTTCCTATGGGACGGCACCAAACATCCAGTGACGGTTTGCCCAAATCAAGAATTAAAACCCCGCGTTGCCCATACCGTCTGGATTAAAACCCATTGGGCTGACATAATATTTTAAATTATGTGTAATTTTTTTACAAAGGAGTGTCAAGCATGTGTGCTATGAATCGATACACATGATTACCTGTTACAAGGCAAATTCTTCCTCCTTGTTGTTCAGAGTCTATACTTTGGTTTCTGTCAATATCCCATATTGGTTAGGTTTCTGAAGTTACACGGAGATCAAGCAAGATGCCAGAAAAGAAACCATTTGAGAGACTTCCAAAGGATGTAATTCCAACAAATTACAACCTCAAACTCCATCCAGATCTTGAGAAATTCACCTTCGATGGCAGTGTCGTTATAAATACACAGGTCAGTCCTAGCAGGTGGCCAAATTGTCCCACCAATTAAGTGGGAAAAATATGGCCACCATACAAAATGCGTAATAAATTTACTATTTTTCATGTTTGAAACCCAAAATAAGTGTCCCAATGGAGTAAAAATCTGTTGGGGTAAGGTATAAATGTTTGATTTCCTGTTTGAATTATAAGCAAATTCTGATGATCAATAATAGGCTACTTTAGGTACATACGAATCTCGCACTCTCGCGACTGTTCGTGTCAGCCAATATAGGCATGGAAGATGCGCGGCATGGCCGCCATCTTGTTTTTTCTAGCTACCCATTGGCGATACACACAGGTGTAGGAAAAATAAGATTACTAAAAAAATAAACATTGCCCATCACTAAGATTTTTTTCCGGCGAAGTACAGACTTCAAACTTCCTTCACAATAAATTTTTAATCGCCGTGGGCTACTGACCTTTGCGAGATCGTGAACGTTAGCCGACAAAATCAATTTTCGATCATTTTGACCCAACTTTGACATGAAATCTCTCAACTTTATCATGGACCCGCGTGACGGGACTTTAGACCCGCAGAAAGAATAATTTCTAAGGAAACTAAAATTGTAAACTTAGTAAGCTTAAAAATGTGGGCAAAACTCGGAAAACACAGAACAGTGGGAAGTGATTACTCGAAATTCCGAATTCTGCGCCCTTTAAATTTCGCGATGTTTACATTATTGGCAACACTGAGTGAGGTTGCAAATGCAGTGCAGTATAGGCTAAATGAATTATTTTTCATTTGTGTATTCAATTTCCACCTTTTTTGTGTTTACTTTTAGGCTCTACTATACTTGAAATAAATAATAAAAAGTAAGCAAGCTTATTTCAATAAATGTTGGGGGTGGGGGTGGGGGTGGGGGTGTTGCCACCCCCACCCTACACTTTTTAATAGTTGTTGATACACACAATTGTATGGTAACACATACAATTTGTGTGTATCGATGAAAACGGCTATGGCATAGAGGGGGAACCTCTGCCCAATTTTTCATTTACCTTGCCCCCCACCCCCCACCACCACCACCCTCAACTGCCCTCCCCAACGATAATAAAATATAATCATTTTCGTTTGTACGATTATACTTTATTATCACAAATTGCTGGTCTCGATTAAATTAGAGTTAAAGCGTACTACTGGACGTACGTTACTCAACGTCAGTCAACGATAATAAAATACAATCATTTTCTTTTGTATGATTATACTTTATTATCACAAATTGCTGGTCTCGATTAAATTAGAGTAAAGGCGTACTACCGGACGTACGTTACTCAACGTCAGTCCACGATAATAAAATACAATCATTTTCTTTTGTATGATTATACTTTATTATCACAAATTGCTGGTCTCAATTAAATTAGAGTTAAGGCGTACTACCGGACGTACGTTACTCAACGTCAGTCAACGATAATAAAATACAATCATTTTCTTTTGTACGATTCATACTTTATTATCACAAATTGCTGGTCTCATAAATTAGAGTAAAGGCGTACTACCGGACATAAGTTACTCAACGTCAGTCAACGTCAGTCAGCGATAATAAAATACAATCATTTTCTTTTGTACGATTATACTTTATTATCACAAATTACTGTTTAAAATTAGAACACACATTTGTAGCTTGCTTCATCCAGTCTCTTTAGTTCATTTCCTGAAATGAAAATAAAACATGATATGAGTTAAATGGAACTTATAACTAAAATACAATTTTATTTAAAATACTTATACGAACTTAACTAAAAATACTTATAAAAGGTTCATATTGGGCTGCTTTGCATCACAAATTGGGTGCATTTTCAGTGAAGATGAATTAATATTTATCTTTTTATATATACAGTGTTAGGTGTTAAACAGATTGGATTTTTGTGTGTTCAAATTATGTACTTTTTGGTTAAATTTGGGCTACATTTCAATCAAATTGTTGGTACTTTTGATCAAATTGGGCTACTTTACACTTAAATTGGGCTTCTTTCTCAATTGTAGGTGTTTTAAAGACTTATACTTTATAGGGTTATTTATAATCAATGTAATTGTTTTTCCAATGTCTTGTGCTTTAACAAACAGATTAGATGAATGTTACAGTTGAATTAATGCTTTATGTACATTCTTTTGCTGTTGTTTAGTTCATTTTGATGATTTAGGATTGAATTGGGCTCGTTTTCATTTGATTTTGGGTGCTTTTATACTAAATTGGGCTCTTTTCGGTCAAATTGCGGGTTTTTACGCATTTTTCTTGCGAAAATTTGTCCGGTTCGAATTGTGACATGTCCTTTATTAATTGCTGGTGCACACCATTTACTTTTAAAGTAAATAGGTTATCAAATGTAACATTTGCATACCAAAACAGCCCATTTATACAACATTCATTGGAAATCTGATGCTGTAGGTTTACACATGTTTTCGCACTTATTTGGCTGAATTTCCACGACATTCAAATGATCATATCTCCGCAACGGAATATTGAATTGACCTCATTCAAAATTAATTTTCTTAGTTTGAATGAGCTCTTTAATTTGAGCCCAGTCTCAACTTGTTTAGTTGATGTTGAAATTTTACTTGTATATACCTAGCTACTTGTTGAAGAGATGAAGAACATTTTGATGATTTTGTGATTCTGGGATTGAGACTGAGAGCCTTGATATCTCCCAGCACTATATCTGGGAGGATCCACTAGCCTAAATGAGTACTTGTGCCCAATGAAATACAAGGGGTACGTGTGTTTCAGAGACATCCATTCAGTATCAAGCAAAAGTGTTGTCTATTGACAATTGTAAAAAGTGTTTGTAGTGATGGGCGCCTCAACGATACCATGTGATTTTTGTAATACTAATATAGGGGGTTTGGTGTGAGGTGGGGTATACTCAATAATACTGTAGGGAGGGTGATTGGGAAAGGGGTTAGTGATGGGTATGGTATTTGTGGTTGTGGTTGGGAGGGGGTTAGTGATGGGGATGGTGTTTGTGGTTGGGGAGGGGGGTTAGTGGTAGGGAGGGGTTGTGGTGAAGGGCATGGGTTTGTGGTGGCGAATGGGGATGGGATGGCCCATGGGAGAGGGTTTGTTGTGGGGAAGGGGTGGTGGCATGGGGTGGGGAGGGTGTTTTGTGGTGGGGTTGGGAAAGGGAGGGGGTTTAGGGTGGGTGATGAACATGAACAAAATACGGGTTCTATATCAGCCTCTATACTTGTCAAGAAATTTAAAAAAAACCATTTTAATTATAATTTTTGTTGCTTATGTACAGGTGAACTATGCAACAAGCACAATTACTGTCAACAGTGTTGATATCAAAGTGTCCAAGGCTGTCTTCAAAAGCGCAGGAAAAGGTATTTTGGTTTGTTTAATTTAAATTAACCTGTCCTTTGTATTATACATGAATGTTATTATACCTAGCAGTAACTCAGCATGCCAGGGCAATGATAATACAACTAATTATCTTATTATAATTTGCCGTATGTTGTATGTCATGTATTTATGTATGTGAACCCGCCAATCCAATCCCCCCCAAGGGTGTATGGTCGTGTCCTCCCTTAGACGTCAATACACTTACCATACAAATGTCCTACATACATGGTAAAAAAAAAAATGTCCTCAGATTGACTGTAATTTCTATACTTTTTTAAACGTGTTTAATACGGGTCCTCACTTGGGTTGGTACTCGACTATGTGACGTGTGTATGTAGGGGTGTATGTACGTGTATCCTCAAAAAGGCTTTCTCATTTTGTGTAAAAGCAGTGAACGTTGCACTGATAATATGATGACTTGACACGGGTTATAAGCTATAAATGACTGAAAACCATACAGAATTGACAGAGACATGAGCAAAAGGAGTAAAATCCAGGGCCTTTTCAGACTGTTTCTGTGCGTACTGCAACCATGCAGTCGAGCGTGTAACACATAACGCGTTGTAGTGCGCCATGCAAAATAAACGCTCACACGCACTACCAGTGTCTTAGCTAGGATTTAAAATGTGCCTGTCTAAAAAGAAAAGGGGTCAAAGGTCATTACAAACAAGCTTGGTGACAATAAACTTATGGGTAACACGGGGTGTACACAGATTGACCTCTAATGACCCCTGCATGACCTTTGATCCTTTCTGTCAACACTTTAAACTATTTATTGCTGTTTTGGGAATAACACAATCTGAGGCAATCTGAGAATCAATCTATGGCGGTCAATCTGAGGATCTCTACAATGGCGGTCTGTGGACAGGTAATAAATAGTAGGACAAATGTGTAACTTTGCACCTAGGGACCTAGTAAAGAACAAAATGAAGTTTCTGGCTCCTTCGCTTCTGGGTGATTTCTAACACTTTTTGATACCCCCTCATACTTTATGATCACGGATTTTGTGGAAAACGTGCACAGATTTTGCTTCCAAAATCGCTGTAATTCCCTACAGAGTTGTAGACTCGAGTCGCTAATTTTGCGACTTGACTAAGTGCAAATATTGGCATTACTTGTGACTTGACCCAGACTTGCAATCCCATGACTTGTGACTTGACTCGGACTTGCAAAAAATGACTTGTGGCCAACGCCAGTCAAAAGCAAAATTTAACGATCTCATAAACTTTCTAAATGGCGCATTTGTTGGATGTTGCATTTATACAGCCTGACAATGACGAGTTTGAATGCGTGTTTTATTCCGGTCTCTCCTGATGGCAAAAAAATAATATTTTAAAGGTGTTAGGGGTGATAATCAAATTTGGGCGATTTTTTGACAATTTTTGCGACCATTTTTCATGACTTGGCCTGATTTCTTTTGGCAACCCTGTTTGATATTCGAACATGGCGAGTGCCATTATTCCGATGCCTGAAAATTAATGCCTGAATGCTTATAGTTGGTCTGAACAAAATAATGTGTGAATTTACTTGGACTTGTGACTTGATTTGTGTTTTTGCCAAATGACTTGTGACTTGACTTGACTTGGCAGTGGGTTGTGACTTGACTTGACTTAAATAATATAATAATAAAGGTCTAACCTTTATTGTCATCGCAGCCAACCGGCTGAATTGTAACAACATTACAAATCAAATACATTATTAAACAATGCAACGTCCAGGCAGCAGCTAAATCAGTGCCAAGTTGCGACATAAACCAACATGACCAAACATACATAACCCCAATAATAGTAACCCCCTAATAGGCAATGTAGACTAAGTGCCTTGCTTAAGGACACAAACACGTTGGCACCAGCTGGGCTAGAACTCACAACCTTATGATAAGGAGCAGCCCTCAAATTAACCGAAGGCACCGAAGGCAATTGCCGTCGGTGCCCCACCTAGTTGCCTCGATGCCCTCAACTTCTGGCTGTTTTTACTCCATTGAAAAGTACATGATTGCCTTGGTGGAAGTTGGTGCCCCATTCAAATTGCCTGAAATTGCCTTGCCCTTTCCATTTCTTAATTTGAGGGCTGATAAGGAGACCGGCAACTATTCCACTGGACCACACATGCTCTACACGTAGGACTAGACCAGGTGGGACTTGACTTGGACTTGCAATAAATGATTTGAGACACAACTTGGACTTGCAGTATTATGACTTAAGACACAATTTGGACTTGCAAAACATGACTTCTGACCATCTCTGATCCCTAACACTAGTTTTAGGGGATGTGGGACAAGCTAAAATAAGATAGGGTCTTTTGGTTGCAGGCAAAATGGGTTTATTGAGCAACAAATTGGAATACATGTGGTCAATATGATATCCCATGTCATTTTGACAATGTGCATGTCAACATTATAATCCATGTTTTGCATTCAGCCTGTCAATTGCAAAGCTGATAACATTCATACATTATAAACAAACAACATGGCCTAGTGAGAATGTGATGCTTCCACGATTTCGGTGTGTTCTAGTTTTTTACAAATACAAGGAATGAGCCAGGGATTCTTGTGCCGATAAAGATGTTGTATTACATAACAACGGGTAATACAACAGGGCTGGTTGGGCCTGTAGAACAGAGTTGTTGTTTTCTGTGCCTAAGCATATCTTTTAATACCAATACAGAAATTGAATGCACTGATATCAGCTACAAGGCAGAAGATGAAAAAGTGACATTTACTTTCCCTTCTGAGCTTGCTGTTGGAGAAGGACATCTACATTTGGAGTTTACAGGAGAACTCAACGATAAGATGAAGGGTTTCTATCGCAGTTCTTATACGACACCAGCAGGGGAAAAGAGGACATGTGCAGTTACACAGTTTGAGGTAGGCAAACAAGGGTGCAATTTTGTTTACAGTTCTGTGGTCTATGACTTCAAAAAATGTATCATTTATCATGTTTTACTAACAAAAAATAAAATAATAAGAATGATGAATGGGTACCACATACACATGCATTGATCACAACATTTAATTAGTTACATATCGAGGGCTCAGAAACACAAGGCCTTATCTCCATTTTGACCATTTTGAGAAAAAGACTATTGGAGATTTTTAAACACATTGGGGAGATAGAGATGAGGCCTTGTGATATTGGCTATAACTTTAAAAGGGGATGTGTTATGGAGATAAGGCTGTGTAACTGGAAAGAGAATTTCTTTATGAAATTTTTTTGGAACAAATTAAAAATTGCTGAAAATGTCCAAATTTGTATGACATTTTTTGAAAAACAACAACAAAACCAAAAAAACAAATGTGAAAGGTTTTCACTGACCATCCAGGAATTGAACCTGGGACCAAGTCTTTGCTGGGACCCTCAGAAGTTATCTTAACTGAATGTTTACTAATAAAATATCTTATTGCTTTATCAAATATCCTCAGGCTACAGATGCACGAAGAGCTTTCCCTTGCTGGGATGAGCCTGCGATCAAGGCTACATTTGATGTCACACTGGTAGTGCCTAAGGAGAGAATAGCTCTCTCTAACATGGTAAGATTTACTTGAAGATGTGAACCTTGAGAGGTGGGGTGGTACTTAGGCTACAGATATACAATGTGTCTTTTTTTGCTGGGATGAGCCTGCGATCAAGGCTACATTTGATGTCACACTGGTAGTGCCTAAGGAGAGAATAGCTCTCTCTAACATGGTAAGATTTACTTAAAGATGTGAACCTTGAGAGGTGGGGTGGTACTTAGGCTACAGATAAACAATGTGTCTTTTTTTGCTGGGATGAGCCTGCGCTCAAGGCTACGTTTGATGTCACACTGGTAGTGCCTAAGGAGAGAATAGCTCTCTCTAACATGGTAAGATTTACTTAAAGATGTGAACCTTGAGAGGTGGGGTGGTACTTAGGCTACAGATATGCAATGTGTCTT
Organism: Ophiura sarsii; assembly: GCA_035610835.1. Taxonomy (NCBI): domain Eukaryota; kingdom Metazoa; phylum Echinodermata; class Ophiuroidea; order Amphilepidida; family Ophiuridae; genus Ophiura; species Ophiura sarsii. The sequence goes on from CM069441.1 coordinate 902,460, forward strand.
TTTTTGCTGGGATGAGCCTGCGCTCAAGGCTACGTTTGATGTCACACTGGTAGTGCCTAAGGAGAGAATAGCTCTCTCTAACATGGTAAGATTTACTTAAAGATGTGAACCTTGAGAGGTGGGGTGGTACTTAGGCTACAGATATACAATGTGTCTTTTTTGCTGGGATGAGCCTGCGCTCAAGGCTACGTTTGATGTCACACTGGTAGTGCCTAAGGAGAGAATAGCTCTCTCTAACATGGTAAGATTTACTTAAAGATGTGAACCTTGAGAGGTGGGGTGGTACTCAGGCTACAGATAAACAATGTGTCTTTTTTTGCTGGGATGAGCCTGCACTCAAGGCTACGCTTGATGTCACACTGGTAGTGCCTAAGGTAAGAGTAGCTCTCTCTAACATAAACACAACACCAAAAGTAAGTCCCCCCTAAACAATTCGTCATAACATCGTAAGGTAAAACATTTTACCAATACAAATTAGTTAGAAATAATCCTATGACTGTTTCCTGTTTACTGTTGTTTTAAAATGAAAGATGTACATGACTTCATAGCTGAATGAGCTCAAATGGAAGACAAAAACTGCCCTTCTCAAAAGTCACAACTCACTGTGCTAATATCTGAGCCTAGAAGGGAATTTACATGGCTGAATGATCATAAATTGATTACACATTACAGTAATTTTTGCTCAGCCACAGGTACTTTTCCATTAGTTGAGAAGCAATTCATAAACTTTTGTGACTTTTGAGAAGGGCAGTTTTTGTCTTCCATTTATTAGGAAACAGTCATAGGATTATTTCTAACTAAGTTTTATTGGTATGTTTTATCTTACGATGTTATGACGAATTGTTTAGGGGGACTTACTTTTGGTGTTGTGTTTAGTAAGATGTGAACCTGAAGGGGTGGGGTGGTACTAAGGCTACTCAGTACTACCGGAAGTGGACATCATTTTCAACAACAACCGTGATTGCAGACGCTTTGAAATCTTCCACTTTTGTTTATCTTCACTGCATGGAACCAAATTCTATCTCCATTCCAATGGCAATTTTTGCAAGCCTATGTGACCATGACCCTAGACACAGGTATTTCTATATCTGTTAATGCTCCACTACCAACAAATTCTGGGAGACAAGCGACTGTAAACGCTGAAATTTTCGCGGTTGTTTTATTTTCGTGCAACAGATTTTTCCGCGAAAATTATAACACACAAAAAATTTGTTTTCAACATTCATACAGTGCATCCAGAAGGTCGCCCGCGAAAAAAACAATCCGTGAAATGTCTATGATATCAAAATGTGCGAAAATATCTTTACGCAAAAATATTGGCTTTTACAGTACATCAACTACTTCTAGGCAAGTTTTCAACCAGTGTAAAGGATTATCAGTCAACCAATTTTGATGAAGCTAATCATTTAGATTAGTTTACCTGTTAACACAAATATGAATTGACCATTTTATATCCTTTGATTGTGTCTTATTATATTAAAGGCATATTGTGTGATCTTTTCAAGGGGGTGCCCTCTATCCATGATATTTATAGAAAAAATATTTAATTGCAGATTTACATTTCTGATCATTAATCATAAATATATCCTTATATAGTTACAGAGCGGTACGATTCCTAATTACTTCAAAATCATGGTTTTTAGGGTTTGAAAATAGATTGTTCGCTAGCGAACAGTTTATTTTCACTCTATTTTCACTCTAAAAACATGATTTCGAAGTAATTAGTAATCGTATCGTTCTGTAACTCAGTATATATTCATGATCTATGATCAGAAATGTAAATCTGCAAGAAAATCTGCTTCCAATTTTTTTCCGAGGATTGAGGGCTTCTTCTGGAAAAGATCACATAACATACCTTTAATATTTTACCATTCATTACTACCGGATCTGATGAAGTTATTCATTGTTTGTTTTTACTTTCTTAGAATATAACCAGTGATGAGCAAAGCCCTGATAATGCAGATCTAAGAGTGGTCAAGTTTGCGCCTACTCCAATCATGTCTACATACCTACTAGCCTTCATTGTAGGAGAGTTTGATTATGTTGAAGGAACATCTGCTGATGGAGTCTTGGTTAGAGTCTACACACCACTAGGCAGAAAAGAACAGGGAGAATTTGCTTTGGAAGTAAGTGTAGAATAATTGAAGAATCAAGATATATCATCACTGTTCCGTCAAAACCACGTACCTCCATGGCCCTTCAGCATGTATAAAGTAATACATCCTATTTGGTCAGTCTGCATTAAACATGTTCAATGGCCTAAACACATCTATCCAAACTTTGTGTCCCTAAACATGTATAAAGCAACACTTCCTATGAATAATCGTTGGGTTTTTACAGAACAGCGATTATATGTGACAAGCTAGATGTGACGAGATAGATGTTATTTTCTCATCAAACTCTGCATCATTGTAATTGTTGTGCTACATGTACACAGACTTGTTGATGTACTGGTACAATATTGGACTATTAATTAGAATTCTTTTTAGAAATGTTTCATTAATATGCATACATAATTCAGGCATGAGGTTTAAACGAGCTCATTTTTGAGTATTTTTGCTCAATTTCACACACTTTATATTTACCACTTTCAGGGGTTTTTTCCTTCATGAAAGTTCATTCTCATGCCCAATAATTAAAGTCTGAACAAATTAAAGTCTGCATAAATTAGTGTAGCCAGATTTAAATAAGACCTATTTGCCTTTAATAAATACTTACTATGATGTCCTGTTAGCAATAAACCTGAATTGCATAAATAATTGAATTGAATATGGGACTTTATAAATGTTCAAACCCTCTAATTAAATGTGTGCTATGCATGTATAATGAGCTAGGTATCAGAATTCAAATGTGAATACATAGGTATGTTTGAATAAATAGTAGTTAAATTAAAAATGCTATGAGCTCTATCACAAATGTGACTTGGCACCACGAAACAGGCGGAAAGTCGCGGTATCTCAAGGAGATACAGGCCGAATAATGAAAAAATTCGATAGGGGGCGATTTTTAGTTATCGGTATATTTAGTTCCAAGAAACATTTTTAGGTAATATCGGGGACTGAAGGATGTAGTTTAAGTATTGAATTCGGCAGCTTTTTCGCGGCGTAATGATAAGGGAGGTTAATTAATTGGCTATTAATTATATGTTTAATTTTAAGATATCTAATTGAAACCTTAGTATAATGTTGTCCATAATGTAACAATCATCTGTGGAAAAGTTTCATTGAAATCGGAGTAAAGAAACATGCTAGTTGCTAACGCGATATTGATCTATCTCAAGTGCCATTAATTATTTACACAGGTTGCCATTAAGACTCTGCCATTTTACAAGGAGTACTTCAATATTGGTTTCCCATTACCAAAGATAGACCTCATAGCCATTCCTGATTTTGCAGCAGGTGCCATGGAAAACTGGGGTCTCGTCACATATAGGTAAGTAGATAAAGGATTAACACAGATTCCAGGTAATTCATGCTGTTTTATTTTGCATCTTGGAAAGAATCAATTCATCCAAATCTATAATGTTAAGGGGTAATACCAAATGGATTGTATCATATCACGCCACAGTGTGCCGGTAGTTTCACACCGTTGTACACTGTGTGACGCAGTAGGCCTAGGCACACGATTTGCAGTGGCACGGAGTGACGATTGTTTGACGCACTGCATTTGAATTGGACCAATCGGTTGGTATCTGTTGTTGCTGGGCACAAATGCACATGCTCCGTATTCGTTTGCAATGCACATGCTCCGTATTCGTTTGCATATTCATATGTTAATTACTAATTCCACGAGTAATCGCACACTTTTTCGCCATATTCTTTTCCCAGTCCCTCGATTTGGTCCGCTGTTTTTAAAGATGGCGGCCATATAGAGGGATGCAGGGACCCAGTCTAGCGAGACGGGACCCAGTCTAGGATACACACAGATTTCATGTTTGTAATTCAGATGGGATGAAGTGTGGTTAAAATATTGTTATCAGAAATAGCTCCCTCTATCAACCACGCGATGGTGCCCAAGGTGTAACTGATGTTGATCATCTCAAATGAATGGCTGCTCAATTAAGCTTAATATCCAAGTCTATACCCTGTTTCTAGTAATTTGATAATCTTGAATGTCCACAGAACCAGAGGTGAAACAAGTTAAACCTTAAAGAATATCAGCTTGTAGAGTGTAAATAAACTACATTTCCTGTCACAAATTGGAAATTGAGAGACGTGCATTGACTAAGTTGAAATTGTCATTATTCATTTATGTTTGAAATTTATTTATAAGTGCCTTTGATTTGCCTGTTTCATTCAACAGAGAAACTGCACTCCTAGTTGATCCCAAGAACTCATCCTCTGCTTCCAAACAATGGGTGGCACTTGTTGTAGGTAAGCAGTGTATAGTGTAGGACTAGCAGTTGTATCTCATTTTTGTTACTACTTCCCTTTCCAGATCAATGTAAGAACTAACTTCCAAAATATAAATACATTAATAGGACAAAAATGACCTCTCAGGTTGGGCGTTTTGGTTTGGCTAAATGTTTCGAACATTTCATGATATTTTAGTGAATCTTTTTTTGTGTGTGTGTAAATTTTTGTTTTTTGTTGTTAAAAATTCAGAAAAATAAATAAAATGGATCAGTCAGGCCCGTAGAATAGGGTTTTTTGGTCCCCTAAGAGAAGTTATGATAAACAACACAAGAATTGTTTTAACAATTCTTGTGTTATTTATCATGTCTAAACCACACCAGTTGAAAACTTGGACCGTTATAGAACCCTATGTGGTGCATAAAATTTCTGCCTGGAAATAGACCCTTGTCATATAATTGCACATAACAGTGAAGTTCAAATCCTGATTTTGTTCTAGTTATGGCTTAAAAATTAGTGTAATGTAACTATTCGAGCAATCATATTATAAACAAAATCTTTTTGCTCATTTATCAACAGGTCATGAGTTGGCACATCAATGGTTTGGTAACTTGGTAACAATGGTAAGTTTACATCCTTCAGCATGTATAAAGTAATACTTCCTTGATATAACCTTTGGGCAGTCTGTTCTAAACATATTCAAGGGCCAAAAACACATCTATCAAAGCCTTGTAAGTGCTTTTCCCCTGAACGTGTATAAAGCATCACTTCCTATGCATAACTGTTGAGCAGTCTTACTTCATACATGCTGAAGTTGCCAGGAAAATATACAAGGTTTTGACAGAACGTAGACAAGTTATAAATATAGTCAAAATTGAACAATGGATTGATTGAATCTACCATCTGGACTTACAATTTGATTGGCTGTATTATTGTGGCTTATCTTAAACATTTTTTCAGGCTGAATGGCATGCAGGTAATATCTAAAGATACATCTGTATCTGTATACGTCGTTGTCGGTATAATCCTCTTATAGGTAACATCACCAACTTATACGAGCTCATTCTACATGACTACATGTTCCTGTAACCTAGGAATGTGTGGACAGCCACAGACCAGGATGATCCCCTACTTTTTACAAAGGATTCTGTGACCTTTTGAAATGCTCGGATTTTGCTCTTCCGATGCTCGGGACCACCATTTCTATGTGACTTCCGAACCACGAGGCAATTGAGACTAAGTATCTTACCCAAGGATACAAACATGTTGGCCGTAGCGAGGCATGAACTCACAACCTTTGTATTGTGAGTCCTGCATCCTATCCACTAGCCCACATATGAGTGGCCTAAGGTTTGCATTATAGAATTTTATAAATGATGATACTGATATTGAGACCAATTAGGTTATGTTCATATTAGTCATTGTATGTTCGGGTAAAGTCGCCAGTTTTCGGTCAGCACCTATTTTCGGTCACTGCTCAAATCGTGTAATGAAAATGACCTGACGGCTAAAAAACCGCAGCATAGTTGATGCCCGGTATTGCTTTAAAAATGTCGACAACCAATGCAATACACGATTTTATCAAATAAATTTGTTTTAACTTATAATTTGGAAATAGTTTCCCAGAATAATGAATGAAGGTATAAATAACACAAGTTTGCTTGCATAAACAAAGTACTTGTATAATATAAAGTAGATTATAACAATACAATGGGAAACAGCTTGTTTTAATTGCAAAATACAGATATTATTCTAAGGCGTGCATGATTTCACCTGTTGTTGACCTATGTGCTGTAAATTTGCTTTGAGTAAAGTAAACTTAATGTCTCTTGTTTGTGTTGTTGTTGTTAAATTCATGTCAACCTTGTTCTTCAGTTTCTTATAGATGAATAGTTTTGTTGTTTAAGTTTATCTGTGTAGAAGTTAACCACACAGACAATTTTGACCAAGATTGAAACAAGAATGAATATCTTCAGAAAAGATACAGAAATATAAAAACTTGATGTTGCTTTTACATATCCATAAGTTTTTTTAACTTGGACAAATTTGCCATCAAAACCGAGGTATTTGAGCTGATATGCAGCACTTTGAAATGCCCATAACTCTTGTAAATTCTAATCAATATGCAAAGTAAATACATATTTGAAAAGAGGTAACTAGTACAATTATTTTGATACCAAACTTGATACACTTCCTTTCTCTGTTAATAGATAGGAGAGCAGTCAAACATACTGTTCAAATGCCACAACACCCATAGCAGATATCTAATTGCTCATTTCAAACCAGGAAGTTAAAAACAGTGACTCTATAAAATGTTTCTCTTAACTTTTGGAAGTTTGAAAAACCGTTGCAAATTAGTGATAATGTTGTTGATGTAAACATATCTCTAAACAATTAATAATCTTAAACAAGTGTTAGAGAATAAAATATAGTTCATAACTGTTTTGCTATTTACCTTGGTCTCATAATGTATAGGCTTCACCATATTTGGAGTCCTGTATGGTCACCGCAGATTGCCATACACGACTACTGTGACTATCGCACTCTAACAGGCATGAGAATGTTCAGTTTTAAAACTGAATTCAGGATTTTTGGGGGTCCAAATTTCTGCACTTTCTTTTAATTTCAGTCTGTTTTTGGCCTGTTTTGCCCAATTTCACGCGCTTTTTCAGGATTTTTCACCACTTTCCTGCTTTTTCCTGCTATTTTCAAAAACTCCATTCTCATGCCTGACTCTAAGAGTTAAGTTCTGGATTGAATTTGTTGCAGGAATGAAAATCACAGGCATCGTAAATTGTATGTTCTGTATGGTTTTGTGGTTTTATGTTTAGCCATAGTTTATTCCTGATTCCTGAGATGCAATAATGTCATGTTTGGTACCAAAATAATTCTGTAAGTTTCCTCTTGTAATATACATTTTACCTATTGAATGTAATTTACAAGAGTAATGAGAATTACAAAGTGTTGCACAACTTTTTGGACACTCTGTACTTCATTATTGAATCTTGAGTTTCACACCTATTTCCTTACCATTGTTTCCCAGAATATGACATTTCAGCTAACTATTCTGATATTGTATCCCCTACTTATAGGAATGGTGGACCCATCTATGGCTGAATGAAGGCTTTGCATCATGGATAGAATATCTTTGTGTAGATCATTGTTTCCCAGAATATGACTAACAATTCTGATATTGTATCCCCTACTTATAGGAATGGTGGACCCATCTATGGCTGAATGAAGGCTTTGCATCATGGATAGAATATCTTTGTGTAGATCATTGTTTCGCAGAATATGACATTCCAGTTAACTATTCTGATATTGTATCCCCCACTTATAGGAATGGTGGACCCATCTATGGCTGAATGAAGGCTTTGCATCTTGGATAGAATATCTTTGTGTAGATCATTGTTTCCCAGAGTATGATATTTCAGCTAACTATTCTGATATTGTATCCCCAACTTATAGGAATGGTGGACCCATCTATGGCTGAAGGCTTTGCATCTTGGATAGAATATCTTTGTGTAGATCATTGTTTCCCAGAATATGACTAACTATTCTGTTATTGTATCCCCAACTTATAGGAATGGTGGACCCATCTATGGCTGAATGAAGGCTTTGCATCTTGGATAGAATATCTTTGTGTAGATCATTGTTCCCCAGAGTATGATATTTCAGCTAACTATTCTGATATTGTATCCCCAACTTATAGGAATGGTGGACCCATCTATGGCTGAAGGCTTTGCATCTTGGATAGAATATCTTTGTGTAGATCATAGTTCCCCAGAGTATGATATTTCAGCTAACTATTCTGATATTGTACCCCCAACTTATAGGAATGGTGGACCCATCTATGGCTGAAGGCTTTGCATCTTGGATAGAATATCTTTGTGTAGATCATTGTTTCGCAGAATATGACATTTCAGCTAACTATTCTGATATTGTATCCCCAACTTATAGGAATGGTGGACCCATCTATGGCTGAAGGCTTTGCATCTTGGATAGAATATCTTTGTGTAGATCATTGTTTCGCAGAATATGACATTTCAGCTAACTATTCTGATATTGTATCCCCAACTTATAGGAATGGTGGACCCATCTATGGCTGAATGAAGGCTTTGCATCTTGGATAGAATATCTTTGTGTAGATCATTGTTTCCCAGAATATGACTAACTATTCTGTTATTGTATCCCCAACTTATAGGAATGGTGGACCCATCTATGGCTGAATGAAGGCTTTGCATCTTGGATAGAATATCTTTGTGTAGATCATAGTTCCCCAGAGTATGATATTTCAGCTAACTATTCTGATATTGTATCCCCAACTTATAGGAATGGTGGACCCATCTATGGCTGAAGGCTTTGCATCTTGGATAGAATATCTTTGTGTAGATCATAGTTCCCCAGAGTATGATATTTCAGCTAACTATTCTGATATTGTATCCCCAACTTATAGGAATGGTGGACCCATCTATGGCTGAAGGCTTTGCATCTTGGATAGAATATCTTTGTGTAGATCATTGTTTCGCAGAATATGACATTTCAGCTAACTATTCTGATATTGTATCCCCAACTTATAGGAATGGTGGACCCATCTATGGCTGAAGGCTTTGCATCTTGGATAGAATATCTTTGTGTAGATCATTGTTTCGCAGAATATGACATTTCAGCTAACTATTCTGATATTGTATCCCCAACTTATAGGAATGGTGGACCCATCTATGGCTGAATGAAGGCTTTGCATCTTGGATAGAATATCTTTGTGTAGATCATTGTTTCGCAGAATATGACATTTCAGCTAACTATTCTGTTATTGTATCCCCCACTTATAGGAATGGTGGACCCATCTATGGCTGAATGAAGGCTTTGCATCTTGGATAGAATATCTTTGTGTAGATCATAGTTCCCCAGAGTATGACATTTCCACTAACTATTCTGATATTGTATCCCCAACTTATAGGAATGGTGGACCCATCTATGGCTGAATGAAGGCTTTGCATCTTGGATAGAATATCTTTGTGTAGATCATTGTTTCGCAGAATATGACATTTCAGCTAACTATTCTGATATTGTATCCCCAACTTATAGGAATGGTGGACCCATCTATGGCTGAAGGCTTTGCATCTTGGATATAATATTTTTGTGTAGATCATAGTTCCCCAGAGTATGATATTTCAGCTAACTATTCTGATATTGTATCCCCCACTTATAGGAATGGTGGACCCATCTATGGCTGAATGAAGGCTTTGCATCTTGGATAGAATATCTTTGTGTAGATCATTGTTTCGCAGAATATGACATTTCAGCTAACTATTCTGATATTGTATCCCCAACTTATAGGAATGGTGGACCCATCTATGGCTGAAGGCTTTGCATCTTGGATAGAATATCTTTGTGTAGATCATTGTTTCGCAGAATATGACATTTCAGCTAACTATTCTGTTATTGTATCCCCCACTTATAGGAATGGTGGACCCATCTATGGCTGAATGAAGGCTTTGCATCTTGGATAGAATATCTTTGTGTAGATCATAGTTCCCCAGAGTATGACATTTCCACTAACTATTCTGATATTGTATCCCCAACTTATAGGAATGGTGGACCCATCTATGGCTGAATGAAGGCTTTGCATCATGGATAGAATATCTTTGTGTAGATCATTGTTTCGCAGAATATGACATTCCAGTTAACTATTCTGATATTGTATCCCCCACTTATAGGAATGGTGGACCCATCTATGGCTGAATGAAGGCTTTGCATCTTGGATAGAATATCTTTGTGTAGATCATTGTTTCCCAGAGTATGATATTTCAGTTAACTATTCTGATATTGTATCCCCAACTTATAGGAATGGTGGACCCATCTATGGCTGAATGAAGGCTTTACATCTTGGATAGAATATCTTTGTGTAGATCATTGTTTCGCAGAGTATGACATTTCCACTAACTATTCTGATATTGTATCCCCCACTTAATATAGGAATGGTGGACCCATTTATGGTTGAATGAAGGCTTTGCATCTCGGATATAATATTTTTGTGTAGATCATAGTTTCCCAGAGTATGATATTTCAGCTAACTATTCTGATATTGTATCCCCCACTTATAGGAATGGTGGACCCATCTATGGCTGAATGAAGGCTTTGCATCTTGGATAGAATATCTTTGTGTAGATCATTGTTTCCCAGAGTATGATATCTGGACACAGTTTATGACCACTGACTATACCAGGGCCTTGGGTTTGGATGCCCTATCTACTAGTCACCCAATAGAGGTAAATCATTTATATACAAGGATAATGAAGATGTAGAGCATGTGTGGTCCAGTGGAGTAGTTGCCGGTCTCATAATCATAAGGTCGTGAGTTCTAGCCCCGCTGGTGCCAATGTGTTTGTGTCCTTGGGCAAGGCATTTTTAATTAAGGTTCAAAATAAATCTTAAAAGAATCAAGTGCAAAAAATTGAAGTTAAAACCAAATGATTCCTCGGTGGTTTGTTATAATCTAACATCAATGTTACTTAACAAGACCCTCCTCCCAGATTTCTTATAAGTGTATTCATGTAGAACTATTTCTGTAATTTGAAATTCAGTTAAAAACCAAATGGTGGTCTGTTACCATTTGACATTTAGAAAAGTATATTAATGTAAAACTCTTTCTGTTCATAAGGCATTGTTCTATGGGTTCAGGTTGGGTTTCTTTGGTCTGTCTGGCTCTTTTTCTTTCCCCCTTCATAATGACACAAAAAATCAAAACAAATCTGTTTACCTGTTTTTTAAAAACTTTCAGTCAGTATTCATTTGCACATGAACATTTTTTTTAACATTTCTAAAAAATGGGTCGGTCAGGGCCCATAGAAATGTTGTTTTTCAATCATTAGAACATTAATAATGAGTAATAATTCAATACCTCATCAGGCACAAGAATTTTCAGGTCAAAGCCCAATTTCATGGGAATGGATGTTAATTTCCTTTTCTTTTTAAATTTCCTGTTCAAGCATATGTATCCTTAGTTGACAAACTTGTTGTTCTTAAATTTTCACTCTTAAATTGAGTTGGGTTATTTTATGATTACCAAAAGCACTAAACAATCTCACAATTCAAAATGTAATTAAATAACCCAATTTTTCTGTTGCCTCTTCTTACAGGTACCTGTAGGACATCCAGATGAGGTTGATGAAATCTTTGATCTCATATCGTACTGCAAAGGTAGCTCGGTCATCCGTATGCTGCATGACTTTGTTGGAGATGAGGTAATTGGGGTTTTACTTAGGCAAAAAAAAAAAAGTTTGTCTCAGATGACCCGCGCGCATTCCCATTTTTTTCAATTTATTTATTTTTTTCAATTTTTTTTCAATTTTTTTTCCAATTTTTTTTTCTTTTTCAATTTTCTCAAAATAATCTTGCAAAATCCAACTTTTTGACCAAACAAATGACGATCAGGTCTAAATTGAAAAAAAAAAAAAAAAAAAATCCGCAGACCGCATTAGATTTTCAGTCTCTCATGTCATCTGAGACAAACCTTCTTTTTTTTTTGGCCTTACGCTGCATAAGTGAAATTATACATTGAAATTTGGTATCAGACTAAAATTATAAAATTTATCCAGAAAAGGAAAATCAAATGCATTGCTCTTCCAATTATGGAATCCTGCTGTGTAGAAGAGACTTCGAAGCATATTATTGAAATGAGATGGTCACATGACTCGTCATAATCAAAATGGCAGCTGTGGCAATGGATGTGTCGGTCGGTGCTTCTGTAGAATATTCAGTTGAATTTATCTTCATTGTACCCTAGTCTCCTGATCGTAATGCTAAACTCAAAGCCATGTAGCGATTATAGAGGGCATTGATCACCTAGGCTATTTTTGCCAATCCCTAACTATATTGTTGACCAATATTTTTTCAAATCCAGAAGCGCTTAGCATTTGGGTTACTTAGATTGATGTGAGGGAGTATTCCAGACCCATAAATACCTAAGCGCTCCCTAATCTTACTCGATCCTAGCAAAAAAACGGGTGGCGCTCCTATCATTGGTTTATCCATGGTAATTCCCGGTCAGAACCAGGTGTCAATTATGTGCACAACAGGATCTCATGAGCTGCTATGGGTAACTCTGAATCAATGTTGCTTCATTATAAAGTGGTTGCTTATCCTAAATATACTGATAATGGTGCACTTTCTTACCATATCAATATACCTTTACATAATTTGTATATCTTATTGTGTTTACAATGTAAAATACAGTTTAATAATTTAATCAAATAACTCTTTATGGTATAGAGACTCCCATATTTATGATTAGCTGTCATTTTAGTGGATAAACAAAAGTTACAAAACGGTTCGGACCCCGACCATCATTAAATCCAACCTGGTGAATGACCTCCAAATTAGTATAAGCTTTACTTAAATTGTTAAGATTACTTGGATTTTTGTTATGTATTTTACTCAAGAGTTACTTGAATAGAGTTAGTGTCCCCTTCAAAATGGTTGCTTAATTGCCTGCACACGAGTGTCTGCGCAATACAGCACACAAATGTCTGCGTGATACAGCACACCCATGCTGATCTGTGATTGGTTGATTTCAGCCTAATGCCTGATTGGCTTGTTTAACGTACATAATAACTTAATAAGATAGGTGCTGTCAGATAATCACTTACAAGTAATATTCACGCAAGATTATTATCCCACATGCTAATCAAAATACAGGATCTCTCTATAGGAAAGAAGAAATGTTATAATTATTTGATGTTGTACTTTATCATGGTTCTCCCTTGTAGGCTTTTAGGAAAGGTATGAACGTTTACCTGACTAAGCATAAGTACAAGAACACGCAGACAGAAGACTTATGGAAAGCCCTCGCAGAATCTAGTGGTAAACCGATAGAGGAAATCATGAGTTCATGGACCAAACAAATGGGATTCCCAGTTATCAATGTCTCCTCAACTCAACAAGGCACATCTAGAGTGTTGAAGATATCACAATCTAAATTCTGTGCTGATGGACCAATTACAGGTAGGAACAAATAAATCTATGGTCTATTTTCTTCCTCAAGACACAGCACATGATGCTCTTAAGCATATATGAGCAGTCTTCTGGCAGATTTGAATAAGTATTGAATCAGTATACATTGACAACTATTATACTTCACCAATTTTAATGAGTGTCTGATCAGAATGTGCATTATGTGAAGCAAATTCCTTGCATGCTTAGTGGTGCAATTTCTTATTGAATGTCTCTATGGTCCTGGCTGTCACTGCGTCGTCTTGGAGGCGGTTCCACTCTATTGTTGTCCCGTGGAAGACATTGTATTCATAATGTATTTTTTGAGTAGTGGTAGTGATGTTTTGATATCTCTTGCTATTGCCCTGTGTTGAAACTCTTATAGGTTGTAAGTAGTCCTCAACTTATGCTCACTTACCCATTGACAATTGTATATAGAATGAGTAGTATGGCCAGCTTGCGTATCTCTTGAAAAAACCTGTCCTATCCCCCAACTCCTCTATTATTTGGAAACACTGTTAAGCTGTTCATAATTTGATTTTACAATTTTTGTACAAATTCATAAGTTTCATGCCTTTTATAAAAAATTGTATCATATTCCATATACATTACAGGTGATAGCCCACAATGGATGGTTCCAATCAGCATTGCTACCAGTGCTAATCCAACTAAAGCTGTCATGAAAGTTGTTTTAGATAAACCATCTCTAACAGTGACGTTGGAGAATGTCAAGGCCGATCAGTGGGTCAAGGTAAGACTTGGCTAAATAGAAGAAGTCTGTTTTTTATTTTTTGTTGTTGTAAATTTTGCATTGTGGATAATAAAATGTGGTGCAAAATTGAAAGTAGCTAATTTGATTTTGCAAGAACAAATCCTAGGCATGAGGCCCATATAAATAATAATAATTTCCAATTTGGTTCATCTAAGCACGGATGACCAAAATCAACAAATTAGTTCTCTACAAAAAGAAGGCTCTATGTATCTGCTGGTGCATCCTATGACTCGCATTCAAAGCCTCTCTTTTTCGACTTCAATTCTCTTTATATTATTGATATCAACAAACTTTAAACTGCCTTACTTATGATCTGTTTCAACAACAACTCTCTAATTATTTTGGGCTTTCTTCTCTAAACATAAAGATATTCACATAATACTAAAAAAGCAAATAACTTCCATTGTTGACAAAATTAAATCCAAACTCTGCATTCTATAATCTATAATGGACCTCAAATCTGGAACTTCCTTGACTGTGCTCTAACTAGTTGTGCACAATTTAACCGCTTCATAAATATGTATAAACAGAAATTGATCTTCAGGTATCTCTGGAGTTATTTTAATATTTTATCGTATTCTTCTCTTGTGATGTCAATAACCTAACACACTGGCCTACTGCCATCATACTGATTCCACACAGTAAACCATCTCCCTACTTATCATATAACCTTCCGTAGTAGTTAGCCTTTTAATCCAGATATTTTACAGCGGTGGAGCACCCCCAATTATTGTATAATCCTTTCCTACTATTTTCACTTTATATCTTATCGTCTTATTTATTTCATGATATACTTTTCTTGATTATTGTATGTTTTCTTACTATATATTATGATGTTGGATTGTGTTAATAAATATTATGAATGAATGTATAATCATATCATACTCTTTTCTCCCTACAGCTGAACCCAGGTACCATGGGATTCTATCGGGTGAATTACTCAACAGAAATGCTTGATCTTCTATTATCTGGCATCAGAAACAAAGAATTGCCTCCTAGAGACAGGCTAGGTCTGGAAAGTGATCTCTTTGCTTTGGTAAGTGTTGACAATTTGTGGGAAAACTTAATGAGTCAGATGTTGCATATTGATTTTGAGATATATAATCAAATAAAAGGTAGAAATTCTTTTTTGTTCTACTGTTTTGAATACTCTTCAATTGCTAATATCTTTGGAATTAAGTGTCTGTTTAAAATGGGGTTTACTGCCAAATATAGCATTGCAAATACCCAATAAAATCATGAAGAAAACTATAATTATTTAGCTTGATCGCATCATATACCAAATAACCTAAATGTTTGTCATCTGCAGCCAATCAGGTTCAATGGATCTAGAATTCATCATAGAAATCATATTATGATTTCAGTATTTCAACATTTTGATGCCACTTTGAATTAAACAATTACTTGTATAGAGGTAATTTAGGAAATATGCAGATTATAAAAATTAGATAGTCAGCAGGTGGCATACCCTTCCTAACTCCCCAGTTTCACCCAGAATCCTTACCCACTCATCTCCTTATAGCTAAGGTTGTCATCTACCAGCAGGTGGCATACCCCCTTCCTAACTCCCCCTTTTTACCCAGAATCCTTACCCACTCATCTCCTTATAGCTAAGGTTGTCATCTACCAGCAGGTGGTATACCCTCTTCCTAACTCCCCCTTTTTACCCAGATTCCTTACCCACTCATCTCCTTGTAGCTAAGGTTGTCATATACCAGCAGGTGGCATACCCCCTTCCTAACTCCCCCTTTTTACCCAGAATCCTTACCCACTCATCTCCATATAGCTAAGGTTGTCATATACCAGCAGGTGGCATACCCCCTTCCTAACTCCCCCTTTTTACCCAGATTCCTTACCCACTCATCTCCTTGTAGCTAAGGTTGTCATCTACCAGCAGGTGGCATACCCTCTTCCTAACTCCTCCTTTTCACCCAGAATCCATACCTACTCATCTCCTTATAGCTAAGGTTGTCATATACCAGCAGGTGGCATACCCCCTTCCTAACTCCCCCTTTTTACCCAGAATCCTTACCCACTCATCTCCATATAGCTAAGGTTGTCATATACCAGCAGGTGGCATACCCCTTCCTAACTCCCCCTTTTTACCCAGATTCCTTACCCACTCATCTCCTTGTAGCTAAGGTTGTCATCTACCAGCAGGTGGCATACCCTCTTCCTAACTCCTCCTTTTCACCCAGAATCCATACCTACTCATCTCCTTATAGCTAAGGTTGTCATATACCAGCAGGTGGCATACCCTCTTCCTAACTCCTCCTTTTCACCCAGAATCCATACCCACTCATCTCCCCATAGCTAAGGTTGTCATCTACCAGCAGGAGGCATACCCTTCCTAACTCCCCCTTTTTACCCACAATCCTTACCCACTCATCTCCCCATAGCTAAGGTTGTCATCTACCAGCAGGAGGCATACTCTTCCTAACTCCCCCTTTTTACCCAGAATCCTTACCCACTCATCTCCCCATAGCTAAGGTTGTCATATACCAGCAGGTGGCATACCCTCTTCCTAACTCCCCCTTTTTACCCAGAATCCTTACCCACTCATCTCCTTGTAGCTAAGGTTGTCATATACCAGCAGGTGGCATACCCCCTTCCTAACGCCCCCTTTTTACCCAGAATCCTTACCCACTCATCTCCCCATAGCTAAGGTTGTCATATACCAGCAGGTGGCATACCCTCTTCCTAACTCCCCCTTTTTACCCAGAATCCTTACCCACTCATCTCCTTATAGCTAAGGTTGTCATATACCAGCAGGTGGCATACCCCCTTCCTAACTCCCCCTTTTTACCCAGAATCCTTACCCACTCATCTCCTTATAGCTAAGGTTGTCATCTACCAGCAGGTGGCATACCCTCTTCCTAACTCCCCCTTTTTACCCAGAATCCATACCCACTCATCTCCCCATAGCTAAGGTTGTCATATACCAGCATATGGCATACCCCCTTCCTAACTCCCCCTTTTTACCCAGAATCCTTACCCACTCATCTCCCCATAGCTAAGGTTGTCATCTACCAGCAGGTGGCATACCCCTTCCTAACTCCCCCTTTTTACCCAGAATCCTTACCCACTCATCTCCTTATAGCTAAGGTTGTCATATACCAGCAGGTGGCATACCCTCTTCCTAACTCCCCCTTTTCACCCAGAATCCTTACCCACTCATCACCCCATAGCTAAGGTTGTCATATACCAGCAGGTGGCATACCCTCTTCCTAACTCCCCCTTTTTACCCAGAATCCTTACCCACTCATCTCCTTATAGCTAAGGTTGTCATATACCAGCAGGTGGCATACCCTCTTCCTAACTCCCCCTTTTTACCCAGAATCCTTACCCACTCATCTCCTTGTAGCTAAGGTTGTCATATACCAGCAGGTGGCATACCCCCTTCCTAACTCCCCCTTTTTACCCAGAATCCATACCTACTCATCTCCTTATAGCTAAGGTTGTCATCTACCAGCAGGTGGCATACCCCCTTCCTAACTCCCCCTATTCACCCAGAATCCTTACCCACTCATCTCCATATAGCTAAGGTTGTCATCTACCAGCAGATGGCATACCCCCTTCCTAACTCCCCCTTTTTACCCAGAATCCTTACCCACTCATCTCCCCATAGCTAAGGTTGTCATCTACCAGCAGGTGGCATACCCCCTTCCTAACTCCCCCTTTTTACCCAGAATCCATACCTACTCATCTCCTTATAGCTAAGGTTGTCATCTACCAGCAGGTGGCATACCCCCTTCCTAACTCCCCCTTTTTACCCAGAATCCTTACCCACTCATCTCCTTGTAGCTAAGGTTGTCATATACCAGCAGGTGGCATACCCCCTTCCTAACTCCCCCCTTTTTACCCAGAATCCTTACCCACTCATCTCCTTGTAGCTAAGGTTGTCATATACCAGCAGGTGGCATGCCCCTTCCTAACGCCGATTTTCACCCAGAATCCTTACCCACTCATCACCCCATAGCTAACCCTGACATGTGTAATAGTGTACAATGAAGGTCACATCATAATTTTGTAGATCTTCATAGACTGCATATTCTTTGGAAGGATGGCATGAGCCTGCAGGCCATTTATTGCAATTCATTGCTCGGTACAGTTTCAATGAAAGATTTTATGATTTTGCATTCCAAATACCAAGCTGGCTTGCTCTGTGCCCTTTCTACTTGGGCCAACAAAAATGAATTGTTGTGTTGCCCTCAAGTGGGAAAAATTGGAAAGTCGGGTTGGTCGGTTGATTTTTTTTAATTTTATTTTTTTAACATATGGTCATGTTTTTTATACTGGGTACAATTTGTGTTACATGTCCCTTTTTCCATAATTTAGGTTCCTTTTTCAGTTTATGCATTATATCTGAAAAAGTTTACATTTAAAGTTGGTAAAAGTATACATATTCTGAAAGCATATACTGTAACGGATGCAAATAGCATACAATCAAGTTGATTATACAGGGTGGTCCGAAATTGTACAGGGTGTAACAAGCAAAATCTTCTTAAAAAAGAAGGGTTACAATAATTACTTCCACTATGTATATGAAGTGATGAGAGAAAAGTTCAGTACAGATTTAAAGTAGTTTAATAAAATACCCATCCAGACATATGCAAATTAAATTTCATTACGAATCTGAAATTCTACATACAGGGTGTCTACAAATTTGTTTATTTAGTTCCAGAAAAATGCTTCTATTACTACATACATACAAAGACTAGTATTTTAACCAAATTCAAGTAGATTTCAAATAAAAATGCATCAATTACATGTACATGAACATTTTTTGATTTTAAAAGTCACCCTTTTCT
Organism: Ophiura sarsii; assembly: GCA_035610835.1. Taxonomy (NCBI): domain Eukaryota; kingdom Metazoa; phylum Echinodermata; class Ophiuroidea; order Amphilepidida; family Ophiuridae; genus Ophiura; species Ophiura sarsii. Next base: position 921,389 of record CM069441.1, read on the forward strand.
AACATATAGGGTGTTTAAAACATTAATTTATAGGTATACATGATTATCCACAACTCATTAAATTGAATGAATTTATATTTGCATCTGAAACATGATTTTACATTCCAATTTGATGTGGCAAATGTTTAAAGTGGTATGAGTTTCAAATAATGTTCAATAAAAAGGGGCCCTTTAACTACAGGGTGACTCAAATTTTCCCAATGGCACATGTTTAGTGGCATACAATCAATTGCGTTCATTCTTCTTGTACCTTCATGATGTGCAAAGCACATTCAAATGAACAAATTAGGTTAGTTTCCATAATGTTTGAACCCAGTATTCAAATTTCAAGAGTCTGATTTAAGTTTGAAATATAATTGTTTTCGTTTTAAGATGTATTAAACATATAGGGTGATCCAATGTTGATTGGCAAACTGCTTATGCTGGTCATCCTATACTAGGTCAGGTCAGTTGCATTCCTAAGAATTTAATAATTCTCCTGAGTTTATAAGCTTGATGAAAACCAGCAGTTTTTTACTTATTTGGTAACACAGTTAAAAACAAGTAATAACACCACACTTAAACGCATTTAACGAAATGTGCTAATTAACATCCAGACAATACAGAATACATGAGGTTAATTACATATCTTCTTTTAATTTTTAATTAAATAGTTAAATTTATTTATTCAAAAGGGTACCTCAACCTTTCTATATTTTTTAAATGGACAGTTTGGTGCAGGTATGTTTGCATACATTTGCAAACTGCGACCAACTTACGTTTCTTAACATTTTTTTGAGCTTCTTATTTAATGCTAATTAATGATTCCTTAATTAAATAATTATACTTTTAATTCAAATATACTTCAATAATGTTATGTTTTCAATATAGAATTGTACCAAGAGTGAAACCGGTGCATTTTATGTTTGCCCAATGTATATTGCACCATACTTGTTCAACTATGCACTCCTCCTCCTCCACATACTCCTCCTCCACATACTCCTCCACCCCTGACTAATTAGGTTTAACGAACTATTGTAATTAACAGAACCATGGTAGTTTATATTTTTCTTTTTAAAATAAAGGCCAAATACTTTCTCATCAAAATAAGACCAAATTTAAGTATGTGTGATAAAGAATAGCCAAAATATATGCATGCTAAGTAATAATATGTAGTGCAAATGTAACAGATCCACCTTTTTTGGGTAATAAAAAACATGACCATATCGCAAAATCCGTGTGAACTAAAGTTTAAGATATATAGAACGGGGATTTAAATAGCAAACCATGTCGAGGTATTCAATGTGAGCTACTGTAGTCGTTATTTTGGATGGATATGTTTTATATGCCATATAAAACAATTGAAAAGGAAGTTCAAGGTAGAATTTTGCTAAAAAACGTGAGTTTCCAAAAAAATTAAAAACCCGACCCGACTTTTCTGAATTTTACGGTCGGTCGCTGAGGGCAACACAACAATTTATTTTTCTTGGCCTTATGCCACTGGTCTAGTTTTACTACATGCATAATTGGATTTTTTGGGGTGAAAATGTATTCCTCTGGCTGCCCATAACGGAAAGGATTCAATTTAAACTCTTGTCATTTTGTCTTCAAAAGTATGAACAATACTGCACCTGGATATTTATGCAATTTACTGTCACCATATGTTCCTCGAAGAGCTCTTCGTTTCTGCTAATGACATTACTCGCCTAAATGTTCCTAGGACAAATAAGGTCTTGGGTCAGAAATCTTTCAGTGTAGCTGGTCCACGGGCATGGAACAATCTCCCTCGTACCATAAGAGAAACTGACAATATCTCTCATTTTGTTGTAGTCTTAAGACTCACCTTTTCCCATGCTACATGTTCTGATGTGTTACATGCGCTATGATCTAGATGGAATAGTGCCATATAAATATTATTGATATGTTATGTTATGTTCCTGAAGAACTTATTGATTACCTTATTATTCTTGTGTATAGGCTAAAGCTGGTCAAGCAAGCACAGTTGATGTACTGAAAGTGATTGAAGCCTTTGCCAGCGAGACCAACTACACTGTGTGGACAGAAATTGCCAGCAATCTTGGCACATTGGGGAATCTACTGTCTAACACAGAGTACAAAGATTTGTACAAGGAATTCATAAAGAAGCTGTTTACACAAGTGTATGACCATGTTACATGGAATCCTGTCGATGGTGAAAGTAAGTTTTATTATCAGATTATTCCATTTTAAGACCCACATTTGGAGATTATTGGATTAGGCATTAAGATATTTTAATGATATCAAACATTTGTACCAGGACTTTGTAGAAAAACTATTTTTACAAGTTTACCATCATACAGCGTGCCATTTTGTGGATAGATAAGTATGTTTTATTATCAAAAAAATTCTATTTCACACACTCTGAGGCTACAGACACTGCAATATGAAAAGGGAGTTTGTCAAAAGACTTTAGTCATTAGTCTACAATCATATTATATGAAATCCTGTGGATAAATTTAACAAATAAAGGCCCACCTAAAATGACTTTGCTATGGGGTCTGGGACGATTAATATGGATAACACGATATAGCTAAATAATTTATCTGTGTATTTGCTTTGTTCTTTAGGCCATTTGACTGCTATGCTGAGAGGCCTTGTCGTACGAGTGATGGGTCGTAATGGACATCCCCATGCTGTAGACGAAGCTCGCAAACGATTCAAAGATCACTGTTCTGGCACTACACACATTCCTGCTGACTTACGTGCACCTGTGTATGTGACTGTACTGGCAAATGGGGACAAGGACACGTTTGAAGAAATGTTGAAGGTAGGTACTGGTAGATGATGTTTAAATGACAGATCCCTTGTTTGTCAGATTTAGAATGTGGTATCATCAGTCACCGAAAGGTTTGACATGTCTTGATATAATCGATGAGCAAACTAATTTTACAAACAAATGAAATAATCTGGACATTTTTTCTAAAGATAAAAAAAAAAAAAATTAAAAATGTGATGTCACCCATTTGTTGGAAAAGTAAGTCACTTTTCGTTCACAAGTCACTTGTTATCGATTGTAGTTGTGTCTCCCTCTTGCAAGGCTAAGACTTTCAAAATTTGAGTCTCTCTCTGTTGAGATACACAGGTGTTGCCTGAATATTAAACTGTGAGCCACTCACTGTCAAACATTAGTCACATCGCCCTCTGTAGGGAAATAGCTGACTTTTTAATCGAGATCCACTTATTGTTAAATGAGAGGTATGGACCCTCTTGTAGAAGAGGAAATAGTTCATTTTTTGATTGGAAATAGATGACTTTTAAAATGAGAGCCACTCTATGTCAATAATTTAAGACTTTTCATTGCTTTAACTCAATCTCAATTTGTTTTCTTAGATAAGTCCCTTATTGTGTTAGATACAATATAAAATAATTTCCAATCATTGTAATTTATTTGACTATTCAGCTAAAAGCCATTCTCTTTCAACGAAAAATATGACTGACCACCTTTTTTAACCAAATGCTCTCCTTGACTTTAATTACCATATCTAATATCTTACCATATCTAAATTAGTAAGCAGCCCTTACTATGCACTTATTTATTTATTTTCCCCATAGCTTTTCCAAGCTCAGGATCTTCATGAGGAGAAAGAAAGGATCTTACGATCTCTAGGTGCTACCAAAGATCCCGAACTTATTAAGAGAGTCCTGGATTTATCATTGTCAGTAAGTACACACTAATCTGCAAAAGATATGTGACCATAGATGACACACTAACCTGCAAAAGATATGTGACCATAGATGACACACTGACCTGCCAAAATATATGTGACCATAGATGACACACTGACCTGCAAAAGATATGTGACCATAGATGACACACTGACCTGCAAAAGATATGTGACCATAGATAACACACTGACCTGCAAAAGATGTGACCATAGATAACACACTGACCTGCAAAAGATATGTGACCATAGATGACACACTGACCTGCAAAAAATATGTGACCATATATGACACACTGACCTGCAAAAGATATGTGACCATAGATGACACACTGACCTGCAAAAAGATATGTGACCATAGATGACACACTGACCCTCAAAAGATATGTGACCATAGATGACACACTGACCCTCAAAAGATATGTGACCATAGATGATACACTAATCTGCAAAAGATGTGACCATATGACGCACTAATCTGCAAAAGATAGTTAATAATATTATTTTATTATTTGCATAATAATAAAATCAAATCAAATCAAAAGACCATAGATTACACACTGATCTGCAAAAGATATGTGACCATAGATGACACACTAATCTGCAAAAGATATGTGACCATAGATGACACTCTGACCTGCAAAAGATATATGTGACCATAGATGACACACTGACCTGCAAAAGATATGTGACCATAGATGACACACTGACCTGTAAAAGATGTGACCATAGACGACACACTGACCTGCAAAAGATATGTGACCATAGATGACACACTGACCTGCAAAAGATATGTGACCATAGATGACACACTGACCTGCAAAAGATATGTGACCATAGACGACACACTGACCTGCAAAAGATATGTGACCATAGATGACACACTGACCTGCAAAAAATATGTGACCATATATGACACACTGACCTGCAAAAGATGTGACCATAGATGACACACTGACCTGCAAAAAATATGTGACCATAGATGACACACTGACCTGCAAAAGATATGTGATTATAGATGACACACTGACCTGTAAAAGATATGTGATTATAGATGACACACTGACCTGTAAAAGATATGTGACCATAGATGACACACTGATCTGCAAAAGATATGTGACCATAGATGACACACTGACCTGCAAAAGATATGTGACCATAGATGACACACTGACCTGCAAAAGATATGTGACCATAGATGACACACTAATCTGCAAAAGATATGTGACCATAGATGACACACTGACCTGCAAAAGATATGTGACCATAGATGACACACTGACCTGCAAAAGATATGTGACCATAGATGACACACTGACCTGCAAAAGATATGTGACCATAGATGACACACTAATCTGCAAAAGATATGTGACCATAGATGACACACTGACCTGCAAAAGATATGTGACCATAGATGACACACTGACCTGCAAAAGATATGTGACCATAGATGATACACTAATCTGCAAAAGATATGTGACCATAAATGCACACTGACCTGCGTGCATTTTCTGATAGGTCACAGCTTGGGACCTGCAATGCATTGGTTGTAACCAACCAAAATAATCGTCAATAAACACCCCATTATAAAATATACAGTGAGTGCCTCAGGGCATTCATTGGTAAAACTATGGTGTCATAGAAATTGCTTGGTGGGATAATTTTTATAAGCTGAATTAAATTTAAATTACCCAGTGAATTAAATTTTACAGGAACTAGTAAAGAAATACCCTTTAGTATTTTGTCTTTAAACATGCAATATTGGTATTTATTTGCCACTCGGCATATTTAGATACTTAAAAATCAATTATATTTCGCACATAATAAATCACAATAGAAAGCTAATATGCTGCAAGGTCATTTATGAATGCATACACAAGTTTCAATTAGAATCTGAATCAGTCATGCATAAATCTGATATTTGAAACACTTTTTGATAAAAGATTCTTGTTTGGAATTGATATTTCAAGCAACTTATATTTTCATATTATTTGGCACCATGAATTTTAAATTTCAAGTGGAAATGCGCAAATATGTCTTATTATAGTCTTATGATTAAAACTATAAACTTACTTACGTACATCGATGTCAGGGAATATCTAGTATTTCAAATTCAACAAGATGTGATCTGGTTTAAATATTTGCTGTTACAAAGCTCAATTTGGGTTTAAATAAGGCAGAAAGTGAACAATTAAGCATGTAAATGCATTCAGAATACTGAACAACTGTAGGCGGCCTTGCCAAATGTTAAGGCCATAACATGTACTTGACAGGGTAGATGTAATTAGCTATACCTTATTATTCATACTGGAGTTAAATTGCTACTCCGTTGCAATACTGTATGGTGTATTTGCCAGGGTTGCACAAAGTGCGGGAGCAGGGAGCACCGCTCCCGGGAAATAATGAGCAGAATTGGGGAAATATTGCCAAGTAGAAAAAGAAAAGTATTGGGAAAAAGGGTGAAAAAAGATGAAGAGAAAAAAATGCAAACTTTGGGTTATGAGCTGTGGTTGCAGGTATACTTGTACTAACATGTTTATTGTTTTATTGCATTTCCTCAGTGGCGACGCTACAGGGGGCAAGGGAAGGGCATTTCCCCAAAATATGTTGTTGTGCCCCCACCCCTCAAAAAATTCTATTTAGTTAAAATTAGAAACAAATTGATAATTTTAGCATAAAAAGGCTATTTTTTCGCGCTTCGCGCATATTTTCCTACTAAATTAGACAACATTTCACAATTTTAGCGTAAAATGCCACAAACAAATCGAGCAGGTTTTCCTACTAAATTAGACAAAATTTCACAATTTTAGCGTAAAATGCCACAAACAAACGTGCGCGCTTCACGTTTTTTTCTTCTTTTTCATGCTCCCCTAACAGAAATTCTAATCCAATATTGTAATCTGATTTTTATCAAACCTGTAAGTATAGGTGGGGAAATGTTAAGCTCAAAACCTTGCTCCTGGGGAAGTGCAACCCTGGTATTTGCATTGTGCAATGTGCATAATACTGAAATTGGTCTCATTTGAAATGGCATAATGTTTCAAAAGTTGATCTTTGTATAGTATTTGGTAGCAAATGGGGGGGGGGGGGGGGGGGGGGTTCAAAATGTAGCTACAATCCTTCAAAGTCTTTATCAATATTATAATCTTAAGATGAATAGATTGAAAGTTATAACCTCTCTAATGAGTGTGGACTTTATTTGCTGTGGCATTTACTTAGACCAAGTAAAACAAAACAGTTGATCGTCCCCGCCTGCTTCCTTTTTTCGTGCCGCATTTTATGATTTTTTTTATTTTTATAGTAAAACTTTTCGAAAAAATTGCATGTTAAACTATCAAATGTTTAAGTTGCTCCAGTAAAACTTTATTAAAACTGTATCTGTACATTTAATAAATGCATATACAATGTAAAGAGGCTCAGACTGTAAAATCTTTACTTCAAAAAGCCAGTGGCTAAAATCAAAAAAATTGAAAGGAGCACATAACAATAAAGAAAGATTTAAATGTGTTTTTGAGTAGTGTCTGCTTGTTTAAAAAATAAATTAAAAATAAATAAAAATAAAAAAATCGAAGAAAAAAAGAAGAAAAAAAGTGGGTTTTTTCATCTCCCTGCTTAAATTTTAAAAAATCAAACAAAAACAAACAAACAAAAAATCCGACCGTCCGACCCAGACTCTGGCCCTGAAAGGGCAAGTCAACTTCTTTTTTGTTGTTGGCCTAAATGTTGTATTTGTTATCATATGGTAACAACAAGGTATCATAAAGTGTCTCAGATTGTTGATGTCTTGCTGCTGCTTTTTTGTTTTTTTGTTTACTGTTGCAAAATGACACTGTTCTGTCAAAACCTTGTATCACCATCTAGGCCAAGCATGTGCAACCTTTTCTACCACACGGGCTGCATTGTGATTTTGAGATCTATTCGCGGGCCGCAGTGATTGTCAAACATTCCAAAACACGTCCGGAGGAGGAGTAATAGGGAGAGGGGAAGTCCATTGCTCATGAAATACCCGCTTCTCTTCGTGTAATTTCCTCGTTTTACTCGCTGTTGCTGCTGCAAACGTCATTTTAACCAGGGATTTTATCACCAATCACGCCTTGAGTTATATTTACTTAATGCAGCGCATCACCCTACAGTCCCTACTAATTATAAGGGAGCACACCACTAAATCAATCCGGCATTTGTGTAAAACTAGGGAGTTCCGGTTAAAACGGGCCGCATCAATGGGAATTTTAGGATTGCTTCGCGGGCCGCAGATTAGAGGTCGGCGGGCCGCATGTGGCCCGCGGGCCGCAGGTTGCACACGCTTGATCTAGGCCTTCAGCATATATACAGAAAGACTTCCTATGTACAATGTATATTGTATAACCCTTGGGCAGTCAAGGGCCAAAAACACATCTATCAAAACCTTGTAAGTGCTCTTGCCCTGAACATGTATAAAGCAACACTTCCTATGCCTAATCTTTTGGCAGTTTACTTTATAGCCTGCATACATGCTGAAGGGCCTGAAAAACATGCCAGGTGTAGACAAAACAGCGACGAAAATTTGATTGCTCCAAAGACGAGGGGCGTGCGTACCTGGTGAAATGTTTGTTAAATACTGTCTGTCTTTGGAAAATGAATTATGTGATTGCAGTCAACTGAATCGTGATTACAAACAGATCTATTAGGCTCCCTCTTACCGTACATAAAAATCCCATTAATTTGTCTGACTGTGTGTGGGTAGCCAGACAACGAAACGGCTACTACACAGTGCATGTAGTCAATTCAGTGTGACATTTATCATTGATTAATTGATTTAGTGCATCAGGTGATACGGTGTGTATATGACCCAGCATAAGGAGTTCAGTAGCAAAATACAACTTTGGTTTTGTGATTTTGTACGATGACCAAAAACCATTTTATGGAAAGTTAGGAGTCATATATTCAAAATTCATTAAAATGTTCCCATCTTTAGTATTTTCACATAATTTATGTGAAGCTGCATCACATTTTGCATTGAAAATTAGGTTTATTTGATTGATAAAAATCTGGGATTCTTGTTTTCATGATTTGATGTTTGCTGTGTGTGTGTTGTTCGTTGTGTATGTAATTGCCTTGTGATAAAGCTTGAAATCAATTCAATGCCTGATTTAATATTTGAAGAAAAAAATTGAAGAAAATCATGGCCTGACAAATAGCTATATTTTAAAGATTGATTAAAAGGGATATGGAATAAAAGGGAACATGTTGTGGTCTAGTGGTTCAAGTACTTGACTAATAATCATACAGAGGGTTTGAGCCCAAACCAAGGTCAATATGTTTAAATCTGAACAACCACTGCAGAAGAGTTCGCACAGAGGAACTGGTCATACACCAGCTCACTTGATGACAGACTGTACATAGTTAAAATATTGTAACTTTGTCAAATTCCTTAAGATGATTGGATGTGCCTAGCAACCCAGAGTGGCAGCATGCCTTAAAATCTTAGAACCTGAATCTCTATTGCCTACATGGGAGCGCTGGTTATATGTAATTGTTTGTCGTTGTTTGTTACAACATTATGGTTTGATCAGCTCCTAATTGGTGAGCCTCCTTGCAGCAGAGAATTCATACGAAAGGGAATAGGCACACATGAACGGAACAAGAGCACTGTGTATCAAATGCGTGACGCATGCGTATGGCCAACATTGTGTGCATACGGCCAAAATCGGGCAAGCTATTTTTTATCAAAGATCAGTCATGTTGTTACAAAAAACATTTTACTGTCTGACTAATTCCAGGGGTTCTCAAATTTTGTTTGACAGGGGTGTTGCTAGAGGTTTGAAACCCGACTCACTTTTAGGGGATGTTTACCCGAAAATATGTGCCCCATGGCCATGTAAGGGACTTTTTGCAAAACAGCGACCCATTAGCATGATAAGGGTGCCACACCTGTATACCTTATATATGTGAGAACCCTGACCTTCCGGGCCCTAATTGTACATGGTGGTAATTAATCACTGTGTCAACAAGTGAGTGATGTTTTGTTCCCCAGCCAGGAAAGGATTACACATTTCAAGGTTATAGTCCAATAATACCCTATACGCTACCAGGAAGTTTTGTATGTGGGTTAAAATGTAGGTACAATTTAATAGTGCCTGGAAATTGTATCCATGGTTGCCAGCTTAGTTTTTGATCAGTCGTCACTCTAAGCTAGTACAGGGTGAGTCAAAGTATTCAGGTCCCAGTTCCAAAAAATTAGGAAAAGTACTTCTTGTCAAAAATTGGTCAATTTCTTCATTGATTATAGGTGTAGAAAGACTTCTTCATTCTTAGTGAAGTTTTCAAGACAATACCTAATTGCCCGCTACAATTAAAACATATTTACGAAAAAGCCGAAAATCTAAAGAGTTCCAAGAAAACATGAATGTAGCCAAGTAGGTTGATGTTACCACTACTGCAGTTTCAGTTAGTCACATAACACATGGAACTTTATACCTGGTGACATTTTAAAAATAAAACAACATTTGATAAATAAACCTAATTTACATATTGTTCGTTGAATCTCTGATAATTAAAGTGATATTGCATGCAGCATATTGCTATGTTATAATATAACAGTATTGCACAATCAAGTTTGTTTAAAATATGAATTTCCAAATATTTTAGTCAACATTTTGTTATCACTTATCTCAATAATGCTAGTTTCATCTCTTATTGCTTGACAATGATAACAATATACAAAGTAACATATTAGCATTGCACATAAAATGTACTCATAGCAATCAAGCAATGTGAATGATGAGATGTGTGTATAATATACAGGCACTCGATTACAAAATTGGAGATTGTCTTTTACTCATATCAAATGGAGTAATATCATTTCATGTTTTTTTGATTGCACTAACACTGCAAAAATTATGAGCGTTTACTTTTGGACAAACTAAAAGTAAACTCAAAAGTAAACACAATACTAAACACTTGTGAGCCGAACAACTAAGCTGTTTCCCACCCAGCCTCTAATCAATAACTGTCCCATTATATCACAGATGGTGGAAACATCTGTATTCACTGACTTGGAGTGTGCTTTGAGGTCTATTGGGTGCAAAATGCAAGAAACGTTTAGTTTTTCGTTTAGTTTTGTGTTTAGAATTGTGTTTACTTTTGAGTTTAAAACGCTCATAATTTGCAGTGTAATCCCAATAAATGAAGGATATTTGTCACACGTGTCATGTGTGTGATGGTCTGAAACCAGATTTCTAGATTCAGTACGTGCAGCTCTTCCTTCGACATGTTCAAATTGTTGAATTTCATAGAATTATTGAAAAAGCACATATTTTCCCATTTTGTTTGGAATTATCAATTTCAATGGAATAACATTTAGACTATAGCTTACAATGTGTCATTGGTGTACATTTCATTAAATGTATTAATTTTGGTTGTTGAACTGGTTTAGAAAATCTGTGAAATCTGGACTGAATATTGTTACCACCCTCTATCGGCATCTTCATGTTTATACTTTCAAAATTCAATTTGCAAGTTTTTGTCTTCTTTTCTTGGGTTATGCTTTTCTTTAGATAATAGGGTACTAAATAAAGAGGCATGTAGTAACTAGTAAAGTGTGATTTTCTTGTGTGTGTTGTTGACATCAATCAGCATAATTCTTATTATTCTAAGCATGTAGCATTGAACTGATCTAATCTTTTTTCAATAGTTTACTGTTTAAAACTGTTTATCTACGACAATAACCTGTTTGATCAAATATAAAAATTGTTAGCAGCCAGAGCTTTCAAATAATGAAGTGAAAGTAATGGAATGATCAGACCTAATTGCACCCATGTAATCAATATGTGACGCGATCAAGAGGAATGAGTCAGATGTCGACCCTGGTCGAAAATGAGTTTGTAATACAGTTTTAAAGAAGACACCTAGAGCTTTCAGAAACTGAAAACCCCATGTCGATACGACGTTTTGTTCCAAAGTTATGTCAAATTGTATACATGAATTTCTATCAAAACTTATGTAAGCCGCCATTTTGAATTGGCCATATCTCAATTTGGGATTCCCCGACATCCGACTCATTCCTCTTAATCGCGTCACATATTAAGGTTAGAACTGCATCCATTACATGAGTATGCACTGAAGTCTAAATGTAGAAGATAATTTGAATTATACACCTAGCACATAAAGTCTCGGACCAGGTGCTTTGAGGTTGGCTAATTCAAAATAGATAATCGGTTCCATAAATCTGAGATATACATTAAATGAGCAAATTTCTTCTCCGCAGTTCGATACCTCATTCAACAAAATCGAGTGGATACTTTTAAAGTTATGGCAATTTCAATGACTGCAAATAACAACAGCAAAGTTGCACTAGGTATAGGAAATCATTGATTTGTGTGTGATTACTGTAAAAACTGTTTGCTATCTGAACGAGCCACCTAGGTATCTGGATGAATGGGTCTAGAGTGATTGCGGTATAAAGGGTGTGACTAGCTGTGAAGATTAAACTCTTTTGCTGATTAGTTTTGAGTCTTTACACCAAGGCTCAAGATAAGCAGGCGCTGGGCGATTTTTACCCCTCGGTCCTTCTGCCATAGTGCCTGGTAATGCTGTAAAATAAACAACCGAGCGCTGATATTTTCTCCAAACCAGCGCCCGTTGACGATCGGGAAGCTTTCCTAAGACATCAAATTTCGAGTTGACAATGCTGCCACTCTGGATTTAATAAAAAGTTAGCTCCCGGTAGACTAAAAGTAGCTCCCGGTTCTCAATAAATCCCATGATCCAGGCGCTACTTTTGAAAAAAGTAGCTCCCGGTTAAAAAACTGTTATCTTGAGCCTTGCTTTACACACACATTTTACTGCGTTATCACACACAAATCAATGATTTCCTACCTAGTGCAACTTTGCTGTTGTTATGCGCGGTCATTGAAATCGCCATAACTTTAAAAGTATCCATTCGATTTTTTGAATGAGGTATCAAACTGCGGAGAAGAAATTTGCTCATTTAATCAATTTTTTGTTACCGAATATCTATTTGGAATTAGCCAACCTCAAAGCACCTGGTCCGGGACTTGATGTGCTAGGTGTAAAGGGTTTGGAAAGCAAAATACTCCATGGTTGACACTTGACAGAAGACAAGGCTAAATTCTATTTAGATTTACACTATCATTGTTCCTTTTGATGGATATTTGTTGTTGTTGTAAAAGCCAAATTGATTTTTGTGAAGTTGCAAACAGATATTTGCAATAATAAGTGTGTCGCATGGTTTAATGCTCTGATAACTTGGTGGTAAAACAGGTTATGGTGAATCCACTTTAATAGGTTTATGCAAAGTAAGCATAATGTAAAGAAGGATTACTTTCTTTGTATAATAAGTTCACATGTATCTTAAGTAAATCAGCAGACTGTTAGGTGGTAGCTTTACATTTTACTATGGAAACCGCTACAGTATGCAGAAAGAAGTACACGTGCATGAAATGAGATCATATGCCACATTTGGTGAAGCAATAAACCACTATGCCGAAAGAAGTACACCATGCATGAAATGCGGTCACATACCGCACATTATCAGAAGCGATGTAGGTTGCTTAGAATGACTTTTCAATGTCTAGGTTTTCACTGTCAAACAAGTCATACATGATATGTTTATAATGCTCCTGTTAACCAGTTGAGCACTCTTTGACTATTGCTGAGTGTCTTGCGTGCTTTGACACCATATATTGCATATCTATGCAAAATATCTTGTGTTGACTTGCAGCCAAAGTACAACATTTTGTTGTCTTACGATTGTGAAAGCATAAAACTCAGAGTTACAACTTCTATTTCAGAAGTTCTCTTCTATTCCAGAAGGTCTACTGTATTACTTTGAATTTTCCATCATATGTTTATATTTATTTAAAACCACAATGTCATGTGTCTGTTCAGTGTTGATTTAAAATTGATATATAAATTGCAATTTTTTCAATGAAAACCATGTCCTTCAGACTGTATAGGTAAAAAAAGGCATGTTAGAGCACTTTGGTTCAGAAGTCACGTAGACATTGAGGTCTCGTATATCAGAAGAGCAAAACTATAGCACATTCAAAGGCCACAGATTCCTCTGTAAAGAGTAGGGGATCATTCCGGGTCAGTATCTGTACACATATTACCTAGGGAATAGGGATTTAGGCATAATGCCAATCATAAAATTAAGCAAATGGACGCACGTCACATGAGGTTAACCTCACCCCAAAAACAGTGCAAGGGACATCAGTGATGCACAATACGTAAGCTCGACCTCACAGCTCTGAATAGTTAGCATTTGGTGAGTTTTCAAGCATGCGCGTGCAGCTGATCAAAGTGCGCCCACGAGAATATGTGCTGTAGGTCCATTGTAGCTATGTAGATAAAATTCACTATCGAAGTGATTATATAACCCCCTGGTAACGGGATCATGCCCCTTTTGGTGTGATGGTTCACGCCATAGACTTTATGTGGCGATCATTTCAATCGGGGTTCAGTACTCAAAAGCATGATCCAGTTGACATAGATACTTCGCTGGTGAATAATATTAACAGTTAATGTATCATCTACTGACATTTCTTTCTTTTTCATTTTGCGCTGTTCCTTGTAACTCTCCCACTAATGGGCCATGTTATTTTAGGTGTAAAGAGCCTAGAAATTAGTTTACTACCAGCATTTTGTAAAGTATGATCAACATCCATTTATATCGCAAAAGGTTGTTCTATTGCTGTAGAAAAATAATGTTATATTGTCAATGTACATTTTCAATGGAGAAAGATGACAGAATCCCCGTGACAGGGCCTTAGGATGGTTAAGCCGCCCAGTTTGCAAGAATCCCCATGACAGGGCCTTAGGATGGTTAAGCCGTCCAGTTTGCAAGAGTCCCCTTGACAGGGCCTTAGGATGGTTAAGCCGTTCAGTTTGCAAGAGTCCCCTTGACAGGGCCTTAGGATGGTTAAGCCGCCCAGTTTATAAGAATCCCCTTGACAGGGCCTTATATGGTTAAGCCTAAAAGTCAAAATCTCTTCTTTCTCTCTTTTTCAGGATGAAGTGCGTGCACAAGATACCGTGTTTGTGATTGGTGGGGTCACAGGTCATTTAGAAGGCAAGAAGATGGCATGGCAGTTTGTACAGGATAAATGGGATCTACTTCATGAACGCTACTCTGGAGGATTTCTTCTCTCTCGACTTATCCAGGTATGTTGTCTAATATTGTAAAAAAACATAGCTGTGAAGCTTGATAACTTATTACCTGGGATGTAGGTTTTCACCAGAATTGTGATCTTCTACTTCGGTCATCTAACACTGTGTAGTTATGCCAGAGCGTATTCTTTAAGTTGGCACAGCATTTACGAGGGGTGGGAGTCATGAAGCATTTATGTGTGGGGACTTTCACCAGCAAATTGAACAGTTGACGATAATGAGATATGATCATTGGAATATGCTATAACCTCAATGCACAGAGCTAGATACATTATGTGTGATCCAGGGATGTATATATTTGAAGAATAAATTCCAAAAAGAAAACAGCCTACCATTACCATTGTGGATGGATTACTTAACACACACTAATGAGCATCATAGATGTATCATACATAATCCAGCTTGTGTATAGGTCTTTGTGTGTTGATAGGTGAAATATATTACTCTGTCATACTCTAGTGAGCCATGGCCTGGATCTATTAATAGTGATTTCCACAAATTGGATAGCTATCTAATGCTATCAACCAAATGTTTGTGTAAGATAAGGTAACAACATAATCCATTTTTGATGATCTTAAAGGAATCTTTGTGATGGTATTCTTTGAGGGTAATTCAATGCCTGAAAGTACCCAACTGCCATGTGTAGAATTCAAAAGGAAATAAATAAAACTTTCTTATTATTGCCTTGTAGATACCCTATGTACATAACAATTTCCAGTGTAAATCTTCAACTCTAAATGACTTGCGTGGGTGAGGAATGAATGCACAAATTTGATTTGAATTTAGCGATGTAATGATTCCTTGTCATGTCAATAACAATAAATATAAATCCCAAGTAACATCAATGAATGTAACAGATAACAATAGTAATCAATCAGCTATCAGGTGTAACAGTTTGTAGACTCTCGGTAAGAGAAAACGTTGTCATTATTTTGGATATGAACTATTTACGATGTGATTTGAGACACTGAGAAGCATAGAACCATGTGTGCCAATGATCAGATAAAATCACTGCCTCTTAATTGTAAGATATTACCTATACTGAAATGGTAAAACGGCAAAAGTCTGTGAATCTACTATAGGGTAAAGACTCAATAAAGCTGTATAATCCTAAAACCTTTATAGAAATGTTTGTGCTAGGCTAACTCTCTCTGTGCACTCTTACATTAAAAATGAACTTATGCATCATCAGCAATTTACAAATAACCTACTCTAGTAAGGACATTGAGCAGGGGTATATATACTCGTTAATGCCCTTCTATAACCCATAACCCTGAAAACTATGCTGGAGGCACGTGTCACCTCAGTCTATCTCGCCGGGCACTGACATACCCCGTCATCCATGCTGGAGGACCCGGGATCGAATCCTGTCGTCGGCAAGTCCGGTTTTTCTCGGTAAATTTCGCCCATTTCCACCCTCGGATATTTTTTTCAACATTTCCATTCCAAAAGTGTTAGGGTTATGGTACTTAAAAAACTCCACACATTTTGAAAAAAGGGGAATAAACTCAGCCATTTTATGAAAAATAGAGAGGGGATTAGGGGAAGGGGGAAAAGACAATGAAAAAAGGGGGACCGGAGAAAAAAGCGAGAGGGAAAGAAAAAGGTGGAAATAGTGAGACAAGAAAAATGGAGGAAATTAGGAAATGATAATTTGGGGAAAAATGACAACTTTTCAACAACAAAATGTATACCCCTGAATTAAGTGTTCATTTGGCCCACCAATGTCTGTGGCATACACTGTCATGCCCTAGTATACACCTAGCACATAAAGTCCCTGACCAGGTGCTTTGAGGTTGGCTTATTCAAATTATATAATCGGTACCAAAAATCTGAGATATACTTTAAATGAGGAAATTTCTTCTCCGCAGTTTGATTCCTCATTCAACAAAATCGAATGGATACTTTTAAAGTTATGGTGATTTCAATGACCGTGCATAACAACAGCAAAGTTGCACTAGGTATAGGAAATCATTGATTTGTGTGACAGTTATGACAGGAACCACACACAATTCAATGAATACCTAGTGCAACTTTGCTGTTGTTATGCGCGGTCATTGAAATCGCCATAACTTTAAAAGTATCCATTCGATTTTGTTGAATGAGGTATCAAACTGCGGAGAAGAAATTTCCTCATTTTAAAGTATATCTCAGATTTTTTTGATGTTGATGGTCAGGAAATTTAAATTTGTCATCATTTACGGTCGTAGTGACATCTTTTATATAAGTAGTTTTCTCTTTGTATTTCATTGTGCCAAAGCGCCTTAGTACACGTTTCTTGGTTCTGGCGCTATATAAATTTTAGTGATTGATTGATTGATTGATTGTATCCTTGAAATGATTTGATTCTTTTCAACAGACTACAACAGAGGGATTTGTCACCGAAGAAAAAGCCAAGGAAGTGGAGGCATTCTTTGAGGAGCACAGCGCCCCCGCAGCTGAGAGGACTGTCAAACAATCTCTGGAGAACATTCGTCTCAGCAAAGCTTGGTTAGCTAGAGACTCGGATAGCATCCATCAATGGCTGAAGACAAAGACGGAGTAAGAAATATGAGCTATGTAGTAAGACAGGGTCTGTGGGTGGAGTCGGTAAGACGGCGGAGAAAGCTAGGCTTTGGTATGGTATATTATTGGTACAAAAAGGGTTTCTGGGATATTTTAGAAGTGGCTATTTTTTGCTCTGACAATTTGAAGGAACATCCATCCTAAAGGTTGTGTTGACATCATTCAAACAAAAACAAAAAGGAAATTATACTAAGAAAACAAGTTTAAGCATAAGGCAAAAAAGAAAATAGTTGTGTTGCCCTCATTCGGCCGGGTCAAAATTCCGAGAATGTGGGCCGGGTATTTTTTTTTTAAAAAAATGTTAACGATTTTTTTTTTTTTTTCAAGATTTTTTTTTCTTTTCAAGATTATTTTTCAAGATTTTTTCCCCTCAAGATCTTCCAATCTGTGAAAATTGCACAGAGATGGGCAAGAAACCAAAATATTCACCATTGGGTTGAAAATCCATCAGTAAGCGTTTTCCTTAGTATCTTCACACATGTTGACTGAAATAATAGGAAAATCGCTGATTTGGTAAAATTAAAATTAAAAAATTTAAAAAATCCGGCCGGCCGTCCTTCCCAATTTTAGGCTTGTGAGGGCAACACAACATTTTTTTGTTGTTGGCCTAATCAGAAATGCATTCCACAAAGCCTATAATAACAACAGTCAGTGGATCAGAGTGAATCCTGGGTAATTGTTGGCAAAGGGGACAGAAAACCTGGATAACCTACCTATCAAGAGAATACATTAAACATACTTTTAGAAGGCCATTGTTAATCAATAAATCCACTTGATTCATGCAAGTAAGCAATCATATATTCATGCGTAATACTGAGCTTGTATGAGGTGCCAATCTAACTAGAATACAGACATTTTTGGGCAAGCTATAGTATGTATGTAAAATGAATTTATTGGGAATCATTTCTACTTCTACAGTAGTACAACATACATATTCATTCAATTGAGGTGTTATTGTCATGCTTTGTTATCCATAAAATTAATAGTGTACCACATGGGTGTTATTTTCTTTTCATGTTACGCGTTCCAAAGGGTACAATATATGTTTTCATTTAAACATTGTATGTCTATACAAAGTTCAATTTATATAATATGTGTATAACAATATTGCATTGAATGCTAGCATTTATTATGTCCTTAGATTTTGTTTATGTTGCAACATTTCTTTTGTTGAGCAATATAGTGAATTTAAGGGGAAAATGTCATAAATGAAATGTAGTTTGATTATATATTTGAGTTTGCAGTCAAATCAAGGCATACTATTTAGGGAAGGTGTCTTGAGGGAATAACATTGATTTCAGACCACCTTTTGACAATTACATCCTAAGCATGATATGAAGAATCTGTACCTTTTCAGAATAACATGCAATGCAGAATTCCATTGTGATTCAGGTGTAATGTTCATACCACCACAATTTGATTTTATTCTCATTTTCATGAAGCAACACCATATAGTGATCTGAGATGCCAATTAGGCCAACAATTTGTTTGTTTGTTTGGTTGTTCTCCAGAGCTCTCAGAGAGGAGGGGTGGGCGGGCGGATTTTTTTCTTCTTCTTTTTTTCCCCCTCTCATACCAGTGGAAGCAAAAAATTCAGCCAACAGGAAGTTAAAATTACACAAAGAGTCGCATACATATGTTATTAATACTTTGAAACCAATAACAATGATATACAACAACAAAAAATGTTCAATATTTACACTGAAATCCTCTCAGACAATTAAAACTCACAAGTAAACAATTTAAAAAAAAAGGGGGGGGGGGAAATAAATGAATATGGGTCGGGACCAGGGTGCACGGTCGGTCGGTCGAGGGCAACCAAACATTTTTTTTTGCCTTAAGGAAACATCCTGATTTCAGAAATCTGTAGTCAAAATGTACACTAGTTTGATTGATTACATACATCCTGTTGTGAGGCAGTTTTGCTTTGAATTTCAGGGTATTTGAGTGGTACTAACTGGCACCTGTATGTGGGTGATGTAATGTAACTGAACATATTATTGACATGTCAAATCAATCATAATGTCAACTTTACTAAATCAGTTCATTGCTACGGTGTGATGCTTTCCTATGCCTACCAGTGCGTGCTTTACTCTATTGGCCTATTCTTTACCTGCGGGATATGTCTTGCTTGGTTCACTGTGGTGCGTACACTTCTTCACTGGAAATTTATATTAGTATGATGATCTTAAAGGTGTATGTTCCGATCATTTGTTTTTGCTATGATTTATTTTTCACATCAAGATATTTTGATATCAGAAGAATCCCCATATTTTTCTCATTATGTCTGTAAAATCTTAAGGGCCAGAAATGTTACAAATAAATATTATAGACTAAAATGTGGTGAAATACTGCCAAACGTGGTTAACCACCAGCAAGTTTGTGTACTACTCAATGGGTACATTTCGTGTGAGTGTGACCAGGGACTTTCAAAGTCCCTGGTGTGACCTTGTGCTTCTAAAGTTAGAACCATTGGAGTTATCAATGCTGTACGGTGCGACTAATTCACTCGCATAGGCGAGCATTTTTTCTCTGTTGCGACCACTTTTTCAAACCTAAGCGCGAGTGGCGATAAAATATTTAAGCTTTCAGTCGCCAGCACCACATACTTTGCCAAGCTATTTCCCACGCTGGCATTTAATAAATGAAGCTCGTAATTAGAGACACGGTTCAAAAGGTCAACTTAATACTACGCATACTATAATACGTGGAGGCGATGACCTGTGAATCATGCCGTAACACGCGGTTATGTATTATAAACATTTATAGGGCCTATCCCAAGGCGCTATGTGGTATTTATATCCTCGGATTCGAAGGCACAGTTCTACAGGTAATAGCGTTGCCGTCTAGTTCTGAACTGGAGACTTGTGCACGATGGATGATACAGCAATTAAACTCCCCGAGCTGCCGAAAAATGGTTCTGTTAGAGATGTCACATGCGATCGCGATGTGAAAGGTATACAGATATGAAACGATTGCAGAATAAAATAAGCTTTACTGATTTGCGCCCGGGATTTGCGATTCAAATGATAAATTTTGATGGCGATCTTTTTATGTATGAATCCATTTTTGATTTTGAATTGTTGATCTTTCAATCAGATGCACGCATCGCATCCCAGGTACAATTTGTCGGACAGAAAAAGCAGGAAATGCTGGCGCCAAATCTTTTTTACTTGGGAGCCAAATTTGGGCTCCTATTTTTTTAAACTTGGGAGCCAGTGGCTCCCAAATTAGATTTTGCACCGTACAGGGTTGGGAGTTATGCAACTCAAACTTTGGAATGTGACAATTTTAAGGATGACCTTTCATGTAAAATAGAAAACATCAAGTTGAAAATCGGGCCAGCAATCAGAACATCTACCTTTAAGTAAAAGAGATGAGCTTCACTGCTAATGCATGCATAACTTGTTAGCAGCAAATATCAGCAAGACCATAGAAAGTTCTGTGATCATACAATGTAGATTAAATGAGGCTACCTTCTACCTTCAGTGGTAATATATCATCAAGTTTAATGAAAGTAAATCATGTTGATAGTCATCTCAGAACTATCTTAAGTGTGTTCTGATCTTAGAACTATCTTAAGTGTGTTCTGATCTTAGAACTATCTTAAGTGTGTTCTGGCTTCCAGTAAAATATATATATATCACAATACAATTATCGGGTGAAGTGTACTGTAGGTCCCTGGCATTCATCAATTACACGGTAGTATGTTGTAATTATATGATTCACCTTATTTTACCAGTGACTTGATGCATGGCTGGGACCATACAACACTGTTGCATAAGTAATTCATACAATACATGTAAAGCAATGTGTAAGTCAATGTGTAATAGTCAAAGTTTAAAGTTTGTTTGTTTGTTTGTTTGTTAACACGGTCGGTCCATACAGACACACGCTTGGGTCCTGAAGGGACCAGACTCAAGCAAATTGCTCGGGCCAGGCTTAAAAAGCCTATATAGGCATGCTGGTTGAATTATTATTAAAAACAGCCACTCCCAACAAATAAAGTTAACAATTTTGCTGTCAGCCTTCAGACATGAGAAAAGAATTACTCTTAACAGGAGTATAAAACAGTCATCATTATCTAACTTTCATTTTGAAATGAAATTGTTTATCTTGGGTATATATGCAAAATGTCATTCAAGTTGTAGCAATCTGTGTTGTAGCATGATCCTAAATATGTTTGACATGTGAGATTTTATCATAGGTTTAGTATGAGAGATAGTAGATATTCCTTAAAATAAATTGCAGTATAATTATACTCACCACCAATCAGTGGCGGCACCAGCCTCATAATATTTCTTTTTTTGGGGGGGGGGGGGGCATGAACGCGCGCACATTTTTTGTACCATTTTACGCTTAAATGGTCAAATTTGGTCTAATACTAACTAATTTGGTATAAAAATGCGCTTGCGCTCCAATTTTAGCTGTTTTATGCTAAAATTGTCAACATTTTAGTCTAATTGAATTTTTCTTGGGGGGGGGGGAAATGACCCCCCACGCCCCCCCACCCCCCCACCCCGTGGTGCCGCCACTGCCACCAATAAAAGTGAGGGGGACACTTTATACTTTTGTTTCTATATGTTGAGTATGAAACATTAATGCTGTTGTCTTGAAATTGAATCAAATTATGACAATGAATTATCTGTAAATGATAATCTTGGAAGGAATATGTCACTGAATCCTCAAGATGTTTTCATTAATTTAATAAGTTTTACCAACAAATGCTATTACTTTTTTAGTTGGAAATCAAATCTTGGAAGGAATTATGTCACTGAATCCTGAACATATTTTCATTGATTCTATTATCAACAAATGCTATTATTTTTTTAGTTGGAAATCAACAGAACAGTCATGTGAAGCAGTATTTATTACATTCGTTTTAAATTTATTTGAAGGTGTATACGTATTAAATCGCATGTTAGTGAATCTTTGTTTTGGCTATCAACCCTAACTCCCTAAGCGTGTTTTTTGACAATTAAACTATCAGGTGGGAAAGATCACTCTTTGCCCGCGCCGGGGATCGAACTCTGGCAGCGGGCGCGGAAGTCGGACAACTAACTGATTGCACTAACGGGGGAGCTTGACAAAGTTAACTAAGTTGACCATTTGACAGCTTGCCAGATTGTGCCAAGAGATAGATCCAGCAAGCATGCGGTACAGCAGCTATTTGGGAAGGTTAGGGTTAAGAAAATCCTGATTACTTGCTACCCAGAATAACATCAGTCTAACTTCATTACCATACATAGTCTTACTGCTATATGTCTGTTACATGATTTAACAACGATATTGTTATCCGGGGGAGGAGCACTGACATTGAAAAGGGGTATAGGTATGTGCCACCCTGAAGACCCTCTTCTGCTCACTCTTAAGACCCCCCCCCCCCCCCATTTCGAGCCTGCATCAGCTCTTAAGCCCCAATATTTTGAATAAATTAGTTCTAAAACTCCAATTTTTCGAAAAATTGACCTTCGTATTAAACAAATTTGGAAAAAAATCAGTTCTTAAGACCCTACTTTTCGTCAAAATCCGCTCTGCTCCTAAGCCCATTTTAAGACCCTGGATGGCACACCCCTTCCCAAAAATAATTAGGGATTGTTGGGATTGTTATATGTTTCAGTGTTTCTAGACAATTCGATGTTCAACTCTTTTTGATTGATTGTATTGTACCTTTACAAGGTTTATTGAGATTTATATTTTTCAAAATCATACATTTAACTTTAAAAAGTTTGATTTTATTTGTCATGTTTCTTTTTTTTATTATGTTTTACTTTGATGAAACAGTGCTTTACAGAAGCATTTATTATTATGATGATCATATTTTTGTTGTTACAATCATTGGTTACATTCCAAGCATTATGTGCATTTGATATACACTGAGCCAAAAAGAAACTTATACAATTTTAACAGATCACCATAGGGACAGTGCACATTTCTCTTGTGTCATTGAAGCAAACAATTGGTTATTGACTGCCATTTGATATAATGTAAAAGCTGAATGCAAACTGCTTATCCACAAAAATAGCCTGTGTAAGTAAATGTAATAAATATAAGAGGACCTGACGTTTCGATTCTAACAGAATCTTTATCGAAGGTAAAATGCAATATTGAAGCGATACATTGCAGTAATATTGTATCCAAATTTGGTACATTTTCATGCACAGAATATTATTTGGTGATCTGTTAAAATTGTATAAGTTTCTTTTTTTATAAGTTTCTTTTTTGGCTCAGTGTTTATTACACAGTACCAATCAATCCCATGTCACATTACTCCGCTTTAAAAATACACCGTTGTAAACTATTGTTGCTACAGTCAACAACAATTTGATGTAATTTATCTTTGAAAGTTCCTATTTCAAAATATCTGAATATTGATGGATGCTTTGGTAATATCTTCAATAGAGGCCATCAGCATTTGTTCATGCATGACCCGAAATATTAGTGTTTGTTAACAGGATTTGTACCGACATACTCCTCATTAACTTGCAGGTTATGCCTGACTGCATATCATTCTTGGTCATTGACTGTCTGTTAGCGATAGAATGTTCAGGGCTCATGATTTTACTACAGTCTGATTAAAAATTGAACAGACAACACTCAGTACAAAGATAATTGCACCTGAAATTATCACGTTAATGGTTGTACGCGCTTCACGCATGCACCTAATATGCCGTTTCAATTTGTTCGTTCAATTATAAATCCGATTATAGTATTCACAGATAGCTGGTATGACAACGTTGACAGCCTCTTATATGGAAAAGAATCGCAAGGCAGCTTTATCACTTATAATGTAAATCAACCATGAAATAATTGCTGCCTTTTGTTTAATCTAATCTGGGGACCAGTTTGAGGATATTTGCAGATGCATTATATAATTGTCTACTACTGTACACCGATACATACTGATACAGACAATAATAAATTACAATAAGTTGCAATGAAGTATTTGTTATATTTTTTGTATTTATTTATGTTAACTATTGTGTGTCTTACACCACTGGCCAATCTTGTCACTTTTTTGCATAAATAAATTTGTAGACCACTGATTCATTGTTTGTTTTAGGAGAAATAGAAATGATTATGGATTAATCTCCCCCGAGTATTAATAATGCTATTCTAAGGCTATGTTGGTAGCCCTACTTTGTCAATCAATCTCATCACACAATGGTAAGCTATATATAACAACAAAACCCTTATTTTTGTGTAGCCTGACTATATGGCTTTGCAGATATTGGTATGACCTCCTGTATTGGGTTGATTGGTTGTGCTAGAGTGGGCCCT
Source organism: Ophiura sarsii (assembly GCA_035610835.1). Classification (NCBI taxonomy): domain Eukaryota; kingdom Metazoa; phylum Echinodermata; class Ophiuroidea; order Amphilepidida; family Ophiuridae; genus Ophiura; species Ophiura sarsii. The sequence continues at coordinate 946,084 of CM069441.1, forward strand.
CCCTATTTTGCCTGTTTATATTAAACTGATTGTATCAAAGCCACCCACCAAGAAGTAAAAGTGTATCTGTGCTTTAACCGATGACCTGAATTTGCATATCCCTTCTTTGAGTCCATATCTGAGTACCAGTGTCTTCTATCAATTTGTTTGTTTGTTTTTATTAGGCATCGTCAGCATTAATATAAACAAAATGATAGAAGAAAAAAATACAATTACACAACAACATTAATAACAAACATTTCACCACAATGCCATCCAGGATGGCAGACACTGACACCAAAACTGACAGACCAGGATAGCCTGACAATAAGGAGCAAGCTTATTTCCAATGGGGTCTCAATACACATGTTACCCACAGAACTTCCATACGCAGCAAACGTATTGAGACTACTCTAAATTCAGATTTACACTATATATTTTCTCACTGAAACTAATTAAACACACAAGGATCATTGTTTTGCAATTATGCATAACAAGCATCTTCAATCTATCAATGATTTTAATTCACAGAGTAATACTTTATGATGAACGCTTCCAATAAGCAAGTGCTTTCCATAACGTGAGGCTACTGATCCCATACTAAGTTGATCACCCTGGTTACTGTATAGCTCATCTATTATATCCCCATCGTTGACTTTAATACGGACAACCTGAAATGGAATGAAAACAATGGTTCATTAATTACCAGATAGAACCGGGGGGGGGGGGGGGGGGGGGGGGGACCTGGAATGGAATGAAAACAATTGTTCATTAATTACCAGATTAGAACCGGTACACAATTATTCTTTGTTGGAACATGCCTTCGAAAAATTATAAAAGTACCTAAACACCTGTTTTTTAATATCAATGGACCAATGCTATTTGTAGAACGGAAATTTGCCCTTTCCAGAAATGTATGGAATCATACCCAGATTGACGTTATATTGGGTGATGAGGAATGGACACATAGCAACATAGGCTTGAAAAAGAGTTTCATGTACCAGGCCCCAACATAAAATTGGAATAAAGGTTTCCTGTTTCACATAAAGCTGCCGTTTATGAATTAAGTAACTTGTTGTGTTTCTATGGAAATAGAAAGTTTTGATGCTGCTCTGTTAATGTCGATATGCTCACATTTCTTATTTCTCTCATTAAATCCCATCAAAGCAATATATAACTGAACATTTATAAAATGATGAAACCTTTATAAAACTTTATATCCCTGGTTAAATAATTAACAATATATATAAACAAAAGCATATTTGGATAGAGAAGACTTGTAATTATGTTGGTACCGTAAAAGGGGGTGAATAGGGACATGGGGTTGAATAGGGACAAAAATGGGAAAGGTTTTTAAAATGTCACCTGGCCAGTTTGTGTACCGTAAAACGGAGTGAATAGGGTCCCTATTCACCCCGTCTAAATAGGGTATCCCCTACCCTTAAGAGGTGTTTAAAACTAGAATCGGAAAGTATGCATGACAAAATCCTCAATTTAAAAGACTTGACAGCAAGAACGATTGCGTAAATGCCTAGGATATAAAGACATCAAAAAAAGTAACTCGGCTGTTGTAAAAGCACCTATAATTTTAAAATTGTTACTCATATTCTAAAAATAAGAACACCAGGAGACGGACAAATTAATTACGGTGATTTTGACACCTTGTTTGTTAAAATCGATAAAGTATTGTTGTCGCGGTATGTGCTTACAGATAAAAAGTGCCATTTCCATTGTTGCATTAACTCCTATTGAACTTTCTGATTCAGCGTGAAGATAATAGCGGGAATTTTGATTAGCTGTTCTTGTTGTGCTGTAAACTTGATTAGCATAATCCGGGACAAATTTAATGGGGATGACAGGCGTACTTCTTTACAATTTAAAAGGATGAATTTAAAACTCCAAATGCTCAGAAGGTCCGAAAAGACGGACAGGTCAGGTCATCGCCATGGACAAAACTATCAAAATTCCCCCTATTATCTTCACGCTGAATCAGAGAGATCAATAGGAGTTAATGCAACAATGGAAATGGCACTTTTCATCTGTAAGCACATACCGCGACAACAATACTTTATCGATTTTAACAAACAAGGTGTCAAAATCACCGTAATTAAATTGCCCGTCTCCTGGTATTTTCATTTTTAGAATATGAGTAACAATTTTTAAATTATAGGTGCTTTTACAACAGCCGAGTTACTTTTTTTGATGTCTTTATTATTAATTATGATTAATATATCACCTACATGCACACTGACTACACTGCAAAAAACCGCAGTACGTGTTCAAATGTAACAGATAGAACATGTTCTGAACGCGTTTTAAGTGTTATTGATGTGTTCTGAACACAAACAGAACACATTCAGAACATGTTCTAAATATGTTACATTTGAACATGTTCTGGAACACCTGAGAACACACCGTGAACATGTTCTGAACGCGTCATGTGTTCTGCACTTTTTTGCAGTGTATAAAATGTGAATATCATCTACAATTATGTTCAAAACTGTTGGACACTTCCAGCATGTCCTGTGAACATGGTGAAAGTGGTAGTCCCTCCCAACTCAATGTTGGTCCATATAAAAGAATCGTCCAGCAAAGGGCTGTGGTATATAAACCCCAACATTGGTTTGGGGGAAAGGGGGGGGGGGGGGCAATTTTACATAAACTAGTTTTGACTATCATACTTTCAACTGACAGCTGTTTACTCATTTTGGAAGATATTTCATGCGCAAGTGTAAAGTGTCCCAACAGGTTTTGAACAAGATTGTAGGTATATTTTGAGAGATCTTTCAAATTTGTGTTTTTTACTGGAAACATTGGCGATTACGGTGACATTTCCAAGCTCGTCAGAGGTGTAGTCTCTTCATGGCCGTCTTTTAAAAAATCAAGCAGGCTAACCTATCTATTTTCTGAACTTTTTGGTGAAAAAGAGTGATCATCTTTAAGTAAAAATTCACTCTAAAAGGTCCAATTTCAAAATTTAGTGGTCAAAAACAGAGTTTTATATCAGTATTTTGGTACATATACCTATGGAGCTCTAATAAGTAGTGTGTATACCCTTCAATTTGGTACTGCGACCTATTTTAAGAGAGATACATATCTTTAAAATGGTATCGACACTTTGGGACACCCTGTACTTACATGTGTAGAGCCAACGGGTGGAGAAACAGAGAGCATGTGATATGAGCCTGCTAGCAATAAGTCTCCCGTCTCTGTATCAATATTAATGTTATCAGGTCGGAAAGCTACCGATATTCTCTGAAAATTAAAATAGTATAAACATAATGTAAAATGAGATATAATAAACAAATATGATGAACATAACTACACAGTTCACAATCAAGACAACTTCAAGGTATTTCCAAGTGACTTTTTGTTAATTATGAAGACGATAGTTAAACCAATGTTGACATAAGCATGGCTTTGAAATGTTAAAAAACCAGAAAATCCTTGCGTTGTCACCTACAACAAAATGTACAAATGTTATATCATGCTCTTTGCATTTGTGGAGCTTATGGCGGGAATATCGAAGACGAAGCAACGAGTTGTCAGAAACCAAACCGCTTTGAAATGTTAAAAAACCCAGAAAATCCTTGCGTTGTCACCTACAACAAGATGTACAAATGTTATATCATGCTCTTTGCATTTGTGGAGCTTATGGCGGGAATATCGAAGACGAAGCAACGAGTTGTCAGAAACCAAACCGCTCTGTGTAATAATCATGATAATAAGACCACTAACAGATTGTCAGACGAATAGGGGATAAAGCAAGGAGTTTGTGGAGGAACATCGCGAAAGTGGAGACCAAACTTTTGTTGAACTGATGATATTAAGACGGAGCAGGTCTATCTGTTTTCTCTGCACATCAACTGTCAAAAAATCGTCAACGTAGTGCCCAATTATGGTTAGGATTACAAAACATCAATTACTGCATTATCCTAAGAACGACGACGTCATTGTTGAACTGATGATATTAAGACGGAGCAGGTCTATCTGTTTTCTCTGCACATCAACTGTCAAAAAATCGTCAACGTAGTGCCCAATATTATGGTAGGATTAAAAAACATTAATAACTGCATTATCCTAAGAACGACGACGTCATACTACATTGGCTAATTACTATGATTTGATTTGATATGCACATGTACTATTATAAGTCTTTCATCTAACTCTGTGCAGCAACAGAGTGTATTCTGGTTATCATCTCGGGTCTGTTACTTGTACGAACTCTCTAGGTGTCAGAGAGCTGCGACGTTTAGGCTATATCCCAATTGTGGAGTTTGCCGCAGTATCCGACAGATACAGATACTAACAGATACGTAGCATTTATACGCGAGTACCAGGATTTGTCTCCGATGGCTTTGTTAGTTACGCTAGCGTATTACCATGATTACGCTCATGCGTGCGATAACGAGGTGCAATTATTGGAATACGTTCTAACATCACTGCACACAGAGTTAGGTGGATCAAGTATAGCAGATATCTGTAAAGGCAGCAGTATCTACATGTAATCTGCACTACAGCACTAGAGATCTTCTACTTACCCTTAGTTCTTGGATGCTGTTATCCTGATGTCTATTGAATACAACAACCTCAAGATCTCCAAGCATGGACACATACATGGTTCTGGTAACAATAAGGATAAAATGAAGTTCAGCGAGTGTCAAATCGAGTGAGGACAATTTCCTTTTGTTGTATAGCCTAATAGTGGTAATACTACTTCCAAACTGTTATATCAAGTGGAATAATGAAAAATAAAATATTTATTCAACCTTTCCATTCAGAGGTCATAGGTCTAGTTATCAATCCTCAGCAAATGGCTATAGAGGCATGCTGATACGGTCATAGTGATCATGACTCCTAAAATAAAGTCTTAAATATTTATTTTCTCGATGCATTAATTTAACCAACCTTCCATCTGGTGACAAGTTGATCCCGTTTGCATTCGCGTATCCATCTCCAACTACACGAGCAGTCTTCCCATCATGGTATACAATTGAGGCACACTTCCAACTTAATAGCAGCTCTACAACTGCTAATCTTAATCGTGAAGATGGGAGGCGCCAACAACCATCATTGGTTACATAGAATGAATCCGGACCAGTAGCAACTACATCATTTAAGCTTTGTAAGGAAATAGTGATGCCTATTAGAATGTACAGTTATGTGCTCTTCAGAAGTAAGGTATGCTTAAAAACAAAACTAAAGTTTAAATATAAAACATACCAGCATCATGATGTATGTTGGATTCTATCATAGCATATCTATAAAGAAGTTTACTTTTGGAAAGAGCAGCGAGACACTGAAGCCATCCCTCAACAAACAGAGAAACTGTAGGCCTATTAAGAACCTAAATGAATTTGAATCGTAAGATATGCCACTAACAAATTGGTTCCGAACATTTATTTTTCTGTTAAGCATATGTTAACGCATACTTTAACCATCAGTGGAATGGTATCGCAATTGACATTATTTCTATACACAGAAGTAGTTGTAGAACATTGACACTATTTTTCAAAATGTATTAACTCTTTGATTGACCTATAGATGGGTTGACATCAATGTTTATAAACAAAAGCAACGGTCGAAGGGATCGAACTGTCGATACATGCTTGAGGGAACAGCATGACCGCAACACTGTCCACTATAACTTATTGCCCTTTATAATCATGATAATGCTTTGGCGCGAGTTTTAAAAGCATGGGTCCAAACAGGATGCGCGCGCATACTGCCGGGTGAAGAACAATAGGGAGCTTTCGATTTGGACGACGGACGCTAAAGATGACACCTCGAGTCATGTGCGCATGCGTCGACTTAGCAATCCGTCGGTCGTCCAATTTCTGGGACCTGTCTTCGGCTGATTATAGGGAGCTTTCGATTTGCACGACGGATGAATCTAGGACGGTTGAATGACACTTTGAGTCATGTGCGAATGCGTAAATTTTGTTATCCGTTGGTCCTCTAAATGCCACAACGCGTAAAGGGACTAACAACCGTCGTGGGGACGACGGTTTTTACCGTCGTACAAGCGTTCGTCGCGCAAATCGAAAGCTTAAGATCACAGGTCCTAGAAATTGGACGACCGACGGATTGCTAAGTTGACGCATGCGCACATGACTCGAGGTGTCATTTTGTCGTAGAAGCGTCCGTCGTCCAAATCGAAAGCTCCCTAATGGCAACTGCCGACCAACTGTTTGAATGATGTCACATGTCAACCTATCTATACTGCACACAGCTTCTGGTGGAAACGGATGCCATCCGTAGAAATATACCTTCATCAACTCCTAAAATGTTGCTCGATATAGAGCTAAGATATATCAAAAGCAGATACCAGACACCGCTACTTACGAGGAAAGAAGAGGATCTGCAATGGTTCGTATATGCTTCAGAACTTTTTCTTCTGCATCGTAGTGGAATAATTCGACTGTCTCTTTATCATGACCATGGGTAGTAGCAAAAAGTGTTACGTCACCTTGAGAGCACAAGAGTACAAAAAAGCGTGACGTAATTTTCATACCAATGCTTTCAACGTTTTTCTGATTTCAGAATTTGATTTGTTTTCACAGGAAAGTTTCTGCCGACAATATTGTCGAATTAGACATGCGATGGCATTCGGAAAGTGTTGAAATAATATGATTAGAAACAGTGGCGTCTTAATTGGGGAGGCATGAGGGGGTTGGAATGCCTGTGATCAGGAGGGTGAGGCCCGGGGGTGAGGCATAACCGACTACATAGAGTTTGCATCAGGGGGGCGAGCCTTTTGAAAGGCTGGGAAGGGAAACACCCTCTAGTTACGCCCCTGATTAGTACCGCGCTTAAAATGTAACATGGATCATACAATTCAAAACAAAACCGTTGCAGATCCACGCAGGATAAGCATGAATGGATAGAATTAAACGGTAAAACGCTTTAAATTTGGTTGGGTTATTCCATACCCAATTTGGTACACGGTTACCATGGTTACATACCATTTGTTTTATCCTTCCAGGCACTTATTCCATGGTATCCTCGAATGTCTTCTTGGTTGAAGTTTCCTTTCAATGGTATCCAGAGTAAATCCTCATTTGGCTTCTTGAAATCAAACCCATATATGCCAACTCGAAGTGAAGAGTTGTAAGGCATGTAAGGCCATGATAATCCCTGGTATCAAATCAAATCATATAGGCCTAGTCAGGTGAATTTACATCTTGCATCTCAAAAGACGTATTGAAGGACCGTAACTAATTGCGCGGAATTGTCCTGAATATCTGATATACTCTAGAGGATATGTCGGTAGTTGGACCAAACCATGGCTCCTTTATACATTTAGGGCCGTATTCTCGTATTAAACACGGTTTTAGCTTAAAACCGTGTTTAACTTAACGCGTGTTTAACTTGAACGTGACTTTATCCTTTAAACGACATGAACGACGTGTTTAACAAAACACGATTTTAAACTCTGCAACTCTCGTTCCCAGAGTGGTCCTGCGTTGATTGCATACAGGTATTTAATTCATTGTGGTCCTAATGGAGTACAATTATAAATATCGACCGAATGCCTTAAATACACGGTACTTTTAAAGACTTCGCGATCCGCACGTCAGCTTGCACCGGGCACGGATGCGTGATCATTCAAGGCATACAGTTGGTGCGCGAGTTTAGTTAAACACGAGTTAGACGCGCGTTTAGCTTAAAACCGTGTTTAACTACGTACGAGAATACGGCCTAATGTCTTTGTGGTGAAATGCAACAAAAGTACAGACAATTACCAAACTTAACTCTATAGGCCTAGTTCCAGATAGCCCTAGTTTCAGAACAATCACATCGAATTACAACTTTTTCAAATTCTATTCAGATGTTGAATATGGATAACAAATCCTATTATAACCTATATTGATCTTCAAAAGATGCATGATGTAGGCCTATAGTTTATTTTGATAGTTTTAGTTGTTATTTACCAGTGGGCCTCCAATCAAATTTAAGCGATTTTCCCATACAATGGTGCGAGTTGTTTAGATAATGAGACGAACTTTTATTCGTGTAAATAAACGAAATTTGAACTTGACCTCTAACCAGAATGGATCATTCACGGCAATAGTTGTTATAGCCCACAAATAAATAAAAAACTTTAACCCTTTGAACGCTTAAATAAATTAGTGTTATTTATACACAGATTTTTAATGAGAAATCATATATCTTAATTATTAATTAAAGATAAAGGGCCGTAGTCTCGTACGTAGTTAAACACGGTTTTAAGCTAAACACGCGTCTAACTTTGACTTTAGACACAGCGTTTAACTAAACGCAATTCTCGTACATTTGTTTTACTTAAACACGCGTCTAACTCGCCGAAATGTGTCTAACTTTAAACATGAGTACGGGGGTAGTTTAAGGGGGGACTTAAGGAAGTTTTTGACTTGATTTTTTGAATTTTGTGAGTGCTGTAATTATTGAACTATTAATCAAATGCATATAAAAGTATACATTTTTGGAAAGGAAATGGATCAGAGAATCCAAATTTGGCCTCAATTTTGCCCAAAAAAGTAGATTTTTTGAGAAAATCACAAAATTCACTTTTTTGACCCCAATTTTTTTGAACAAAGCTAACAAAAATAATTTTGAGTAAAAAATGGCCAAATCAGTTTATAATGATGTTAAGACACTAATGAAGGGACGATTTTTTTGACTAAAGGGACGATTTTTTTGACCAAAAAGTGCCAAAAAACGTGAAAAATTGATTTTCTTTTTTTTTATACACTTTTTGTCAAAATTTCAAAAAATATTGGATTAGGTTTAAAAAAAAAATCGTCCCTTCATTAGTGTCTTAACATCATCAAGTGATTTGGGCATTTTTAACTCAAAATTATGTTTGTTAGCTTTGTTCAAAAAAATTGGGTCAAAAAAGTGATTTTTTGTGTGTGATTTTCTCGAAAAATCAACATTTTTGGTCAAAATTGATGCCAAATTTGGGTTCTCTGATCCATTTCCTTTCCAAAAAGGTATACTTTTATGTACATTTGAGTCATGGTTCAATAATTACAGCACTAACAAAATTTAACAAAAAACTTCCTTAAGTCCCCCCTTAATGCGTGTTTAACTAAACTCGCGCACAACTGTATGCTTTGAATGATCACTTAACCGTGCCCGGTGCAAGCTGGCGCGCGGATCGTGTAGTCTTCAATAAGGCATTCTATTGTAACCAATTAGGGCCACAATCAATTAAATACCTGTATATACAATCAACACAGGACCACTCTTAGAACGAGATTTGCAGAGTTTAAAATCGTGTTTTGTTAAACACGTCCTCACGTTTAAGTTAGACAAGCGTTTAGTTAAATACGGTTTTAAGCTAAAACCGTGTTTAGTTCGAGAATACGGCCGGCCCAAAGTGTATTAATGGATATATTGATACTTTTTTGAAGTACATTATAATATAAATGTTAAAAGGTACGAATTCGCCTTAGGAGAAGGTATATATTCACATAAAAAATAATTGGAACCCCACTATTTACCGTTGATATAAAAGCAAAACCATCTGGCAAAAGTTCAATGTCCTCACTACCTGTCTCTGTCGATGAAATAAAGTAATGAATTTAAACAATTATTCGCAATGTTAAGTACAGGATGCTCAAAATATTTGCCCTCCTCATACCCCAAAACGGGAAGAATACACAGTTTAAATGTGAGAATCAACGGTATTTTCCATTACATGGCCTAACATATAACTAGCTTGTTCCAGTCGTAGATATCCAACCAGTTCTTTAGCGGAACACCATCTTACATAAGGCTCCACTGCAAATCCAGTATGGATTTTACGTATAAGTGACTTCCGTATGATTTTTACAATGTAATATTCTGAGTCACCATACGTAAAAGCGCCAATGAAAATAAACCAATGCAAACATTTCTATCATAATATAGATGAGGTGACATTTGTTGACATTTAGGACACCCTCTGTTGGTTTGATACAAAACACACCGGGCAAGAGTTCCTATAGTTTACATAGGCCAGATCAGGTTTTCTAACTAGATTGTGGTGTCACAGCAAATTGTTATCAAAACTGTCTTTAAACTTGCTTAGGAATGCTATAATAAGCTATCGCATTTCACACAAAAAACTAAAACCAAATGAGATTTACAATTCATTAGAAAGAAATTTCATGTTGTCTTCATTAACTTTACTGTATATTCTGCCTGGAGGGAAACAACAGAGGGTGTCCCATTTGTAAATACATGACATCATAGGTCACCTCATCTACATGTATAGAAATATGGTATTGAATTGGTCTCAGTTCAGTTTATGGGTGCTTTATGATGATGCAAATATTACTTTGACATGCACCCATCGTCAAAGTCTTACGTACAAGTCACGTATGTTGCCCGCCCACGATAAAAGGAAGTATAGGACACTTTGATGTTTTGAGATATGGTAAAATTACTATTTTTAAGATATTTCCATATTTCTTCAAGTAATTACTTAACTTTTTAAATAATAATGTTATTTAATGTATTTCTATTGCAGAAAATGTAAAAAGAATGAGGCAAATGATATTTTAATGTTATTAAATTGTTTATATTAACCAAAACTATGTGTCCCATACTTTCTTTTGGTGGGTTTCGTAAATTTCCCTATCTCTTAATAGGCTATATATTCAGGGATGACAGTTTTCACGAAATTGCCTGTTTTCCTACTTTTTGCTGATCCAAAATGTCCGTACTTTCATTTATTTTGGCTTTTTAGCCCAAAATTCACGCGCTTTTTCAGGCTTTTCCTTGTTTCCCTTCAGGTCTACTGGCAATCCATGCATACTGGATTTGCAGTGAAGCCTTACGTAAGATAATGTTCCGCCGAAAAAAAGTGGTTGGATATCTACGACCAACTGGTAATTAATGATTCTGTAATGCCGATAGACATTTCATAACTAAAACAATGGATATAGGAAGGAAACAACTTCAGCTCTTTATGACAATAACATGTTATGGCTATATAACCAGCTCTGGGGTAGGAGAAAGAATAAAGGTTTTGCGTTGAAACTACATGTAAGAGAAACACTTGGGAGGAGAGATATCACCCATGATATTGTAATAGTACGACAGAAGGCAACTTGTGGTAAACACGTTGTTATGTATTATAGCCTACTTACCCGTTCCTTTTACAATACGACATGGTCCAGGAGCATGATTGTGTCTCAAGTTGAATATGCCAAACACATGTCTGAATAGAGTTAATAAATACGGACAAAAGTGTACTTGAAGTCCCAGATACTGGTATACTAGTATCGTTCAATACTGGGACATAAAAGTTGCCAGTATCGCTCCGATACGATTTCTTGTCATACACCAAGTTGTGTTTCATTATCTGGCGATACTGGTACACATAGGCTACTACCAGTGTAATTTGTGCCAGTATTGAACGATAGTGGTACATAATTTTGTTCCAGTATCGCCCGATACTGGTACATTTTATATTTCCCAGTATCGTCCGATACTGAAACACTGACTTATGTACGTACCAGTATACTGGGTTTGCCAGTATCGGACAATATTAGTACGACAGTCCAGAATCTAGGACTTTAAGTACACTCGTTCCACAAACACATTTCAGAATGAGTCAGGAAAAACATTATTCGCTTTAGAAAATTTAAAGAACTCTGAGGAATTCGTTATATTACCTTAACAGTGAAGAATTCAGCAGCTCGAGGTTAGAATGTAATGCTTATTTGGAGAAAATTACGATGAAGATAAATTTAATTTAATTTATTGATTGGAATTATTAATATCTAGGGTCGGACAAACGGACGTGAATTAACTTAACAAAGCCCTTAGAAATACACTGTCTCGAATCCGGTCCCTCTTGCATTCACGGCGATCGGATAATTAGTGTTTGATCATTGACCGACCAATCAAATTAAAGCCTCACGCCCCTTAACTGAATATTCAATGAGTTATGAGGAAACACGATTAAAGGTAATTTCTGATTGGTTGAGTAATAAAAAAATTAATGAGGGGATGACCCGACTTGGACTGTTTCAATAACTAAGAAGGGGTGAACAAAATAAACAGAAAACTAATTAATTATAAGCGCGATTATATCGGTACAAATCAACGTTTTGGATAAATATGTATCTTTTTCAGTAATGAATGAGAATAATGACTGCTTAACAACTATTTTTGTTAATTTGTTTTGAAATCCTCGGTTGTTGTTCTGGTTATTCGGGATTGTCCCTCAGGGGCTGCGCCCCTTCGGGACAATTCCTCAGACCAAAACAGCAACCTCTGATTTCAAAATAAATTCACGAAAACAGTTGTTACGCAGTCATTATTCTCTAAACAATTTATTAAGGCCTATAACCATGATTCTATCAGAATATATGACAAGCGAAACTCATACTCTACTTTTGGAATTAAATAAAGGAAACATGCATCTCATCAAAACCTGTCATTATAAGTGATGGTACTTTTGAAATTATGTGAATGACCAATAGAATATTTTGTTTAGTTAACAAGTTTCTTCTGTAGTTTACACACTTTTCGAGGCAAAATAAGCAAATTTCTCTCTGACTCACGCCTTTACATGTTGCTGCCAATACAAACGGAAAATCTCAATTATGTTTGATTGAATAGAGTTCAGTAAGATGTCAGCAATGGCAAACAGGGCCTGCAAAGTGCGCCCTGCGTTGTGCACGCGGTGTGTAGATATGTTTAGTTAGATTATCTCGGCACTGTAATGGAATTCATTATTAAATTACGATTAAAAAAATAACATATATTTTGAGCTATTTAAGAAATATGCTATTTCTTTCATGCTTGTATTGCACCTCTCTGCTAATTCAAGATCTTGTGTTTTAACTCCCTCATGTGTCACTAGCGAGTTTCATGATAAAAACTGTCACCAGTCATGGTAAAGTTGACGAAAGATAAATGGATATAATATTCCATTTATCCCCTAGACCAGATAGTGACGTAAATCTAGTAAATTTACAGGCGCAGCATTTACGCACGCGATGTATCTTCCATGTATCCTCCGACTGTCTAGGGTTGTGTGTAAAGTGCGTAGTTTTATGTGCTACAATTGTAAATTACGGTGCGCAGTTACGTACTGTCTCGAGATAGATAAAAAACTATTGAAATACGTTAGGCATGATATTGCACTCAAGGATGAGTGTTACAATACATTACTTCTATCAATAGGATATACAGCGAATAACCAAAATGGTGGGGAATTGTAAAGGTAGCCAATTTGTGTTTATAATAAATGTTGATGAACGCACTTTGGCTATAGCCAAAGATATATCTTTTACCATTTCACACACTTTTGGTTATTCACTGTGTGTAGAATACTAGATTGCGTGTTAACTTACGATACTTTAAGAGCACGGCGAGTTAATATTGAAATGAACACGACTAGAAGAACCGAGAAGACAACTCGTCGTATGGTCGACGCCATTTTTTGTTGTGTGTCCAATCAAACTTATGCCAACTCCGGATGACATGCTCTTAGGGGTCAATGGTAATTTGCTGCAATTCTGTGCCTGCAATCTGAGTTCAAACAATAGTACAAATAATTGTATGCGATACAAAGTTCCAAAACGATTATTATTGAAATTAGTAGCGTTGCATATCAATATGACGTACACATGATAAATAGAATATCTCTAAAGCATTACAAAACTATGTGCTGAGACACTTGACACACTCATCGATGGAGGGGAGGGAAGAGGGGCACATATTGGATGGAATTGATCGGTCACATTGACCCCCTATTGCACATGCTGTCACTGTTACCCCCTATTCATTTACTATCCACATGATACTTAAAATGGTGGCCATTCACGATGACTGTGACACAAAGTCAAATAAAATATGATACAACTTATGAGGCCACAATGAGTAGCAAAAAACATCAACGAACTTTATTTCTTTTCTCACCTATCAATTTATTGGTTATATTTATCTTTATTCATAAAACAAATTGTCTGTATATTTATTTTAATCAAAGATAAATACAATTACTACAATTCCCCCCTCTTTAAAATGGATAAGTCCAGATGTATACCATTTAGTTGCATCCAATGATCGCGTTCTTTTAAGGCACCGCGCACAAGGCAGCAACGCTTTGTTACGCACAACGCACACGTAAACACGTAGTGCTATTGCCTTTTAATTGTTGGAGTAAAAATAGCGCGCCTTCGAGCTGACCAACGCGCGCATCCGATTGGCCCGATTGTATATGGCGTCAAGAATATTATACCGCCCACACGCTCATTATTTATCACTCTCGCGTAGGGAGGGTGCTGAACTTCTCTGACCGCGAATAGGTATATGATATCGATTAAATGCCCATATTATTCACAAAAGCACTAGTTTAGGCTTTCACACCGTTTGTCGTTTAGTTCAGGACGAAGTCTTACTTGGAATAAATTCAAACTATTGTTTCCTATTAAATCTTGTGCTGCTAAAAGTTGAAAAGGATTCCACTGGTCGGAGTTATTACGTTCAATGAACTTACTCAACCCCAGCCTCCTTCAACGAAGACGCCGTCATTGTCCCCCATCGACAAAGTACAGGGGGGGGGGGGGGGGGGGCGGGTTTGCTCCAATTGTTCCAATTGTTTTTGGAAGTGGAAAAAATAAGATGGACGTTTTGTGATTAAATGTGAGAGATGATTATATTTTACGCCTACTGAAAATTCGAAATATTTGTATGGAAAAATGAGTTGTGACCCGTTTGACCTTTCCTTCATTGACCTCTACGGTAACATTTCCCCTTTGCAGTGGGAGGAAAGTTCATTGGAACAGTCAGCTGACAAATGGTCGTTCTTTGGATTATGGCTGACTTTGTGTGACCCTATTGATGATGGAGCGCCATCGTTGCCTATTTTGTGACAAGCAATGTATATAGAGATAAGAGAGACCAGCTACCGTATACTTGTTTAATGTCGTCGGTCCAACGGAGCTTTGGTCTGCCACTTTTTTACGCGTTCCTTCGATAGCTCCTTAAACTACCACCTTTTCTAGATTGTCACCCTCTCGTCTATCCATATGTCAAAAGTGTTGCTGTGTGTTGCGCGCAATCTATTTATACAGAGACATAATCTGACAAATTGAATGTTTTAAAGCTCCTTTCATGATATTCCTATAATATCTTGCGCCAACACAAAACTTCAAAAGCTGATTTTCGCTTTGAATCCGCTATTCCGACTGACCATGTTTCAGCTCCATATGTTCCAACCGGAAAGATTAATGTCTTCATACTGCGTACTTTCATGGCCTTTGTAATTATGTGATTCCTCTATCCTTCCGAGTGGTTGATAATGCATAATTTGCTGATGTTTTAGCCATAGCCAGACATCTAATTGTAATCTCTCCAGAGCTTCCACCATCTTTAAGAATGAATGATCAAAGGAAATTGAAGGTGTCAACACAATCTGTGTCTTTATCGACCTTCACTTGTTGGTTGGTGTTCCCTCTATTGATCACGAATTTGGTCTTCTTAAAATTCAGGAAGAGTCCCAACTTCTCACTGGCTCAGTCTGTGTATAAGATCTTGAAGTTCTGCTCCAGTTCTCGCTATAGGGTGGTATCGTCAGCATATCGGAGATTGGTTATTGTGTGACCTCCCACTGAAACTTGACTTTCAAACCCATTGAAACCTTGCCTCATGATGTACTCTGCATAAATGTTGAATAGGTAAGGTGACAGGATATACACCCTTGACAAACGCTTTGCCCAAATGAGAACCATTCGCAGTCGCCATTATCTGTACTTACCTGTAGCCTCTTGATCTTTAAATAGGGATTCAATCAGCTCAGTGATGTGAGGAGAGACATCCCCCATAGCTTCGAACGCAGTCAAATGCCTTAGAGTAATCAATGAAGCAAAGAGGTTGCTGGCTGTAATTCCAAATTCTTCTCCATCAGGCTTCTTAGGTTAACTATTTGATTACCACCTGCCTGTTCTGGTGATAACTAATTAAAGCTATCGTGTGGTTGTTAGCACACTCGCTGGTGTCCCCTTTCTTTGGGAGAGAGAGGAAGACTGCTTTCGTCCAGTCCGTTGGTCATTCTGTTGTTCTCTTAATCTTGGTGCGTAGTCTGTGGATCACTTCGATGCCCTACTTATCACTTGCCGTTAGAAGTTCTGCGGGAATATTATCATCTCCAGGAGATTTACCAATCTGTGATATCTTCATTTAGCTTGTTCCACTTAATCACTCTTCAGAATATCTGGTTCAGACATGTCATTGTGGTGAGTGTTATCATCAACTAGGATACCATATTGTGATGCTTATATGGCAGTAGGCTATACTGTTTCCATCTGGCTTTGATTTTTTTTAAATAAGAATTTAAGTATCTGAATTCTTCAAGTCTCTAGGAACCGGTTTTTTGTCAGGATATTTTTGTTCTTCGTGTTGTTGGTTTAACTGCCTTTTTCAACTTCAGAACAAATTTGGGTGATGAAAGAAAGTTGTTTTGTAGTTGGACCTTTCTGTTAAGCTCCCGTGTTTTACATCTGGCGTCTTTATTTTAAGATAGGTTTTTAAGTTTTTTGGTGATAGTCATGCTTAGAAAAGAATTCTCTAAGTTTTGACCATGGCCTTTTGACAGCGAGGTTTATATGTTTTAAAGCAAAAGGATTTGTAAATAAACCAAGTGGCTAACTAATTATCAATTTTCCAATAAATGGTCAATTAATATTTGTTTTTATTCCTTTTTTTATTTGAATATGACTTAGACATCAATGTTATATAATAAAATAACACAATTAAATACCTTAAAAGACCCCAATGACCAAATAGACAATTTATTTGCTCCTAAATTATTTAAGTAAGCCTGTTTTAAAACATAACACCTCTACTCACTGTCAAAATTTAAAGCAATGGTCGAAATTTTCACAAAACATGCAAAACAACAGAGGCAAAAACTCAGTACTTCATTTTGTGATTTATTTGATTTCGCAAATATGTCTGGCGGCTCAGTGAGAGTCGCGAAAATAAATACTTAAAAATAATAATAATGTTTTATAATATGTGGTTACGATATTGCCTTGATAAAATTAATTAGGCCTGTCCACCTTATATTAACATGCTGAAGTAGTTTTTCAATTCACAAAAATAACCAATGGCCAAAAAACCAGTATTCCCTAATTCGACAATATCTTTCCAAATTCGGAAACATTTCACATGTTTCCAGATTAGAAATTTGCCTTGATTGACGATTTTTGAATTTAAATTATAATATCTTCATTATAGCCTATGTCATTTCGAATTAGAACTACATTTGTCATTTTTCAAATTTTCCTGTAATTGCTATTTTTAGCCATTTCCACTTCTACTGAGTATACCGTATAACCGTAATTTGTCTGACTTTGTCTGAAATTCTGATAGACATATCTTTTCATAATAAACACAAGTTGCAGGAGCAATACAAATGGACATCTAATGTTATGGAAAATACCATCAGAATTTGATTTAATATATGATACCAAATTTGGTTGCCATATGATAATTTGCACCTGAATCGAGAATCCTATATGTTAACATACTCTATCATGTCTAATAGTAATAGGCCTATATTTTAGTATGTATCATTGCATGGTGTGGTGTTTATCGACTGAGAGGTAAATGTAGGCCTATAGTGGCCGTGATATATGCTGTCTACTATTGGCAGCAACGTCTTTGATATTGTATGAGTCTTGCACAGCGTCGTTGCGGATTCTGTACTATAGTGTATGTACATGTGTACTATTTGACATCTGCTGTCTTCTGCTGATAGCAACATTTGTCATTAAAATAATTGCGTATCGCACTTACAGTATTAATAAAATGTCAACAACTGTGGTCTTTTTTGCTTTTGAGCAGAGTTTGGAATTAGTCTTAGACCATTAATAACATTTAAAAAATGGCTGCGAAACTGTAATTCCTACTGTACTCTACTGTTCTTCTTATTTCTATATGCAGTTATTTAGCAAATAAGCAAATATCATACATTTTTTAAAAAACAGTTTGAAATTCGTATTGCTAAAGTTTAGTAAATTAAAAAAATCATACTGCTTTACCTATTTCGTGAGTGTAATTTTTGTAATTCATCATTTGTTTTCCAGTTGCTGGTGCTCATTCACCCTTATTTGAATTACTGTAAAGGCCTATTACTGAAGTTTGGCATTTTCAACTTAGTTTTAGTACATGGACCATTATACATATATATAATTACGAAAGCCCTAGATATACTTTCATTTACGGTTTTGTGACAAATTTCTACATCTGTTATCCCTTTGATAATGTCAGTTGACTTTTGTATGTGTGGAAAAACCCTAATGGAGACCGTGCATTCTATAACACAACATAATTGCATACTATTTTACTAATCACAATTTTTGTCTGGACTTATGGTCACGGTATGCTGGCATTGCTTGTATTGGACTGATTTTTACCCTTGAATTCACAATTACCATAGTCATACCTATTTTGTTCATATACCAGATATAGGCCTTGCCTCTTATCACTTCACCAATTTTCAATAATTGCATGTATACGTAGGGTATTGTCAACAGGTATATAATTATGCCATGAATGAATCTGAATGAAAAGCGGACCGCCAACTCGAAATCTTCATGCATAACCAATTTTTGACACCAACAGGGTCAATGTTAATAGTTGGGTATCTTTCAGAACCCTGGAAATAGTGGAATATGGCGGTGCACACAACACCTCCGGTAAGTTAAATATAATTTATACATTTTCATTAATGTACATTATTTAACAATTAAGTAAATCGTAATCATCTGGAAATTTAGAATTTATTATAGTTATGTTTGCTGATTAGATCTTGTTTAGAATTGAACACGGGAATTGTGTCTTTGCCTGGGGTGCTGTTTTTTTCTTCAATTTAACCGCCTCCGTTTAAGCAGTGAAGTGGTTTTATAAAGCGATCAAATAATCATATAATATTTCGATCACAGAAAAACAGTAAAGTGTTTGACGAATCTATTTGTAAACAAAATAAGCACTCTAACAAAGCAATTAATTATTAATCTTAACAAAATAAAGATATATAACATATCCATACGCAATTTGTTCTTATATATGAAACAAAGTGGTGGAGTACCAAGGACTCGAGCAGCATACTACCCTTGACCCTTTTTGTGAGCGAGAAGAACTATTTTAAGTTTTACAAATTTAACACGTATGCATCATGGTACATTAAGTTTGAAGCATTTATGTAAATATATACCTCGCTCAGCAATGTTGATTTGGTATAATTTCCCTATTTTTGTACTTAATTAACCGCGACTTTATTCACTACCTTTGCTTTACACATGCATAAAGCAATGTACATGGCACATATGTTAGCATGCAACAATTTTATTTATTTGATTGGTTAATCGATGTGAGTTATAACTATTACTATTTTATAGTAGATTCATAAACATTGGCGGATCGGTTATTTATTTCATTTAACATGAGAGGATCGTATTGCATCAATTGACCAATCACGACAATATCGGAACGGTTAAGATGCTATTGGTTTCGCTGCGATATTATATTATAATCATGATAATGGACCTTGTTCCATTGAAGCAGCACATCCTTAAATATCATGCGTCCATGGATGAATTTAAACTACCCAACCCAAAGAAATAGCGCGCTATTCAAACGTGCCATCTTAACAAGTGTATTGATCATAATTTCTACTCCTTCTTGATTCAATTAGATAGAAAATATCTTTTTACAACCAAGACAACTTTGTCTCTATTCTGGTTATGAACTATGTGATTCAAGACACATGGAAGCATTGAACAATATGGTATTTGAACTCGTGTGTCAATTATTTCTATATATATAAAACAAGCGTAGACTACGTAAGCGAAATATTTACATACCAGTTTATGTTTCAAGAATTGCAAAAGAATTAATCTCGATTCATAACAGTTTTAGTTAATACAATGTAAAAGGTTGATGTTTGATTCGATTTAACATTTGCCCTTAATGACATGAATAGCATTGTAACCACATGATATAATAAACATTTCACATATCTGCGCACATATGTCGCGCACAATTAACCTTGCCACTAGGTGTCTAGTATTCATAATGGTATAAAAGATGAATTAAAATGACCTTATGAAGATCCAAGGATTACTCTATGCAAAGACCGTGATTTGCAAAGAAGTACAAGTCATTAACACACTTTAAATATTATTTAGCCGATTTAAATAGTCTCACCTTGGTCTAAATCTATTTATTTCCGGTATCCAATTGTCATATTGAAAAAGAGAGTTGAGGTTGACCTTATTTTAACTTGAAACTTTATATAAATGAGCAATGTTATGGATATTCACAAGCTATAATTTGGCACAAGGATGAAAAGTTTCATAATCAACGAATATTGAATGACAGAACGTAATGCAAACTTATGATCCTACGATGAATGTTACGCAAAATACATCAACAATGAAAAACCCCTATGCACTTTAAATCAAACCTTCAGAACTAGCTGCACTTTACACAATTCAACATGAGTAAGTTAACACTTTAACAATAACGTGACAATAACGTTCGTTTTAAAGTGTATCTACTTTGATATCTAAATTGTTCTAATTCAAAGTCATAAAAACGAAAAAGAATGTTGTTTGTGCGTCCAGCGTAAAACAAATTACGTTCATATATTTCGCCGGTTGATATTGTAATCGTATTTATTCCATTCAGAAATATCACAGGCCACTATACAAATACGCACTAACACCACTAACTTTAAAGGAATCAGAGATTGTTATAGTTAAAGAAAAGGGCGTTTTCTAAATCACGCGAGATACGGCGTATGCATACGCCAGTAACCTGTCCTCAAATTCTTTAGGAAATGTCAAATAGGCAATGACGAAATGTCAAATAGGCAATGACGTCCTTTTGAAGGAATCAGATATTGTTGATACAGTAGTTAAGGAAAAGTCGCGCGCGTTGGAGTTGGTAAATAACATGACTTGTTTAAAGTATTCCAACTACGTCAATAATAGTAGTTGGTTTTGCTGATTGTTTCGGTTTGACATTCGCGAGGCCTTGGAGCATGTAATTGCTTTATTCATTTAAACCACAAACATTAAACACGTGGTTAACCGTTACATTTATATAAACAACAAATATGACATAAAATGTTGTTGACAATAATACACCCAGAGGAAGCTAATTACATGAATAAAAGCATTCAAAGGTAGGTGACCCAACATGGCGATTCCATTTTACATACATGTAGGAGCATTAGTTTTACCAAAAATCTAAATTTTGCCGAAGAAAATGAATGGGATCACACATCCTAATCATAAGATAATCTTTTACTGCAACGAGTTATTGAACAAAACAATACCTCTTTAAATATGAACGGTCCAATCTCGGTAATATTTAGTTAATTCGACAATAATAGAAGCTATTTCCCCTTTGGCAAAACACCGTGGTTGAATGAATACCATGGAGGTATTTCCACCTATAACCTCGCCCATTAAACTGCCCCAATAAGTAATGTAATAAATATAGTAAATTTGAACAGTTAAAAATAAAATAAAATGAAAAATTGACAAATATGTATTTTTAAGATAGTAAATGTATGTATGGTAACGAGTAAAATTGCAATCAGCGAATTTGAAATAATTGGATATATGATTGCTTTGTAACAATCAAACCAATCAGCTATACTCGTCGTCATTTACACCCACAGGATCATGTTCAATATAGGCCCAAATTAAATTCTTAACCATTTCATTGGCACTCCTTCCCTGCCATTGTTATCATGTAGTTAGTTCTTTAAGTTTTGTAGACATAGCCTTGAAATTATTCTCTGTTTTTGGGTAAACCCTGTTTTTGACTACACACTTTAGGGAATAATTATTAATTATTACAACAGCTATGGTTTTCATTTTATTTCAATCTGAAATTACATTTACATTCCTTACGGTTATATCGAATGATTTATACCTTATTAATTTGAACAAGTATACTGTATAATTTTTGGAAAGGAAGCTTTGTCCTCCGAAAATGAATATTAAGACAATTTGCTATTGCAGCGCCCTCTGTCGTTCAACCTGGGCATGCACGTCAGATTGGCAGAATCAAATACATTACAGAGAATGTTTTTTAGCATAACTAAGCCATACTGAGTAGAAACTCCCAACTTTGAGTTAACTTTCACGTAAGGATTTTCAATTAAAAATTCCTCAAAGTAAGATGGGACTAAACCTATTTCTTTGGCAATTGTTGTCAGGTGAAGGCATTACCTTTTACACAATATTCATGTATAATTACCTAATTTTCATATGCATCATGTACGGTCCTAAAAAGTAATGACCAAGTAATAAATATGCTCTTATATATTCCAAAACTATAGCTCGTATGAACAAATATTAAATTATAAATGTGTAAAGATATTTCTTTCTCTTTAATTCGAGATATTATATGGGAAAATTGACTGAATATTAACACATCTATGTGTTAAAAACAAAAAAAAGGCTGTTTTCATTTTAGCATGTGGTTCTTCCACACGCAGCCTCGGTGTAGCAATAGGCAGATTATTGATTAACTGGTAGCGACCTGCTCTCTTGTCGGGAATAATAACTATGTTTAAGATTTGCAGAAAGAAATCAAACTGTTTTATGATAAGAAGACCAATTTGGTAACACGATTAATGCAATGAATTTGGGACGATTCAATATTGAATGTAGAATAGGCCGGATGCGATTCCCCTTTAATATTTTTAAGTAAGAACCATATTATCAGAGTTATGAGAGTATCTAATACCTGATCAGTTACTTTTTGAGGGCTGTATTCAGATAACAGGTTAACGTGCATAAAGCTTCCTGTAATCTTCACGAGGCAATATTTTGAGTAATGTATTTTGTTGTACGACTGCGATACATGAACATATAGACTATTGACAAAAATATCACACAAAAATATATGATAGCTCATCAATTATCATTTGACAGTTTGTCATACTGTTTGTGGCGCTGAATTCAACGGGTGATTACATCAACCTACACCTCACGAATTGATATGACATCTGGTGGGTGTTTATTCTTTTAGTTTTAGACATTAGATCCTAAAGTTTAGTGGAATAAAATAAATGCTGATGTAGCTGGTTAAATAGCTACCGATGCCTTGCTGGTGTATCAAAGCGACAGGTGTATCCAATGAGGTATCTATAGCATGTCTTCATCCTTAACCTGCTCTTGTCGTGGTTTTTATTACCAATCCTCAGATCCGGGCAGCTATTCTGTAATTACCAACTATTTTGCCAACACCTATCACTGCCTATATTGAACGTGATTTAGCACTTGGCCTTGGCATACGGTACCCACTCTAGTATGAACTTGTGGGTTTCACATGACTAAGTATCATTAAAGTAAAAACGTGCGCACCTTTCTTTTGTTACGTTTAGTGGTTTTGAAAACAAATTACTAATTTGCTGATCAGGATTTTTGACAAAATATTACTGGTCAATAAGACGAAGTTAGTAAACACAAATAATATGCGTATTATATATTATAGTTATAGTAAACACAAATAATATGCGTATTATATATTATAGTTAGTAAACACAAATAATAATATGCATATTATAAGATGTGTTGGTGAAGAATGACTGAAGTCATAATGGTGTTTGAAATAGGCCTACATCAGTCACAATTCCATACAGGTGCAGTACACTGGGGCAGGGGATAGCGCATTATACTCACAATGTTGCGGGTTCGAGCCCCATTGTAATACGTGTAAACGTGACGTAAGGCACCTTACCTTAGTGACTTTTCTCTCAAAAAGGTTGCTTAAATATTTACTCAACATTTTGCACAACGTTGTTCAAGTATGCAGCAGCTCAACTGTTGCGTGATTTTCCTCAATGCTCATGCAACAGTTGCCGAAGTGGAATATTATTACGCAACATATTTTAGCAACAGAAACAGTTTCCACCAACATTTTAAGGACATTGTTTTCAACGAATTGCTCAACGCTGGGGATTTTTTACTTTTAAACAACGCCTAACTTTCAACATATATTGAATGAATTTTAATTAAAACGTCAACCAACGTATAATAAAAGTACTTTTAGCAACGTATTTTAAGCAACCTTTTTGCAGTGTACCCAGTCGTATTTTAATGGGCAACGTGGACTGGTATTCTTTTAGTGTGCATGTGTGGGGTAGTAAACAGATTCGCTAGCCTGTTGAGTAGGTGTAGGAGTGAGTCTAACCCAGGCATTCTCAACTGGTGGCGCGCGCGCCACTTGTGGCGCATAAAGGCCTCCTAAGTGGCGCGATAGTGGTTAAAATTTGTTTTTGTTTTTAAAAAATCTTATCATGATATAGCCAAGTTTCATAGGCCTATGACGGTCAGATGTATAAATACAGCCATTTTTTCTCGCGCTACGCGCGCATGTGCCCTCAAAATAGTAATATTAGTTATTATGCTGCCTACATATGTTAGAATACTTAATTAATGTTATAAAGGGAATTTTGCCATTGTAAATTCTAAAATAAATATGACCAAGTGGAGCTTCAACAAGTTGGTTCCTAAGATGTGGCGCATCAGAAAATCTAGTTGAGAAAGCCTGGTCTAACCAAACCGCTTCCATAGAGAGATAAGCACTCCGCTCCTATTAACATTTGATTGCCCGCCTATCGTTACCTTTAATTTCATTTTCTCAATGGTCTCTTATCTCAATGATACACAGTATTGGTTGTACATGAAACAAAGCAAGTAAAATACAACACTATTTTTTCAAAGGTTTCGACTTGAATGAAAATGAACTCACCAATAACCAGATTAACATTCCCAGTCTATAATGTGCAATTCGATTTAAAGTTTGGACAAGCAAGAGTGTCATGCACATACAAAAACAGAATCTTTCACTGAAAGAATTAATGGCCATCGTTTCCTTGTTCAGGTTTTAGCTGATTGAGTCCACTAACTGGAATCCACCCTATGATGGCTTTATTACGGCTGATAGCCCCTATTTCTATGTCGTATTCCTCTTCGTTACCCTCAGATAATTTGTTAATTGTACCAAAAACGATATGCTATGGATTTCGTATCAAATATTCATTTAAATTCCCCCCATGGATGGTTACATATCACCTAGCATTCCTCAAACTATTTTAACCATGCAGAACTTTCAGGCCAGTTGTTTTCTCCATACGGTGTTGTCAGCGAGTGTAGGCGTAACTGTTACCATGGTGTTACACATGCGCATTGTCTTTCTCATACATCGATACCTCGAGGAACAAAGAATAACACAAATAATGCTAATTATGAAGACGCAATTTGTAACCATTTGTAAAATAATCATTTGTGTTAATATTGTAACTGATCAACTTAAGTCAAAAACAAAAACATGATCTGACCAGGGTGAATGGAAAGGCATTGTATATCAACACCGACATTCATGTTCTTGACATAACCTTATATTGGAGTGCTCGGTTTCAAATATTGTTATTGCGAATAAATTAAAAATCTCACTCGGTTGATTTGTTCCTTTATTAAACATGTACAATTCAGAAATCAATTATATACTCTAGTCAGAATAAATCTATTTGTATAAAGCTGTGGAGGGAGGACACACTCTTATCAATAAAAGGCCAGACGCGCCATCGTTCGCTATACAATATGATATTTGATTAAACAAGGCATTTCCATTAAATATAGTTTATAGCCAACCCACAATTATTTGAACTGAATCAAGATTTTGCACCGAATTTGTGCAAAATTGTAAACAAATATTTGATTTCAAATAATTCACTACCTTTATTCAATAAAGGTAGTGAATAGCTAGATCCCATAATTTTGTTTAAACCTTCGGGTTGATCAGCACTTGACATAGCGTTGCAGTTGTTCCAAGGATCCGAAATACGGTGCTTAAAAATAATGTCCTCTGACGAACATGCGGAAACAGAAATGATGTAAATTAGCATGGCATCCATTAAATGGCTTGTTAAAATCAACAAGCTAAGTGAATGTCATGCTGACCTAAAGGTCGTTAAGTCTTTTGAAAAATCTTCCCAGATTGAAATTTCACTGGCCTACATGTAGGCTAGGCTATATATAATATGTGCATGAAACATATGATACTGCAATCCCAACTCAGCAAGAGAGAGATGTGTACTTCGCTCGTGTGAACACAGGATCGCCAGCCTTTACCTTTAGCATTTGCCTGTGACTTTTGAAACTGCAGCAGCATTTTCACCGTCAAATCATTGTCAACCATGGAAGTCTTAAAATCATTGGTAGCAAGCGGGAGTAACATCTAATATAATAGCGTTATATGGTGTCCCAGAAAACCTGCAACTTATTTTGACAGAGCTCTAGTTTGACTGATTTGAATAATGTTTATACATTCTGGAAGCCTTGGGATCTCCAAATTGAAGTATTGTCTAAAGTTCTATGGTTCAGTGAAGTACGACCTGACATTGATACCTCGAGGAACGAAGAATAATGCAAATCATACTAATTATAAAGATGTAATCTGTAACCTTTAAAATAATCATTTGTGTTAATATGGTAACTGATCAACTTAAGTCAACAACAAAAATATGAACTGAGCACCAGGGTGAATGGAATGGCATTGTATATCAACACAGACATTCATGTTCTTGACATAACCTAATTTTGGAATAACCGGTTGCAAACATTTTGATTGAGGATAAATTAAAATCTCACTCGGTTGATTTGTTCCATTATTAAACATGTACAATTCAGAAGTCAATTATATGTTTACTCTAGCCATAATAAATATATTTGTATAAAGCTGTGGGGGAGGACACACTCTTATTCCATAATACTATAGGCCAGACGCGCCATCGTCCGCTATACAATATGATATTTGATTAAACCAGGCTTTTCCGTTAAATATATATAGTTTATACCCAAATTTATATGGAATGAATCAAGATAATTTTGCACTGAATTGTGCAAAATTGTAAACAAATATTTGAGTTGAATAAAGGTGGTGAATAGTTATACTTGCTGTAGTTCCAAGGATTCGAAATATGGTGCTTTAAAATAACATGTGCAAAAAATGTGATGATCCGCGAAAGCCCTCTAATCTTAGTCTCTTGACGAACAAGATGCAGAAACAGAAATTCTGTAAATTAGCATCCATTAACTGGTCTATATACTATTTGCATGACAAATGATACTGCAATCCCAACTCAGTAAGAGAGAGATGTGTACTTCGCTCGTATGAACACAATATCGCCAGCCTTTACCTTTAGCATTTGCATGTGACATTTGAAACTTCAGCAGCATTTTCACCGTCAATTCCTTGTCTAGTCTTAAAACCATTGATAGCAAGCGGGAATAACATCTAATAGAGTTACAGGGTGTCCCAGAAAAACCGGCAACTTATTTTGACAGAGCTCTAGTTTGACTTTTAAGCCATGGATTTTAATCATGTTTATAATTCTGGAAGCTTTGGGATCTCTAAATTGAAGTGGTGAAATGATAATTAAAGATTGGTTAATATGTTTTCAAATTATGCGCGTGTAAAGAAAGGTATGTCGACAATCTGTTCAACTGATTTGACGGGAAATGACTGTTCTACTGTTTCCAGTTCAACACTAAAAAACTGGCAACTATATTGACGGGGTTTTAGTTTCACTTTCTTAATCATGGACTGCAATCATACATGTTGATACATTCTGGCAGCCTTAAAATCTCCAAAATGCAATTGTGATTAAATAATCAACATTTTTAATATTAAATTGGTTTTAAAATGACGTGTAATCAAGGAGATTCAGTAATATATTTTCATTTGGTGTTACAACTCATTAGACTTTTGCATTATTATCTTAAATGTTGAAAATATTTAAATACCAACAATATGTTATAAAATATATATCTATTGTTCAATATTGCACATAAACGATATATCATTTATTTACATATCATAAACGTATGAACGGAGCGTTGCTGTGGGTTAAACGATATCGAGTGGTTAACAGCACAGCTGCACAGCTGCAATATCGTCGATTTCCGTGAAAATCGGTTGAATGTGTTCCTGACATATCTCTCGTTGATCATGCGTAATTGGAAACCAATCGTGACATCTTGGATTTTATGTCAAGAATAAAAGTAGAGATTTTAAGGTTAATAGTTATGGTTATGGTTATGGTTGACGTACATACACGATTGTAATCCGTTGTAAATGTAAATATAGAGCTCCTTCAAAATAAGTTGCAGGTTTTCTGGGACACCCCGTATGTAAGCTCAATGTACACTGCACCATTTTAAGTCTTTACAAAACGAAAGAAGTTATAATCTTTCCAATTTTCTATAGGAGTTCATTTTCCAACCTTTTATTTTTATTGTTAAAACCTATTATTCATATGAAACCCTTTCTAAACCCATTTTGCTGACGTTTTAAAAACATAATTATTTAAAGTGCCTATTCTGATCACATACTCTTCATAGAAATCACGTTATTTTTAAACTCATAATTTTGACCACATAGATCAGCCTATCGATACCCTTCACTGAGTTACTAACCATAATAAGAATTTTTAAATGGCACTGCCATAATAGACAGTTCAACATATATTCTGTCAATGCACAACATTGCATATTTTGTACTAAAGTCGGACAAACAGGCGCGTATTAAATAAACAAAGACCGTAAAAATACACAGGTTCGAACCCGGTCCCTCTTCACTATCGCGGCAATGGATTACCCATAACCCATCCGATACTGGGCCACATCAGAGACTGTATTTACGTGGGTACTATAGATAAACGATCGCTTTAATTACCAACTGTCTATCTAGCCCAGGCTTTCTCAACTAGATTTTCTGATGCGCCACATCTTAGTAACCAACTTGTTGAAGCTCCACTTGGTCATATTTTCTTTAGAATTTACAATGGCAAAATTCCCTTTATAACATTAATTTCAAAGTATTTTAACATATGTAGGCAGCATAATAACTAATATTACTATTTTGAGGGCACATGCGCGCGTAGCGCGAGAAAAAATTGCTGTATTTATACATCTGACCGTCATAGGCCTATGAAACTTGGCTATATCTTGATAAGATTTTTTAAAAACAAAAACAAATTTTAACCACTATCGCGCCACTTAGGAGGCCTTTATGCGCCACAAGTGGCGCGCGCGCCACCAGTTGAGAATGCCTGATCTAGCCTGTTTGGTCAAACAATAATTGGAATTCACTTTATACGAGACAACACATAGACAAAGTGTACGACTTTCTATTGTTGAGCTCTTTATGCGGTACATCTAGGGGGGGGGGGGGGGGGGGGGGGTACCGCGCCATTTTGTCCCGAAGCAATGGTTATGACGTCATATTTTTGTCGATTTTCAGAACTCTTGTATTGGATTTACGTGCAAAAAATATGCCCTTGGCATCATACTTTCCCGGGTGTGCAGTTCATTTTAAATTTCAGATGTTCTAAAATGGATGGTTTTCTAAACAATTCGAGAAAGAAAATCGAACTGCACACCTCAGGATTGCAAAAAAAGCATAAAACAAGTCAACTTTTTTGTGCCTTTGAACAGAGTGGCTGCCGGGATTGTAGAATTTAACAGAGTGCATTAACCCATGACCCATGATATAAATAAATTATTTGCGTTAATTCCTTTCAATTAGCACGGTTGGTCTAGTGGAAAGATAGTCGCTTGAGGAGCGAGAGGTTGTGGGTTCGAGTCCCATTAGGAGCACTTTTTGTTTTATATGCTGGATTTGCTTAGCATCATCTGTATGCTTGCCCACGCGGACACCACACTGCTGGCGTTTACCGTATCAGGGTTACGCCATTTTTTTCTCCAAAAATGTCAAAAAAAAATACCGTTCTTTTAAAAATAAGAATTATAATCAAATTACAAACACATTTTGTGCGAGAGCAACACACACATTTGGCAAAAATGGCACAATAAAAACCCGTTCGTTATAAATAAATGGACATAGTTAAATAATAAAACTATCACAATTACAGTCGTAAATCTCTGTGGCGTAAGTAGGTTGGCCATGTCGTAGCAATCGGAAATCACGGGTTCGACTTTTCCCATTATTTTTCTATTTTTTAAACTTGATGGTATATTAATGTAAAATCATTGTTATGTCAATTTTTATCAATTATAAATGCCGCCCATGCGTTTATAGTTTTCTTTTTATTTATTTATCTATCATAAATGTATCCTTGATTTATTTAACTTTGTCTAAACAATTAAAATGCGTAAACAATTATATTATTGCTCGATATAGAGTGATTTAACTTGAGTTCAGTTTGATAATATGATAGCAAAACTTGTTGTAAAATTTACCAGTGTGTCCAACAATTTCACACTTTGGTAATACATTTAGAGATGTCACTTTTAGCTTGTTAGAGCTAGGCTCAATATAAGCAAGTTTGCGACCTCTATAATTTTAGGCTGGTAACACAATCCCACAGTGCATTTCGTTAAAACAGTGTACATTATTTTTCCACGATACGTATCACGTGATAACCACGATCGATTTCGCAAAATATTGCAAAATGGCGCGGTACCCCAGCCCCCCCTACGGTACATCTATATAATGCATGCCTAAACGGAGGGCGCCTCTTTATGCAGTACATATTATCTATATAATGCATGCCTAAACGGAGGGCGCCTCTTTATGCAGTACATATTATCTATATAATGCATGCCTAAACGGAGGGCGCCTCTTTATGCAGTACATATTATCTATATAATGCATGCCTAAACGGAGGGCGCGTCAAGTATTATATAGTGATAAATGTTTTTTAACCAGGGCAAAAATTGTTTTATAGACCCAGCATTTAAACAGCTTGGTTGGTGGTAGAATTAAGTGTTTTATGTGCCATATGATTCTATTGACGAATGGATAACACAACACAACAGAGTTATGACCGTGAAATGAGATTCCGCAGTTCAATATACGGTCAAATATCTATATAAGCCTTTGAAAAAAAATGCTGGCTAAGTAATATCTGATCAATCAGGTAGTCAATGTATATTGAATAAGCTGAATAGGACGAACATATTATTTTCGCGGGCTCAATTCTTCGTCTAATTCCATCATTGCATACTGATGATTCTCAACATAGACTACTAAAGAACCATTTTTAAAAAAGTGTTAAAAATCGTGTAGCAACAACATTTCGCATTTATTGAATTGATTACCTGATTGGTACGGTATGGTATTTTGTAAAGATCAATTACATAGGAAACAAGGGAAAAAAGAACACCAAAAACAACAACAAATAAACATAAGGTTGTGGGTTCGATTTGAGCTACGGACAACGTATGCTCTTTGAGTAAGGCAATTGAGATCCAGGTGTACTTGAATGGGTCGTTGATCTTCAGTGTTAATTGCTGTGAAACTACCAGACTCGATGTGGAGATGTGTAGCGATCCCCACACAGCAACAGTGTAAAAAAGGTGTGGGTCTCGACCAAAATTGATTTGAAAGAGAAATGGGAACCCCCGCACCTGGGAACACAGGATCGACTGCCTTTACCGTTTACCTTTTACAGAATATTATTTACTAGATGCAAAAAATACCGTTTTCAATCGCCTTATAAAAAGTAAGCCTACACTACTAATTCGGTCTCGAGCTTCGCGTCCAGTAAAAGATTATTACAGCAATAGTTTTAATTTTAGAACAATTATAATATTTCCATAAACAAATAGTTCTATACAGGATTTTTGACAGGCAAACATAATTCAATGGGTGTTAATATCAGTTGAATGGTGATGAGCTTTAATCCGTTCATGAATATCTTACTCATAGGTAACACCGAAATCAGGACCTGAATATTTTGTCTCGCCCTAACAGAGTTTTTATTCATTCAATACAATTATCTGGGTGTGTCAGGGCTCCCTCTATTATAGCCCAGAAGTTGTCATCAAACCAAGCAATGCATACAAGTTTGGTGTATCTATATAGTATGCTTTGGCTTTATTTTGGCTAAGTCGGGTTAGACACAGATTATAATAAGGTTTGAAAGGGGTAATAAACTACTTTTTATTATGTAAATTTAATGCTCTAAAATCTTGAATCATCACTACCCTTAATTACATCAGATCTATCTACTGACCTTGGGCAATTATGTTATTATATTAGTTACCCAAGAAGGTGTTTTTACTTATTTTTTTCATAAAACACTACAATGAAAGAGAACCAATACCCACGAAACTAAAATATCTTATAAGTTACAGAGCAATACGTTTCCTAATTACTTCAAAATCAGATTTTGAAATAAGTCAGGACAATTTATTTTTTGAGTGGTTTACTGGTGTTTCCATAACCTGAACACCAGTATCTGACCGCGTGTTTTGACCACCTCTTCTGACCCCTTTGTTACAAGAGCTCATAAGGCCTGTGTAATTTTAAAGTGTAACAACATATTCATATAATCATGATAATGCTGGGCGACACCAATTTATAACACCGTATTAGTTTGAGTATTCTAAAATATCCAAGATGGCTGCAAAAGGTTAAAAAGGTTGGTTGTTTTAGACTTGAAATCAACCTTGCCTTGTAATGAAATGCTTGACCCTTCGCATTAATCATTTCAATATTCAGGACAAGTGACTTTTCATATAAATATTGTATACATTTAAGCTGAAGCGATATAACGACGAATATGAAACCATCAATCATAACTGACACATTTATAGTTATCAATCCATTAAACAAAATGGTAAAACCAATTTTATTTGGACACCGCAATCTCATATTTGACACATTATGGTGGAAGACATAGTACTAAACATTCATCTCAGTACAGTACTAATCATTCTTACTCAACTCAAATAAGTTCTCAGAAAAGATCAGAGCAGAAAGATAGTATTTTTTCTCTGTCCTGTTGTGCCCTTCATAACAAATTTAAGAAGTGTTGACAGAACATAATACAATTAAAATCCCCTCAAAGTAAAGTAATTATTTTGCACTTTGGTATTTATAGGTTATAGTAGTCATACATTCAGGTTTATGTTCCAATTCCAATCATTTAGGGACTATTATAAGTGCTTTTTCTGAACTACTGTAAAATAAGCCACAGGATGCTGAGGTAAGGCGAAAATGCAACTCCGACCGACAAGCATACAAGGACTCAAATTATTTCTAAGATTGGATTAAGTTTAATGATCTCAAAGGTGGGTGGCCCAGCAGAGGTTATCCACGTAGCCATGCGCAAATCGCACCCGGCCTTTTCTACATGTAGCCATAGATCATTGAGAAGAACTTCTCAAGGATCTATGATGTAGCCTACATATTATTCATTCATTTTTCATTCATCATTTATTTCCATAACATCAAAATCACAAATAACATCAAATTACATCAAAAATCAGTCAGAAACAATCACATTTACAACAACAGAAAACGAAACGGTTATGGAGGAGAAGGCTGGAAGGCCAAAAAGGCCTGTAAAGTGCCATCCCCTGAAGAATTCACACCACCAAATGGTTTCCCTATGCGTTTACATGTAAAATGGTAGTTACAAAAAGCCCATTTTCTCGCTTATAATTAAAGCGACTGGAATTTTCAATTTGACATTTTCCTTAAATTTCATGATATATTTGATCATTTAATCAAAACAAATATATATGGTATCCCCGAAAGTTCTGAGAAATAAGACCCCAAAGTTGGATAATTGGTGTAGCGCCCTCATTTATCAGAAAAAGTTGAGAAATGTTGCCAGATCATTTACAATCAAAATACATCCAAAACACATGCAAAATGCATTGAAAATATGTCTTTTTCCACTGTGGTATTAGGTAGTAGTCCTAAAATCAGGATTAAACTACAACTTTAATCATTTGGGAGCAATAAGTACCATTTCTGATTAATTCTATAATCAATGGGCCACAGGATGAAAGCTAAGAAAAAACTTTTGATTGTCGTCTCTACAAGGACTGAAATTATTTACTGGCGTGGAATCTGAAGCCCTGGGACAATAAAACACAAAACCAATACAGCCAAATTTAAAACCTAAATATGACAGCAACAAGATATACCGGACAAGACAAAGGACATTACTAAAAAGATATCAAATAACCACAAAGTGAAATTAAAATACCGCTCTAAAAAACCAATTAACCGATTAAAAGATTAGCACTAAAACTTAGCGTTAACTTTGCAGTACCCCAGTAGAAACACGCTCTAACAGTCGTGATTTGATTTGATTTGATTTGATTTGATTTGATTTGATTTGTTGGGTCCTACGACCATGGATAACCCAATAAGCTTATTAGCTTATTTCCATTGGGGTCCGTTAAATGTGTGAACAGATACAGACCGGGATGATCCCCTACTCTGTACGAAAGAGTCTGTAACCTTTTAACGTGCTCGGGTATTGCTCTTCCGATGCACGGGACCACCATTTATACGTGACTTCCGAACCACTGTTTTTTTGCTGCCATTAGGAAATCGTCACAATAATTTCGCTTCATTTACCAGGCTACCGACACGGCGCACAGTATCAGCACTTAGATTGTAATATCCCCTAACAGCTCCCCAATCTCGCTTGGGTCCACGAAGTAATTGAGACTAAGTACCTTGCCCAAGGATACAAACAAGTTGGCTGTAGTGGGGCTAGAACTCACAACCTTTGCATCGTGAGACCGGCATGCTATCCACTATACCACACGTGCTCCAACTTTTGAGTCAAATTGATGCAGTGGTTTTTATCAAAGAAGCAAAACACACTACAAATTTGCTCATTTAACAGTAACACTTGCTCATAAATTGCACAAACAACACTTTTTATTTGGGGACTACCTTTTCACTTATAGCATCTCAAACTCAAGGGATAATCTCTCATACCTAATATTTTGCAAAGGTAGTTAGAGAAATATTGTTCTTCTTCTGATAACAAAACCTCATTCTCAATGGGGCAAAGTGTAATTAATCAGGTCACCCATCTTTAAAATGAATGTATTGATCAATAGGATAGAATCTAATCAAGTGTCTGCTTTTCCACCAGCCATGCGAGAAATCGTCCACTAAACAGAGTTCGTATCAGACCCATGGTGCTACAAACCCTTCTGATGACTCAGCAATGGCAGCTTCTACCATCTCATCCAAAAGGTCCTGCAGACCTTCATGGAGACATGGACGTAGTAGCATCCTTGTGTGTGCTTTACTGATGATTCTACAGCCACATCTATGTTTAGCAATACCGCCTGCACAACAACCGGGTCAATATGAATATTATCCTGTCAGCTGTAAGTACATTTTATAACTGTCGGTCACGCCCTCCTGCTATCGTTTATAACTTTCGGGGTTACGCCCTCATGTTGTCATTTATAACTTCCGGTCACGCCCTCCTGCTGTCGCTTATAACTTTCGGTCACGCCCTCTTGCTGTCGTTTAAAACTTCCGGTCACGCCCTCCTTATGGCGCTTTTAACTTCCGGTCACGCTGGTGTCGTTTACACTGATATTATTTGTGTGAATGATTTATCAGCAACTTTTTATGTGGAAATAACCATAAATTCGATAGGGCCTATTTATTGTAGTTAAAATGATCGAAAAACAAACAATACAACCAAACATGATTTTATTATTATTGCACAATAGCCGAATTTTTAAATCTGTTCTAATTTAGATCGTTTTCAGTAGATAGATAATTAATAATTTAGTATTATACTTAACTTATTGATTAGAAATATTCTATGCGGGCTCCTAGAAACCAACGAAGTTAATTTCAGTACAACGTTAGTTGTTTTCCCAATTGTGGAAACAGTGTTTTCTTGTAAAATGTATGCTACGGGAAAAAACCTGTTGTTTCGAAATCACCGAATGTACACTTAATCTCAGTAATCGAATAGTCAAACTGAATTTGTCGGTAGATGTAAGTTCTTATGGCTATTGCCCTATACCATTACATCTCCCACCCTCACTTTGTATTATTGGCTGGTATTCTATTCTACAGTGTGTCCTCCGGATCATCCCAATGGTCAGTTTAACTGCCAATCCAACAACGATGGAGAAGAACTGGAATGCTGGCCGCTATCTTATCTATGTGATCTAATCAACGATTGCAGCAATTTACAGGATGAACTGTTCTGCGGAGGAAATAATGGTAATGTATTGTATACTAACAGTCTAAAAGGATTACCATAATCAACAACGCTCGACCACTGCGCGTGTCATATTGGCGCCGACCTATGTATTTTAATGGCGTAATAATCGCGGGGAACCAGTATAATATATCATGGATACTATTAACTTGTGTTTGAGAGCGTGAAATAGTTTATTCGTATTGTGGAGTATGTCAGCCTTAAAGGGAATGTATCAATCATAGTATTTTCCCCATCCAAACAATTGTAACGACCATATGGCTCTGCTCATGGACAAATTTAATCTCAGAGTAATGATGAAGATTTCCCTGTTGTTATAACACTGATTGAGGACACACAGATAACGTGGATAGTTCACTGGAGTCACGATACAAAGGTTGTGGGTTCTAGTCCCGCTGTGGTCAACGTGTTATGCACTTACATTAACACTCCTCTCGATCCAGGTGTATTTAAATGAGTAGGCCCTACTGGCATTCTTCAGTGTCGGAAAGGTAACAGACCCAATGACATTATAAGGAGTGAGTCTTACACAATCGCTTCGAAATATAGATTTTTGCACTCCGTTCCTGTGTACACAGGATCGACCACATTTATTACCTTTACCCCTCACCCTTACACTTCAGTCTGAATAATCATTTGCCGTTAATTTTGACGATAGAAATATTTGTTGTTGGTTTGTTTTAGTTGGAAGACAATGTGATCCAATAATATGCAGCGGAGCTGGTTTTTGCCACACCACAAATGCTGGCAATTCGGGACAAATTGTTTGCGATTGTTTTATGGGAGCTTCTGGAAAAAATTGTGAATTTGACAACAGTAAGTTGATTAGAATTCTGTTATTTTTAACTTAAAAATGTCATATCTATAAATAATTACCCTATCTTTATGGTGTTTAATATTTTTTTATTTAGTAATGTGTTATAACAAAGCAAGGTTATTCAATATTATAGAACCATAGCGATTCGGGTCTCTTTAAATCATTAAATTAAACATCTTTGCCTGCTACAAATTGAGAGAAACATTGAAAACCCCATGGAACTGCTTTGCTCATCAGGTCATAGGATGTGAAATAGATGAAAAGTTGTTGCAACAATCCCGGCAACAATCTGGCGAATGGATACTTAAATCAGAGAGTTATATATCAGCGTCTCGACCTAATTAATTGAATAAACATGATAAATAAGATTGCATTCAACAAAATGTCTATTTATATATATATGTATTACGTTAAACATGTTAAACCTTGGTTTATTTTACAGGTCCCAATTTAACACAATCAAATATTGATCAGGTAACGGACACATCTGTACGATTATCATGGGTCCAGCCACCACCATATTTAGTTACCAACAGTCAGACTAGAAGCAGTTACGAAATCAGCCACTATTACATCACCGCTACACCAGCGAATGGAGGCAATCCGATAACCTCTGACCAAATGAATGCGACTGTTGGTTCGTACGTTCTTACGGGGCTTCTTCCTGGTACGGATTACATAGTCGATGTGGATTATGTCCTCTTTATTGCAACATCAGATTCTGCAGACACGCAATTTTGCGAGGTCTTTGATGTCGATGTACCAAGTCAATTTGTCACTACAAGTAAGTGATTATACTATTCAAAAGGGCGTTTGACCCTAAGGTCATCAGTTCAAATCATTCTCTTCATCGGGCATCCAATATTTCTGTATAGTCTACCCAGAATTCACGCAGATTCACCACCCGTTGCTACGTGCGATGCGTTCGATTTGTGCATGTACGAGTATATTCCCCTTTGCGCATTTGTGTGACTGACCGTGAGAATCCTTTAGAAGGCATGTCTATGCATCGAGTACAATCGCAATCACCTGTTAAACTGAAATTGAGCAAGTGATTGGTATCGAACGAAAGTGCTCAACAAAAGAAAGTCATACACTTTGTTTATGTTCTATAGAGTGACTTCCAATTATTTTTTGACCAAATAGGCTAGACAGACATTTGGATGAATCTGTTTGGCACAATTTGGTACCAAAATTTGCCATCAAACGACAAAGACAAGTCATGATTTGCCCCATTTAATGAAAATCCATGACGTTTCCAACACGTCCCCAGTACGCGGAGAGAAAATGCTGTGTATGCATTGCATGGCCTGATGACTGCTGGGAATATCAATCACACAGTGCTACACTACCCATGCATGACAGTTTGAATTTCAAGTAGCCCGCGCAGTGGAAATGGGCAGTGATCAAGACGGGACAAAAAACTGGATATGTGCTTGGTAACTGTCGGTCTTTTCTCTCGCGCAGTGTATTGAATATGTGAATTTGGAAACGTCACGGATTTTTTGTATTAACTGTAGCTAATCATGGCTAATCGTTGTTGTTTTGTGGCAAATTTGGTACCAAATTGTGCCAAACAGATTCATCCAAATGTCTATCTAGCCTATTTGGTAAACAAATAATCGGAAGTCACTCTATAGGACATAAACAAAGTGTATGACTTTCTTTTGTTGAGCACTTTATTCCTTCTTCTGAAGGATGAGTTGAACATGTGACCTACCATGAAAGCACGTTATATGCACTGCACCATACACTTTGGTCCCAGTAGTAGCATTTAGTAATAGTACCTGATTGATCTTTGTGGAAAGATGTATACGTAGGTATATATAGCGGGACAAATTGCAACAGGAAATATTTTCATTGTAACTGTCTGCAATAGCCTTCCTTTACGCTATATCAAAAAAGTTAGGAAAAGGTTGGAATAAATTGTTAAAATAACAAATGTGGGTACTTTTAGCCCATAACAGACGGATATGTACCAGATCGTGGACCCCCAGCCAAACCACCTTGTGCGATTCAACTAAGCGTTTGAAATCAATTGTTATGGATTTTCTCCGAATAATCAAGATGGCATTCATGGACACGACGAAAAAATCAAACGTCATAAAACAAGAAAATACGATGACAGTATAATTTAAACGTCGGAGTATATTTATCAGATTAAAGCAACTAATCGCTACATAGTAGCTTTTAGCCATTTATTGTAGCCAGGCCTGGAAATAGCACCCGTCCACCTGCCCTAAGCGGATAACTTTTGCGTCGGGCGGGTGAAGATACAAAAGCACCTTCCAGACTGGCGGGTAAACATTTTCAAACTCACAGTGTAAGTAAGTGAGTTACACTGGCTGGTGGAATTTCTGCCGGGCA
This sequence comes from Ophiura sarsii, assembly GCA_035610835.1. Lineage (NCBI taxonomy): Eukaryota > Metazoa > Echinodermata > Ophiuroidea > Amphilepidida > Ophiuridae > Ophiura > Ophiura sarsii. The sequence goes on from CM069441.1 coordinate 985,296, forward strand.
GATATTAGCTGGTTATTTATTTCACCCACAATAAACATGATAAAACTAACACCTTGTTTTTTAATATTATACCTATGATATTTCAACAGCTGGTATTTCAGGCACTGTACCTATACCACGTGCAAGCATAGATAACGTAAGCGGTAGCTCATTCCGAGTCACCTTTCCTGGAACACCGCCATCAACATTACCCGTTGATCCCAGCAGTGCGTTCGTCGCATACTCTGTCACCGTTACTGATGGTACTTCCTCCATCCAGATGTTAATTACCGCGGTACCTGATGCTACTTACACATTCACTGGTCTTTCTCCTGGAACTGCGTACACAGTGACGGTGGACGGCATTGTGCAATCACCAAGCGGTGGACAACAACAAGTGCCGTTTAATTTACCACCTCAAACGGTTACAACAGAATTAAGAAATGTTTTTAGTGCATATTTGTTTCCAAAATGCTAGTTTGTCCCACGATCAATAACATTGGTAGCTTTTACAAACCCCCAAAAGAAGAATTCTAGCGAGTTTATAAAGTCACATTTCATGTTAAAATCCCATTAGGTAGAACGGAAACAAGTTGATGAAATGACGCAGTCATTCTGAGGTGTCATCACGTATTATCCATAAGATCTGTGACAAAACATTTCTTCATTCAGGAAATAAATCATGAACATAGTGGAACAGAATATTCCTAAAACTTATGCTTCTTTCCGTATTGATATATTACTTCCACAGGAGGAGGACCTCCAACATTCCCACAAGCCACCATTGGTGAGATCACTGGTAACTCCGCGCGTGTTAGTTTCTCAGGACCACCACCAACAACTGTTCAAGGTCGTCAGTTTCTTGCATATTCGGTTACACTAAATGATGGTACAACGCCAACTACAGTGTCCATTCCCGCTGCATCGGATGCCTCATATACATTTACTGGTCTTACAGAGAACTCTCCATATACAGTTGAAGTTGATGCTATTGTACTAACAGGTGCTGGTGGACAACAAGTGGTAGATCTTAATATACCACCATCAAGTTTTACTACACGTAAGTAAAACGTAATCATTCATCGTTAACATCTTTGGTAGTGATGTTCTTGTCAGCTCGATATCCTAGCAGAGGTTTTGAGTTGCCAGGTTATTGTTTACAGCTGAGACAAATATACATGAGACAAATATATCTAAGGTATTTTGTCTCAGGTATATTTGTCTCAGGTTTACACGATCTGAGGATTTTCGTTTCGATAAAAGAATAGATAATCTAAAACGTGAGAAACGTATAGTATGCCAAAGAAGGCTTCAAGAAGCAATCGAGATATGGTAGAAAGAAAACGTAAAGAAAAAGCAACATATCATGTTGTTCCTTTCAGAATATGCCTTTAATAATCATCATCGATTTAAAACGGCACTCTCATACATAGATGGATAATATCACATATCTACATATCTGTTACATGTCAAAACTTCTGGGAGAAGGGTTGTCTAAGAGAATTGCATGTTGCATTAAGTCAGTCAAAACAAATTGTCAATTCTATTTTCAGGTTATGTGCTTAAAGTGTGCTGACCTACCTGTATGTTTTTGACCTTATCCGTCCATGTTTTGACCCACTGCCAATTCATAATACATGTATATCTCCATCCACAAATATCTATACCCAAGCGTATTGTTGGTGACAAGTTTACAAGAAAAATCCCATTTAAATGAACGAAACATCTTCTCAGATTGATATTATGTATTTAGCATATAACAATTATATCTTGAGAGTCAAGACTAGCAGTTAGAAACACATAAAAAATAAATAAATATTCTGCTAATCTTAAACAAACCTGATCTCAATATTCGTTGTTTTACGTTAGGAGAGCGTGTAATGTATTATTGTATTACAGAAAATACTGAGAAATGTGTCTCGTATAGTAACCTTTAAGTAATAATTGTATGATTTTGTCGTTATAATCATCAATATAACAGAGGGATCTACATTACCAGAACCAGTTGTAGATGATATAACAAGTAACTCCTTCCGAGTTAACTTTCCGGGACCAGCGCCATCAACCCTACCAGGTGATCCAGAAGGCCGACCCTTTGTCGCATACCTGGTCACATATAGTGATGGTGTTTCAACTAGATCAGCTGTGGTACCAGCTGTGAAAGATGCATTTCTTATAATCGATGGTCTTACCGAAGATGCTACTTATACAGTATCATTTAATGGTATCGTATTGTCATCAAGTGGGGATCAACAAGCGTTTACGTTAGGTATTCCCGACCAAACGATCCAGACAAGTAAGTAACAAATATTACATTATCGACAAGTACACCGATTTGCTTCAAAGGTCTTTTTTTGTTGCATGAGGATGTTTGCTGCCGCTGCAAGTTGCTCAAATCTATTCTGGGTACTATGAAAGATATAAATGGTTTTCAGGGCAAATCTTCATATATACAGGTATATATTTCTGTATCAAAAGAATGGCATGCTATCAGCAGGGTTTGCAGTTTCTATTTGGTGGATATTTACAAGAATGTAATGCTTAAGATAGAATATTGAGATGGATATGAAAAGAGTATCGAATTTACATTGTTTTAGATGCCGAACATTTCGTCATTTTATCCTATGCCAATCTTATTTCACAAATTCAGAATAAGAAAAACTTCCAAGATCTAATATACCTGTATTACTCTCAGACGGTGGGCTTCCTTGAAGAGCAGTTGAACGTTTTGATAATCATAACAATTGTCGTTCGCGCATAAGACGTTCAAAGTTAGCCCAATATCCATATTTTATGACAAAAAGTGAAAAGGCTTTGGAACTATTGTAAACTGACTCGGCTCATAGCCTCATTCTTCGTCATTTTATGCATTTTGGTTTTGATTTTCCCTGTATATATTTATGGTGTCCTCTTAAACCTATGAACAAACAATCTCAAAGGATCTGTCAGTCAGTGGATTTTACTTGAACTTGTCCATCACCACCAAGTTTCGCTACAGTGCAGGCGACCACAAGTTTTCTCCATACACGGCGGTCTTTTATTTAGCGAGAGTGTCTATCTGTCGTTCTTGAATCATGCGTTCTTCGGCCATGTTTTGGTATATTATAGGTGGCATGCTTCCTAGCAGGCTATTCATCAGGGAGACGGGACGAAAAATATGTGTGGGGATTTTGGAGGCTCCTTGCACGGTGGATAAGAGGATTGGTCTTGGGCATGTCATACATGATGGTGTTTGGGACATGCTCCGTGCGTTTGGTATTACCCATATTATCCTGTAGCAAGAGATAGTAAAGGCATTGGTTTTGCACTATCACACAGGATTCACAGCCATACAGCAAAATCATCATACAGGTGGTGTTATAATTTTACTATTGTTGTGATAGCTGTTTGAGGGCTCCTTCGCAGGCGTTATATTTTCCAGAATGCTCACCATGCTAATGCCTTGAGCCTTTTAAGATCACTTGCACCCGATGCCATCATAGAGCTAGAGCCAAGATACCCAAAAAAAACCATGGCTGATGCCAGAGTCTGATGGTGTCCCCATAGACCTAGAGACTGGAGTGTTGGGTGAGGATTGCAGTTTACCGTTGTGTACTCTGTTTTGGATACGTTTATGATGAAGCCAAGTTTTTTTTGCTGCGGCATCAGGTTTTGTCAGCTGGGTCTGAGCTCGCGGAATTTTGGTCTCGAGTAAGGTGATGTCATCAGCAAAATCTGGGTCGTTTAGAACAACGGTAGGCTGACGTCTCGAGCGAGGGGGATGTGTCACAACTCCCTAGTCAAGATCAGACGTGAACTTGTGAAACATAGTTAAAATGTAAAAGGACTGTTGTGTTTTTGTATGTTTACTGTTTAGGGTGTACTATTTATTTCGAGTAATCCCATACGGTTTTTCTCCACAAAAAGTCTTAAATATGTTGCTGACTACTTATTTGCTTTCATCCCCACTGGGTATCGAACCAAAGTTGAACTCTAATTAATTTGAAAACCTTAACTGGGGGTAACCTTTTCCCAATATTTATTGGCAATGGTTACTTGTTGTTTGTGATTATGTTTATAAGAGTTCACACATGTAAGGTTCGTTCACACTAGGCGATATTTGACGTGCGATGCGATGCGACACCCTTACTAACGCCGCAGTGTATGGCAGTTCATCGCAGGTCACGCTCGGTCAACGCAGCTCCCCTCATGCGATGGCAGCCAGCGCCCTGTGGCAAAATAGGAGAACGCCAGCTTTAACGCACTGCGTCGCAGTCTGCCGCATTAGCAGTTGAATACTTTTTAAAGTCATAGGTCCACTTCAACCAGTTCACTCTGGGTGAACTAGCTTACGCCTGTTTATTTGGTGACAGTTGAAATAGAATTAAAGCTGGAGAAATCTCAACCGTTAGATATTCCCAAAGGATCTGACTAGAATGAGTGGACCTAAGGATTTAACTCCATTGGAATAACGCACCAACATAAAGCACGATAAATAACGTCTATTGTGAACGGAGCTTTATTGGGGTAGACCGATGTAAGGAGTTTTATTTGGGGTTATTATTAATACATATTCTGGTCTTCAGATGTAATGAAGCTGCATTATTCCCAGCATCCTATTCCATTTTCGCATATTGGGCTTGGTTCTGTCATTAATATTCTTTTACTGCTATTGTTTTATACGATAGCAAAAGTGGTAGACTCTCATACGTCAAAGTACTGTATTTTCCGCTGCCACAATCCAACACACAAGTTGGTCATGTCATCGTTGATTTGGGTGCAAATATCTGGTAACCAGTGTTATTTCTAAGGTTTCGGTGGCGATAAAAGTATTTCTATTTTAATGTTTTAAGTATCTTAGCCGTTTAGTATGTTCGAATAAATTGTGCCTGGCAGGAAACAATGGAATCGTGATTTAGGTGATTCCGACACAATTAGTCGTAACTATTCGGTAAACTCTTACTTCTCCTTTAGGTTGCACTAATTACTTCCATGTACAACGTGTCCAAAAATGGTCGAAAAAAGGAGATATTATAATTGTTAGAATAACAACAACAAAATCAACTAATCCGATATCCATATTTTGACACATATGGCATGTCAGAATCAGTTAGCACCGATTTATGTAATAATTCATCTATGCCATTAGCGTACAAATCAAATAAAAATATTTAAATATCTTCCAGTTTAGGAACCCACTTCATGAGGGCACGCTGTACATTAAATTTTAAAGGGAAAATGCGGTTTTTTTATTATAAATCCTGCACACCCTCCTTCTTCACAGTGGAAGATTTCGCCACATTTCCAAGCCCAACTATAGATGAAGTAACTGCTAATTCTTTCCGCGTAAGCTTCTTCGGGAAACCCCTAGCAACGGTGCCGAATGATGAACAAGACCGTATGTTTATAGCGTATGTGGTCACAATTAGTGATGGTTTTACGCCAAGAACAATAGTCCTTGATGCTGTTGAAGGGGCATCACACCAATTTACTAGTCTTACAGAAGGTGTTGCATATACCTTAACTGTTGCTGGTCTAGTGATTTCATCAGATGGTCGCCAACAGGTGATAGAGCTTGGAATACCCTCTCAAATAATCGTTACTTGTAAGTGACCTATGTGCATACACCCACCTATTTGTTGTCTGCACCTGGCATAAGGCCCCATGTCACAGTGGAACACTTTGTGTACAAATTCAGGAAATGTTTGCTATAATGCTTGTTATTTTTTACAATAACGACGAATTCGGCCAATTTCCCGTATGACTTGGGGCCTTATGCCCATGTTTGTTAGTGTGTTAGTTGGTGTATCTGTGCAACAGTCACCGTCATAATCATTTGGATGTAATGTTACGTGAGCGTATACTGCAGAAACCCAACTGTAGATATTTCCCAACTAGGACGGACAATCACACAAAGGAAGATACGTATGAACAAAAATACCCGGGACGTGATTGGCTGCTAAATTAGTAGTGCTACAAGTTTTCTGTTTACATCTAGTCTAATTATGTCCAAATGATAATGACAGTAACTGAATACTTCACGAGGGATAGCTAGGGACATGCCACATTATGCCACATTTAGCTTGCATTTGGTGAAATGAGAAATGTTAATTATAGCCCCGGGATTACGAGAAAGCAAAGGATATTTGAGGGACTAAAAGGCACTAACAGAATCATTAACAATAATAGCTTATAATGGCTTAATCAATTATGAATGAATGTTTTAAAGTGTGATGCATCCATTTACATATCTGTGTAAATTAAGAGATGGATAAATAATAGATATATTATCAATAAGCAGTAATTGAAATACATACATGACTGTCGACTCAGGGGGGACGATCATGCGTGTCGCTGCTCTATTCCTAATTATTGTGTTTGTGTTTACTGATTATAATAATAGTATTGCTTTATTCCGTAATGTGTAAGAGGGATTAAAATCATTTCTTGGCCAGTTCACCCCTCGTTATTCTAGTGTTTAAGAGCTATGCTTTGCAATGCAGAGGTCCATGGTTCGATTCTCACTAGGACCACATTTTTTTAATAGCTAGGGTTAGAAATACTGAGTCTGATACACGAATATATTGCACAATATTTTTAAATCGAGTGCAATATATTATTTTATCACACGAAAATAAGCCATTCAATACTATTATTATTATTATCATTATTATTTATAAAGACTGTTTTGATAAAATATAAATCGATCGCTCGAACTGACCATAATCTCAGTGAAATTTAAACGCCGATCTCAAAAAGTTACCAGTGCGCATCACCTGCGCAAACATACCAACGCGCACAAACTTATTTTTGTTGTACTATATTCCCCATTACAGATTATGGAAGCACTTGTTTCACATCAAAATTACGCGAAGTATAATTTTGAAATCATATCTAATCCTGATTTACAATTAGTCTAATATGATCAAAGGTTTAAGGTTGATCATACATGTATATAATTAAAATAAGATTAAAGTACTTCACCCAATGGCTAGAATTAGTTAAAATGTTTATTTAGAATCATATATGAAATTCATTTGCAATCTTGAATGTGATCGTGTTAGTACATGTAAAGAAAAACATGCTAAACGGGGCTAACGATATGACTTGAATAGTTTTTAATTAAGAAATAGTACGTTTTTTCTTGGATGAGAAGTAGTTAGGTTCATTTATCGTGAGTGTCCTCTAATCATGGTTATGCACGCTAGCTGGTGTTACGACTGCACTTGAACATTATAGATAGCCACAACATCACTTAGATAAGTCACTATTGGTAATATGTGTTGGGGCAATATTAAGTTTGCTATAGTTCGTCTATTTGGTGTAATTATTAGTACTTACTTATGGGTATATAATTGAAATAATGGTGTAACAGTAGAATGTATGCCTTTTAAGCATGGAAAGCTTTTAAACAACGAGTTCGGATTCACCCCATTGGCTTTTTGCATTACTCGCTATTATTTTTAAAATATTTTCTTTTTTCAGCTCCATCAATTTCATCAACGGAGAGTCCTCCTGGTAAGGATAATGTATTGTATTCAATAGATAACTTTACTTGATTAATAAGTCAGATAATAATTGTCCTATTAAATCTGTGTTGCATATATTTGTCTTCTTAGATGTGTGACTAACGATAATTTATTTTATTCTTGATAAGGAAACAGTTCCATTTATACTCGATACAAATTTCGATACTGTACCGGACCCCGATGAATTTTTATCAAGCATTATTTGAAAAAGAATATCGAGCCCCGTATCGAGCATGACAGCAATGGAGCATAATACCCCTTATCGAGCACTATTTGAAAAAGAATATCGAGCAGCAAGGGAGCATTATACCCCTTATCGAGCACTATTTGAAAAAGAATATCGAGCAGCAAGGGAGCATTATACCCCTTATCGAGCACTATTTGAAAAAGAATATCAAGCAGCAAGGGAGCATTATACCCCTTATCGAGCACTATTTGAAAAAGAATATCGAGCAGCAAGGGAGCATTATACCCCTTATCGAGCATTATTTGAAAAAGAATATCGAGCCCCGTATCGAGCAGCAACATGAGCAAGGGAGCATAATACCCCTTATCTAAATATAACGAAGGCAAGTACCCCGGTATTAGTGACACGGGTATAGCTCTCGTATCAAGCTCGATATCAAGCCCGAATGTCTATTTCAACTTTTAAAAAAAATCTAGCCCAAAACGTATCGAGCCCCGATAATCTCGATACATTTATCGAGTATAAATGAATCTGTTGCCTGAAGTCGAATTTTATAAATGATCTTCAAAGCTACAGCAATCAATCAATGAGTGTTGTGAATTCAATGCACTGGATACACCTGAATTAGCATTAGTGGAGTTGTCTCAAGCAAGGTCGAACAACTACTGTATTTCTCCCAGTCGTGTCAATGACCATGTCGGATCAAATGTATAAAAAAAGATCTACTGTAAAGGCAACAGTGAAACTAAAACATTCTTGATAATATATTTTCTTGTATTTTCAGTCTGTAACGGGAACGAATTCCAGTGCCCTGATGTAGATTTCCCAACTGTGTGTATTTCCTCAACATGGGTCTGTGATGGAGTTAATGATTGCAGAGAATCACTAGCAGATGAATTAAATTGTTGTGATGACCAGATTGAATTTACATGCCTAAATAGCGGGAGATGCTTACCACTAGCCAACGTATGTAATGGTGTCAATGAATGCAGAGATGGGTCGGATGAGCAAAACTGTGGTAAGATGTGGTTTATAATAATAATAATAATAATAAAACCATACTTATTGAGCGCATAACACAATTAAGTCCCTATGCGCTATCACAAACATAAACAAAACAAAAACAAAAACACACAGTAACATGAGTAACACAAGACGAAACAAAAAGAAATTAAACATTAACATTAAATAGGTGAGTTTTTAGCAATGATTTGAACTGATCAAGAGTTTTGGCGGATTTAACAGTGATATGGTTTCTTGAAGATAAATCCACATTAAAACCCATAAAATGTTCAGAAGATTCCAGGAGTGATAACAAACATGTCAGTATAAAAATTAAAGTAGTTCCATCACCAAAAACAAGACAGAGAGATGAGGAGGTCGCTTGTTAGGCGCGCCACCACTCAACTCATGGCGCTCATGGCGCTTGTTGCATATACAACCAATTGTGTACAAACCAGGACAACATGAGATGTGAAGTGTAAAAGATGGGTAACATCATCTGCATGATCTTGCTACAGCGATTCTGAAGACGAGCGGATGCATAGATGAATAATGTTTACAGGGGTCTGTTGAATTGGTTCAAATGGAAATTGTCCTTTAGAAATTATCAGTTTATACAGTTGATAAGGAAAAAACGTGTCCATGATGAGTATAATAGAACCAAGACGATATGCACACAGATGGAAACAGGGGTGAGAATATAAGCTGCTAACAGTCCAGTAAAAATGTTAAACTTGTAGGATACCAAAACTTGGGAGCTCCCACCAGGGCGCTGCGCAAATGTTTATCATCCCATGCTGTAAAACCTATCACAAGACAGCAACAGTGTCATACTATATAATAGTGGTAGTGGTAAAGTCCACAGGAGTGAGAATATAAGCTGCTAACAGTCCAGTAAAAATGTTAAACTTGTAGGATACCAACAATTGGAGCTGACACCAGGGCGCTGCGCAGATGTTTTAATATCATCCCATGCTGTAAAACCTATCATATAACCTATAGTGTATTTGGTATTTGAAATAAAAGCTTTGGCAAAGAATCTTGTGATTCAGAGATGTAAAGATATGGTAGCCAAATGCAAAGCTGCAGATGCGCAAGGCAATTAGGCAAAGGTAGATACGAGAAAAGCACACTTGTGTCCTTAAATAATGATTTGTTGCAACAGACCGGTGATGATACATGTCATTTTCATTTTTACTAATTGTAAGCCCTTTCCTATTTCGTGGACGAATCCAAAAGTATAAAATTTGGTGATGTTTGATGTCATTTATTTCACATTTCACAATTGTTATCAGATCTGCTCACATACCCTTTACTTACAAAATCTTACAACTTGACCGTGTTTGAATTCCATTCATCACAGAGGTAACGACCCCTGCCAGCCCTGTCTGCGGAGAAGATGAGTTTGTATGTGCAGACGGTGTCACGTGTGTTTCCATATCATTTCGCTGTGATTACGTTGATGATTGCGGAGATAATAGTGATGAAACAGATAACTGCACATGTGACACGTCAATTGAATTTGCGTGTGAAAGTGGAGGTTGCACCAACGGCACGTGGGTTTGTGATGGTGAAGAAGACTGTCTCGATGGAAGCGACGAGCGTAATTGCACAGGATGCCTCGCAGATGAATTTACTTGTGCGGACAACTCAACGTGTGTTCCACTGTCATTCCTCTGTGATTATATCAATGATTGCGGAGATAACAGCGATGAAGAATATAACTGTACATGTGACACGTCAATTGAATTTGAGTGTGAAGGTGGAGGTTGCATCAACGGCACGTGGGTTTGTGATGGTGAAGAGGACTGTTATGATGGAAATGATGAAAGTGACTGTCCTACTACTGAAACACCAACAACAGGTATACAGAATTATTCAACAAAAATGCATCTCCAAGCTATTTTATTCATGTTTTCTACTATCATGACTATGGTGTCTATTGCTGTCATGATATGGGTCTTAATCCATGTTAATGAATACCGATTAATTCGTAAACAATATTATATGACTTCATTGTACTTGTCACGCAAAACCATGTAAACAGAGAAGTCCAATCATGTGTACACACATTATGAGGGTAATTTATGTGATGTTTTAGAATACGCCCCTTCAGAATTTTGTTGCATAAAATAAAAGTAGCTGTCATTGTAGTAGTAGATGCTGGTATAATGGCATTTGTGCGAGCATTGGTCATTATTTATGGTATCTCCATAAGATAATTAACTAATACATTATTCGAAACTAGTCCTAACTGAGCCAGTAGAAGGAACCAAAATCAGGATATCCGAACATGTACAAAGATAGGATCACATCAAATATAGTATTATAGTATAGAGAAAACTCATCTCAAATAACAGTAATAGGAGTATACACATACCAAACACCGTTGAATGTCCCAACTCGAAAAGCAAGAATATTCAACGGTGTGATTTTTTGTCTACTAGGACAGGCAACTTAACCACTCGGCCACCAGCACTTGCTGATATCTAACAAATTGAATCAGAACTTATTGATTAAGGTTATCGGGGTTGGTTCTTAAACACATACAACACAAACAACGGTAGTGTAGCAACCGTGACTGTCATCATCATCCATCGGCTGCAGAGCATGCGACCACAAGTTTCTTCTATGCACGACGGTCTTGAGCAAGTGTGACTATCCGTCGTTCTTGGATCATGCCTTCATTGTTCCCTATAAGCGTTGTACAGTATATAGGTCAAATATGATGTGCAAGGACGACCAGGTCTCCTTTGGCCATGTGTTGGTGGCATACTTTTTAGCAGGCTCTTCATCAGGGAGACGGAGAATATGGCCAAGGAATATCAGCTGGCGGCGCTTTACACGGTGGATAAGAGGCTCTGTCTTGGTCATGTCATGCATTGTGGGGCTTGGGACATGATCCATGCGTTTGATGTTCAACATTATCCTGTAGAACGAGGTAGCGAAGGCATTCATTTTGCATTCCATATCTTGAGATATCACCCAGGATTAAAGTCCATACAGTAAGATAGTCACACAGGTGGTGTTGAATAATTTCACTTTTGTTGTGATACCTATTTGAGGGCTCCTTCAGAGGCATTCTAACTTCCAGAATGCGCACCATGCTAATGCCTTGCGTCTTTTAAGATCACTTGCACCCGATGCCATCATAGAGCCAAAGCCAAGATACCTGAAATCCGTCACATGGCTGATGGTATCACCATAGACTTGAAGTGTTTTGGCATTCATGTGCTCCGTTTTAGATATTATAATGATGAGGCCAAGGTCTTTTGCTGCTGCAGCAGTTTCTGTCAACTGCGTCTGGGCTCGTGGAATTGTTGTCTCGAGTAAGGCAATGTCATCAGCAAAGTCTTAGTCGTTGAGAACAACGGTAGGATGACGCCTCGAACGACGTGGATGTGTCACAACTCTTGAGTCAAGATCAGATGTGGCCTTCTTCAATAGATAGTCTACCAATATCACAAATAGGAATGGAGCCAGAACGTCACCCTGTAGCACTCCAGTGGAGTCAGCAAAAGGATCAGAAATACAGCCATCAACCATCACAGCACTTGGGTTGTTGTCTAGAGCTTTTTGGATTCCGTAATGTCGCAGTACTGCAAACATAACTTTGCTGTTTATGGAGTCGCAATCTTTCTTGAAGTCTATGAATGTGACCGTAGCTGTGGATGGAGTAAATAATAAATAATATACACTATTAGAAACTTGTCCCAACCGAAATAGCTGAGTTATTACTATTTTATTATGTTTATTATTATTTTCAACACAACCTAATATATACCAATGAGTTGCTGCGTTGTCTTAACTATGAATGCTATTGATCCAAATATGTAAATATAAAACTAAGTTGCCAATACGCGTGACTTATGTGATTATATTATTTTCGATTTCAGAAGCACCATGTTCTGCAAACGAGTCACGTTGTGATAGTGGTGAATGTTTTCCCGACGATTTCTTCTGCGACGATTACGCTGATTGCTCTGATAGGAGTGATGAACTATATTGCTGCCCCGATACTCAGTTTAACTGCGCTAATGGAAGGTGTATTGAATGGGACTTATGGTGTGATGGAAGTGATAACTGCAGAGATAACAGTGATGAAGATCAATGTGCAGGTAAGCATTGTCAAAAGATAGCAGTTATTCTTATTAAACTATTCTAATTCGTCATGGAAATTCATCTGCTTTGGGAATATATAATTATCAAATACATCGGCCGAGTGCACCAATGACGGGTAGCTGAAGAATAGCGCTACCTCGCAAGTAACTGAGGCGTAGCCCAACATTTTGAGAGCGCCAATGCGGGGTAAGCTACTAGGCTAGTAAGGGACCGTTCATTATTTCTACCGGAGGGGGGGCCGGTAGCTGGAAGAAAGCAACAACCAAAAAACACATGACCCCCCCTTCCCAAGATACTAAAAAGTTATGACCCCCCTCTGGAATGTAGAAAAAAGTTATGACCCCCTCTTTTTTTTTTTGTACACACACCCCGGCTTACAAATACAATAAGCATACACAATTGAAGGGGTGGTTTCAATAAATTAGCACTTTAACTTAGCACTTTATTGCACCCACCCCTTCAATTATGAATATTTGAGAATACTATTCTTAAAAATATACATTACACACAAAAAAAAAAATATATATAAGACAGTGTATGTGTGGGCATGTTGTCAGCATGGGCACAGTGTATGTAACTTTGGCTCTGTGCATGCAAACATTTGCCTGTGTGCATGTAAAAATGTGATATTCAGCCATTTTTACAATTTTAAGGGGGAAAAAAATAAATCAATTTTTCAGCGGCGTATAGCTAGGTTTTCATATTGGTGGGGCGAAAATTAAAAATTAACCAACAATACTTTTACCGACTAAAAAATGTGCATGTAGCGCGCGAACATTTACTATTTTCCCATGATCGAGGTCTATTTGGGATTTAAACATGCTTTAAAACACCGAAAATCTATTTTGTGGCCACATGCGCATGATTGAGGTCTATTTTGGCTTTAAGGGGGGAATTTTTTATTTGATTTTTTGATTTTTGTGAGTGCTGTTATCATTTAACTATAGTTTTAGTTTCAACTATTAATCAAATGCATACAAAAGTATACATTTTTGGAAAGGAAATGGATCAGAGAATCCAAATTTGGTGTCAATTTTGACCCAAAATGTTGAATTTTTGAGAAAATCACAAAATCCACTTTTTTTGACCCATTTTTTTTTGAACAAGCTAACTAAATTATGCTTGATTCTAATGTTATGTCACAAATCTAGGGACGATTCTCTCCAAAATAATTGGGTCAAAAAAAGTGGATTTTGTGATTTTTGGTCAGAATTGACACCAAATTTGGATTCTCTGATCCATTTCCTTTCCAAATATTTCCATATATTTTTGTATGCATTTGATTAATAGTTGAAACTAAAACTATAGTTTGTTAAAAAAGTGATTTTTTTTTGTGATTTTCTCAACAAAAAAACACATTTTTGGTCAAAAATGATGCCAACAATGGATTCTCTGACCCAAATCCCATCCAAAAATGTACACTTCTATATGCATTTGATTAATAGTTCAATAATTACAGCACTCTAAAAATTCCAAAAAAAATTCCTCAAGTCCCCTCCTCTCCTTAAACATGCTTTAAAACACCGAAAATATATTTTGTGGGCACATAAAAAAGAGCCATATTTCACATGATTGAGGTCTATTTTGGCTTTAAACGTGCTTTAAAACACCGAACATCTATTTTGTGGGCACATGTCCGCATAGCACAAGAGAAATAGGCATATTTCCCATGATTGATCTATTCTGGCTTTAAACATGCTTTAAAACACCGAAAATCTATTTTGTGGGTACATGCGCGCATAGCGTGTGAAAAATATCCATATTTCCCATGATTGAGGTCTATTTTTGCTCTAAACCTGCTCTAAAATACCGACAATCTATTCAAGCATAGCACGAGAAATATAGCCATATTTGTACTAACACATTATGGTTTGAAATATTAGTACAAAAAAGTTATGACCCCCCTTTAATTTCCTTAAAAAAGTTGTAACCCCCCCTTTTGATTTCTTGAAAAAGTTATGACCCACCCCTGTTTGGTGCCGCCCCCCCCCCCCCCCCCCCCCCTCCGGTAGAAATTATGAACGGTCCCTAACTGGCGGGTAATTTACGCTAAATGTTATACCTGACCGGACCCAAGAGTAAGTTGGGGCATAACGTTTTATGGCACAAGTCAGTCGATTCTAGCAGTAGCGTAAATTTGTTGTGAACATTGGAGGGGATGATTCGCTGATGCTGAAGAACCAATTGCGCTTGCATGCCCAGGAGGTGTCTATTTGAAGTGGAATGTGACCCCTCATAAGCTGAAAGATTTTATATTTATGAAAATCCATTCATTCAATTTGGTGATTTTTTTAGTCAAAATTTAGATCAACTCCTTTTGCCCATTCAAACAATAATCGCACCGACTTTGGGTCATATTTTGACCAACATGTACTAATTGTCCAAGGATCTTAAATAATTACTAAATAATTAAACTTATTATTGTTTTTATTAATTAAACATTATTATGAGTGGAAGGGTAGAACTAGAAGAACGAAAAAAAACCTATCGTGTCGTGCGTGGTCTGGGGATCGAACCGGGGTTCTGCGATTAACAAGCGAAGGACAAGGTGTCCACGCCACGGAAGTATTTGTGTTAAGAGATGTGTTATAATTATATATAATTGTTTCCATCGGGTGCTTGTGTTTGTCATTACAATTGTGCTTTTTGGTGCAATGTTTGTATGTCCCCCTCGCACAAAATATGTTTGTAATGTCATGATAGTCCTTATTTTTGAAAAAAGCGGTAAACAAACTTCGGAAATTTTTGGGCATAAAATGGCATCATTTTTTTCGGATCGCAGGCCGACTCCATGTGATTCCTGATTTACACTCACCTATGACCTAGCTAGTGACGACACGTTTTTAATAGTACGGAGGACCATTCACGTCAGAATTTACAGTAAACTATAGGTTAACACTTGGCATATGCGCCAATTAATTTTGTAAGGGGACGATGCTGTTTAATGTGGATATTTACCTCGCTAGTTGCTATTCTGGTGTTACTCGCCAGTTATGCTCTAAGAATTACATCGTTAGTAAGTTATGCAACAGTTAGAGCATAACTACTAGGGAAGTAGCTTACCTCCCTATTAAGTTACCCGTCATTGGTGCACTCGGCCGATAATAGTGATGGTCAAGAGGAGCTTTTCATACCAACTCTAATGATTTTATCGCTCATATCAAGTTTGATGCCAATCTCCGACCATATGACACTGTGACGTATAGTGACCTGGAACCGCATTACATAGCGACATATCATATTTATAATGCATGGGCGACTGAAATACAGTTTTTATTTTACATTTACTAAAATACAGCGGACATGTGAACTTTTACTATATAATTCGTATATATCGTGACATAATAAATACTATAACATAATTAATTATCAATTATCAATTGTCGATTCATAATCTTTTGCCCAATGACCATTTCAGTTAGAGGTAACATCTTCTAATTAATGCCGCAATTGTCATGGTTTTTATCTTGTGAGTTCCCCTGGTATAACAGATTAGATGAACATCGAATAGAACTTATGAAATTACTATTACAAAGTCATCCGTCACTTTGTAAAACGGAAATGGTTTGATATATGGCGATACGTCCCTATGGATTTGGCAAAAATTCTTCTTATTAATCTCTTGGGACCAACGGTTTATAATTGGTCTTGTTAATGAATAAAAGAGTATTTCCACTCATGTGGGCTGATGTTATATATCGTTATATAAATCTTTCAAGATTTCGATCTGGCACTCTGGTATGGATAACCGCACCATCGATAACTATTTCTCCTGGCAAAGATCAGTATTATGTCACGAAGTCATTTATAGGGAGTGACACACCATAAACGATACTAACTTACGATAACGATATACAGCTAATTATATGGGTTTACTATTATAAATTTCAAAGATAGGTTCAATAAAAAAATGAGTAACTTCTTATTGTGTGAAAAAAAGAAGAGTTACAATAACAAGCTAGAATTAATGCTTTTAGTACCCATGATAAATACTTGAGACCAATTATGTGTTTCCATTTTGTATTTAATTTATACATTTATGCTTTCTGTCACCTCAAGATGGGAGGTGACGGTTGCGCATTCTATTGATTGTAACTGCAACGCGAAGGAATTTGCATCCACGCTATCAATGGAAAGTGTCGGCCGTTGCACACAAAGTGCTGAGCCTATTACTAGAATACGTCTTGAAGTTACCTCCAAACTTGAGAGTTAACACAGAGAATAGGTTATCAAAAATATGGTATTTAAGATCATAGTATCACGACGTTTTTCATTTTTCCGAACAGACTGCGACGAAAGCGAATACAGATGTCGTAGCAACGAATGCGTACCACTTGGATATCAATGCGATTATTTCCAAGATTGCTCTGATGGCAGTGATGAAACAGCGGATTGTAAGCATTTGTTAAATTTTTAATAATAACAGTTTCTTTAAAATAAATCGTTATGTAATGATACGGGGTGAGTCAAAAAAACTGCAATAGTGGAGAGAAGCCATCTTGTTTCAAAACCAAGTTGATGTTTGAACTTTTTTAAACGTTATAAAACTAATAACATATTTGTTGCTAATTTCAAAATTCACATGTTACTAATTTGATGTGAAAAAATGAAGTCAATCGCAATTTTTTGTTTGCCTTTGGTGAACCTTTTTACCCATGCCCCCATTTCTTACGCTTGTCCACAAAACACACACAAATCATGCATAGGATTGCAAAATGCGTCTCTCATTAACATTTGTAAATTTATGACGTAATTTGAATTTAATGCATCATTTCTTGTTTACATGGGAGATAAAAATTTAAATAACTAATTTACATAACCCATGCGCTATGAATTGCTTTTAATGTACTAAATTTGAATAACAATGAAATTATTTCAATTTTTTTGTTAGCGAGATATTCAAATGTGAACATGAAATGTGTGCAATTTCAATTGAAAATCACTATGCTCGTGGGCAAACAAGTAAACTGGGTTGGGTAGCAAAAAGGTTCACCAAAGACAAACGAAAAATGGGATTGACTTATTTTTTCACATTAAGTTAGGAACAACTATATCATTCTTGCAACGTTTAAGAAATTCAAACTTCAACTTGGTTTTGAAAACAAGATGGTTTCTTTCCACTATTGCAGTGTTTTCTTACTCACCCTGTATAACAAGCTTTGAACAATACAATGTAAGTTAGATTTTAACGCCTAGTATTTAACATAGATAATTACTGCATTATCATTCATTGACCAAAGTAGATCTTAACTGCAAATGTTACTCATGTTTTAAATATCGTTATTTAGGTACATGTGATCCTGAAAATGAGTTTGAATGCACCGTTGGTGGATGTGTAAATGCTACGTGGGTTTGTGATGGAGAGCAAGACTGTTCTGATGGAAGTGACGAGATTGACTGTGTTTGTGGGGAAACTCTATTCGCCTGTGCGGACAACTCAACATGCGTTCCACTCGAATGGCGTTGTGATTACTTCGATGATTGTGGAGATAATAGCGATGAAACAGATAATTGCATTTGTGATACGTCGCTAGAGTTTGAATGTGAAAGTGGCGGCTGCGTCAGCGGCCTATGGGTTTGCGATGGCGAAGACGACTGTGCTGATGGAAGTGACGAGCAAGTATGTGGGACCGGGGAAACACCAACAACAGGTACATATTTTGAACAATTTAATTATATACGCTACCATCCTGATATCCTATACTCTATTTGGCTTCCTCTGGACAGTTACTTAAGTTAACTGGTGCAGCTTTTACGCACGCATATGTAGCTCGTGTATATACGCCAGCGCCTCGAGTAGTCGCGCGCGTTATGTGCTGCAATTAGTAGAATACGTAAATAGGCTATAGTCACTTTTTGAATCAATTGGCATTCATTTTCATCCTCACAAGTGATCTGATCTTTTGAATAAGAAGAATATTTTGATGGACATAGCAGGATGAACCTCTTGCACAATACGCACATTTCTACTGAACTTGAACGAAAATATGCCTTTAAGGTTTTTACTATCCCTGTCGACAGAATATCCATGTGCTGATGATTAACTTCGATGTGTGAGTGGCGAATGCGTTGAAGGTAGTTTTTATTTTGACGGATTTGCAGACTGTCCTGATTCTAGTGATGAACGATTCTGCTGTCCTGAGGAATTATTTAATTGTGACAATGGACGATGTATTGAATGGGATCTTACTTAATGTATTATGAAACATGATCGAACCCAATATCAGTCTACATGCTACTATATTATGAAAAGTTGGGTTTTCTTGTCTTTGAATTATGCACTTTTTGATGATATAACTAAATGATATTTCGTGACACCTTTAATGGTATCTAGGACAATCATATCAACGTATATTCCCATTCTTGTTACTAATGACATGAATAATTATTTATTCCTAGAACCCAATTGTCCTCCGGATGAATTCCCTTGTGACGACGGACTTTGCATCCGAAAAGAGTGGGCATGTGATGGTGTTAACGACTGTGTCAATGGTTCCGATGAAATAGAAGAATTCTGTGCCGCTTGTCCTTTCAAGTTTCTTTGCAATAGTGGTAGATGTGCGGACTTAGAGAACGTATGCAATGGGGAAGATAACTGTGGTGATAATAGCGATGAAGATCAAATTTGTGTCGGTAGGTTTCTAGACCAGTGTTACTTGCTTTCATGTGATCACATTTATTACAGGATTAGACATGTTTTCAATAAAACTGTGACGGAGACAGATGTATCTGAGTTAAGAACCCATGGTAAATGCTTGGACAACAATGACCAACGGGGGAAAGTACGCAAGAATATACAACATATTTACAAGATGCAATAATTGAATTACATTTTGTGACTGAAACGGATTTCATAATGATAAGTGGATATATCTTAAAAGAATTGTTTTAATATGATTATATATCTTTGATATGTTAACTATCACATCATAATTTTAATAATTCCAATGGTCTTTCTACTCTTTACCAAGAGTCTATGACCCGATTCTGACGTCACACCTCCAAAAGGTCAAGTCGAGTCATTAGTCTGCTGATGAAAGGTGTAGCAACACCTGAAAATTCCAGGTAAATATTTCTTGTGTTGAGATCGAAAGTTTAACTTCATATTGTCTTTCTACTCTGTCTAGATTTGCCATCACCTGTATTCGGTGATGATGATGGTACATCCGTTACTCTCACATGGGAGGAGCCACCACCAGCATTAACAGGAGATCTACCGCGAAATATCTCACAGTATGTTATCACATTTACGCCACAAGATGGTGGCCCGGTACAAACTGTGGTTGCCCCTGCCGTAGAGGGCGCATCTGTCAAAGTATCGGATTTAACACCAGCAACTGCTTACGATGTTTCTATCAGTGCGGAAATAGACACAGAAGGTCAAGGACTAGAAACATTTGACCTTGGATTTGCACCTATTTCTTTCAATACCTGTAAGTGAAAACTCTACTTTTAGGCCCTACAAATCGTAATCGTTATATCCGCAGATATACGTCCATAACATTGTACACTGTTTCAGAACATTTGCAATATTATAATGCAATGACAAAAAAGTAAAAACATATTACACCCATACTTATGGGATGTAAGAAAAACCGTTGCAAAGTAACCCGACAGATGTGCAATCAAAACAAGGTCGGCCACTTAACAGCAATGTTGAGAATATCCGGTTCTTGATACTTCCACTTTAATCCTAAAAACCCCCGAAAAATCCCGAAAATTAACTTTCCACGTTTAAAATGAAAACACAAGGTAACACAAAATTTGCCAAACATCTTTTTGAAATGTTTATCCATATTTTATCAACTCGTCATGCCTATTTGTGCGAATGGGGAAGTTTCTTTTATACACTACCCTATTCTTTCATCATCACCATCGGTTTTGGTTTTTATTTAATAAAAAGATGCTCATTTTAGCGTAAACATCGTCTGTATTTTTATCTCTTTATCTATCAAGCAATCGCTACTATTACTATGGAGCCGCCAACTACGGAATCAAGTACTACCTGCGAGGAGAGTGAGTTTGCTTGTGCAGATAACTTTACTTGTGTTCCACTTGAATATCGCTGTGATTATGTTGATGATTGCGGAGATAATAGCGATGAAACAGATAATTGCACTTGTGATTCATCGATTGAATTTGAATGTGAGAGTGGAGGTTGCATCAACGGCACGTGGGTTTGTGATGGAGAAGAAGACTGTTATGATGGAAGTGATGAAAGTGACTGCCCTACTACTGAAACCCCAACAACAGGTAAGCATACCGACCTAAATGGGCGGTAAATGTGATGCTTTATTTTAAACAAGTATCATAATATGTACATGTATCTTCGATTGGACAATTTTCAAGTTCAAACACAAATGTCTTAAATTTCATATTGAAGATACATTAGTACAAAATAATTCTATTTCACTCGTTATTGCAACAATAGCTCTGAAATCTTTGTATGAAAACTATACGATAATATGCTTCGGAAAAGTCACATTTAATTTCAAAATGTTGTCTATCTATCTATCTAGCCTATTTCACTCCACTGCAGAAGGAAGGCCTCTTCATCAATTTTCCATTTCACTCTGTCCTAAGCTGTCCTTTTCCAAGTAACGTTGCCATACTCTATGATGTCGTCTATCCACCGTCTGTTTGGCCTGCCTCTTCCTCCGGTGAATGCTCTGGGGATCCAGTCTGTTAATTCAAAATGTTAAACCTAATTAAACCTATTTTTTACGAATAGCAGAAACCAGTTTGTATTAGAATAATTGATCTTCATTGTGAATTCTGAATATAACCTAATTAAAAGGTGAAACTTTCAATAACGAAATTGTTTCAGAGGAACCGTGTCCAGTAGGCGAGACGCGCTGTAATAGTGGTGAATGTATAGCCAACGAATTCTTCTGTGACGATTTTGCTGATTGCGAGGATAGAAGTGACGAAATATCTTGCTGCCCTGATACTCAGTTTAACTGCGCTAATGGAAGGTGTATTGAATGGGACACATGGTGTGATGGAAGTGACAACTGCAGAGATAACAGTGATGAAGATCAATGCGTAGGTACGTATGTATGCCGAATGAACATTTTCATGATATTTTAGGGCTAATTTTGTATCCATGTATTTCCATTCAATAGTGAAACAGCTAATATGACTAATCAATGCTATACACAGACTCAGAGATGTACAGGTTGTATCAATAAAATTAGGACACTCTTTCAGCATGGATTCAATCCTTATTAAAACCACTGAGCCATGACCAATTTGATTTCATTGTAAAGTTCAACGAACAAAGTTATAATCCTGAAAAGACGAGAAAATCGATTATCAATTAAGGAAAGTATGACCATTTAGGCAAGTCAACCCATTTTGTAGTATGTACAATGGTTATTCACACAGTAAAGGTAGAGTAACGTCGTAACGTGAAATTGCAAGATTACATACTTAAATAAATAGCCTAAAAGGGCTACTTCTTATCATGCTCATGGCAGAAATGTAAGCTTACAAGTGCAATTTCCACTGTCTATGATCGGTATAACGGACTATTGGCATGATTGGTGCTTTCCCACCACAACATTCTTACATGCTTTCCTACTGAGGCATTCTCATGAATACACTGAGCAACATTGAACATTGCATAGAAATATTCATGGATAATGTAGCTATTAATGATTTGTGCCATAATTAAAAGGAATACCAAACTAATCTTTGCTATTGTTATTGATAGATGATTTACAATATTTATGAATGCAAAGTATTGAATGTAAACCATGTCATATTCTGGTTTGTATGTGTAAATCCCATTGTACAGACAAGTAAATGACATGGTTTACGCAAATTATGCTAGCGGTCCTATTTCTCATTAGATTGTTCTCAGATTTTCAGAATATCATCATGATTAATTGGACCTCGTGCTGAAGATGAATTTGTTATGGTCCAGTGGTTTTGACAACTGTTAAATAAACCGTCATGAAACAGAGTCCTATTTGTTTGATACGCCCTGTATATATTTCCAGAAGCTTTAATTAAGATGTGTTTTATAACTTGCCAATCGTTTACAGATTGCGATGAAGGCGAATACAGATGTCGTAGCAATGAATGCGTGCCAGAAGACTATAAATGCGATTATTTCGCTGATTGCTCGGATAACAGTGACGAAACAGATGGATGTAAGATATATTTTATTGATTGCTATTTAGTCAACCTTACAATAATCCTTATGAAATAATTTGGACTACAATTGACATAACC
This sequence comes from Ophiura sarsii, assembly GCA_035610835.1. Taxonomy (NCBI): domain Eukaryota; kingdom Metazoa; phylum Echinodermata; class Ophiuroidea; order Amphilepidida; family Ophiuridae; genus Ophiura; species Ophiura sarsii. The sequence goes on from CM069441.1 coordinate 1,008,333, forward strand.
TATTTTTCAATTTGGTAGGTGAATATGATCTAGAAAATGAGTTTGAATGATTTTTTAACATCTACACCTTCTGAATACACGTTAAAGATCAAAATATTATATTTATTAATGGATTTTGAGGACTATATTGTAGATACCTATTATCCATTTTATGTACAACTAAACTATAAAAAAAAGCTCGGAAATGTATTTAATCGCCTATGTATATTTCATTATGCTCAAAGTGCCCCGTACATCAATGAAAGGCTGATCTGTTTATCTTTCAAATAATACCAAGTTTGTCGCAATCACTTGTTTCAGTGCTAAGCCACTTGCTTAAAATATAGGGAGGATTGTACTCAAAAATCAATAGAGCATCACTATACACTGTTACAGTAGTTGTCAACGGAACATCTAATTGAGCAGATGAAAGAGATGTTCTTTTGACTTTGAGCGCGAAGTAGTGGTGAATTTGACACAGTTTTATCAAGCAAGTGGATGAGCACTAAAACTAGATATTGCTACAAATGGGCTATTGTTAGGAAGAAGAACACAATAGTTTTCATCAATATTGAACAAAATATGAATATTTCAAGTACCAGCTCAGTCCGATTTCGGATCTCAGGGATTATACATTTACACTTACCATCTTACACATGTTATAATGTGTGTATTGTGTTCCAAAATTGACTAACAATATGAAGTAATTGCAAACTGTGAAATGGAATGTGTCTAGTGTCAATTGCAATTCATTATGCTTAGTCGTGGACAAGCATGTAAATTGGGTTGTGCAGTAAAAAAGGTTCAAAGAGAAACAATAAATATGATTGACTCCATTGTTTTCACACAAAGTTCCTAACAAATTTGTTATTCTCACAAGTTATTAGAAATTCTTAAATTCATCATGATTTTGAGAACAAAATGGCTTATTTTCTATTTTCACTATTATAGTTTATTTGACTCACCCAAGTAGGATCATTCTTTTTTTTAAAGCTTTAAAATTCGTCTACTACCATGTCTTGCGCAGTAGATCATCATAGCCCTTTCTTAAATTTCTTAATGAATCTCGTTAATTGTAGCCTGGTGACGTAGATAAAAGGAAATAATTGATGGTAACGGAATAAATCGTATTGAAAACTGGAAACCAATTCTGATGCCGTCACAGCACCAGGCTGCCGTTACTGGGTTTCTTCTTAATCTGATAAGGTGTTTGTGAAGCAGACATTGTTTTGATTTATTTTGTTTTGTAATTTTGTAGGTGAATGTAATCTAGAAACTGAGTTTGAATGCACCACTGGTGGATGCGTAAATGCCACGTGGGTTTGTGATGGAGAACATGACTGCTCTGATGGAAGTGACGAGGTCAACTGCACCTGTAGTGAAGATCAGTTTATGTGTGCGGACGGCCTAGCGTGTATTTCACTAGAATATACCTGCGATTACGTCAGTGATTGTGAGGATAATAGCGACGAAACGAATGATTGTACTTGTGATTCATCCTATGAATTTGAATGTGAAAGTGGAGGTTGCATCAACGGCACGTGGGTTTGTGATGGCGAAGAAGACTGTTATGATGGAAGTGATGAGATGGTTTGTGGTGAGTAATTTTATTTTTATTTTTGAAGAGTTTAAACTTCAAGGAAGAGGGAATGTCTGTTATTGATAATTATTGTTCTTTATCGTCATGCATTACAGCCTAAATATAATTATATTGTGAATAAATCATCCCAAGTTTTGCTTATTATGTGTCACACAGGAAACCTTTTTTGTTAAAATATAACATAATTCGCACTGATTCAACTCGCAAAACAATCAAAACTGTGTTCTTTATTCTAATTACGAATCAATGTAATAAAACGACAAGTGAAAATAGCAATTGTATTTACAAAACATTAACAGGTGTAATTAATTGTATCTATAAAATATGTGTTGTTCCCTAGAACCCACTTGTCCACCAGATCAATTCATGTGTGACGATGGAACGTGTATTCTAAAAGCCTGGGCATGTGATGGCGTTGATGATTGTGAGAGTGGCTCGGATGAAGATACAGAATTCTGTGCCACTTGTCCCTTCCAGTTCCTTTGTTCGAATGGCAGGTGCACAGGCTTGGAAAATGTTTGCAATGGACGTGATAATTGCAGAGATAACAGTGATGAAGATCAGATCTGTGTCGGTAAGTCTTCAGCATCATTATTTATTATTGGTCTTATTTTTTATTATTATTGTAGTTGTTGTCGTCGTCGTTGTTTTTGGTTTGTCGTTGTCGGTTTTGATGTTGTTTCTGTTGTTTTTGTTGTTTTTGTTTTTGTTGTTGTTGTCGTAGTCGTTGTCGTCATCGTTGTTGGTGTTGTTGTTGTATAAATTGCGGTTTTTAGCGTCACGTGTGCCCTTTCACCGTTTGCGCAATATACGCTCGTATACTGATGTGATCATTTATAAATAATTATTCTACAGATCTGCCATCTCCGTCTTTCGATATCGATGGAACCTCAGTTTCGCTTACATGGCCTGACCCACCACCTCAATTAGAAGGCGACCCGTCACGAAATATCACTCAGTATGCCGTTACAGCCACACCACAAGATGGCGGTCCTTCAGTGACATTTTACGCTCCGGCAGAAGCGAACGCTTCTGTAACAGTGTCAGATTTGGAACCAGAAACTCCTTATGACATTAAAGTCAGTATTGTTATTAACACAGAAGGCCAAGGAGTAGGAACATTTGATGTGGGCTTCCCACTACAATCCATAACTACTTGTAAGTTTGTACTACAGTGCGTGTTAAATAATAATTAAAAATAAATCCTATATTTAATGTTTCAGAACAATAGTCAGTTAGTAAGCCCTATTTCTGTTCTATCAAATACACTTTATTCCAATATGTATCATCAATTCAGTAACAAGAGTGTGAATCCCACTTTGGCCACTTTTGGACAGGTATTGGATTTTCCCTGAGAAAACTGCCGTTGATGATTTATATGATACATCAATGTATTGTCAAAATACATCTAATATTCAACTATACTGTGGTTTTCATGGATAATATGGATGAAAATATGTTCAACTGTTCACATTTAACTTACTATCAACAGGTACCAGTTAGATTTGTAAAAACAATTATTGATGTATAATTGCTCACTGAATGACGTGGCTAAGTATAGATTTGATTACGAAAGCTCGATTTTTTTAATATGTCCTAAATGGGACACTTTATTGACTCTCCCTGTATAATTCATATTACTAATGTAACAGTATTATCCATTACAGAAGTGATGGCGAATGTTAAGCATTTAGATTAATGCAATGGTTTGACAAACATTTCAATTTTAAAAATTTCAGTAACGGGCCCAACGGAAGCACCTCCTATCTGCGAAGAAGATGAATTTGTATGTGCGGACGGTGAAACGTGTGTTCCACTTGAATATCGCTGCGATTATGTTGATGATTGCGGAGATAATAGCGATGAAACGAATGATTGCACTTGTGATTCATCGATTGAATTTGAGTGTGAAAGTGGAGGTTGCATCAACGTCACGTGGGTTTGTGATGCTGAAGAAGACTGTTATGATGGAAGTGATGAAAATGACTGCCCTACTACTGAAACACCAACAACAGGTGAGCACAATGTAATATGTATACTGGGTACTTATAATTTGGAGGTCCGTAATACTGTTTGAAATAACTCAACTGTAATACCACAATGGGTGTTCACTTGCAAGTAAAACAAATATCCGTTAAATATTAATACTAGAAGTAAAACAACTTGTGTGAAGCCATAAACCATCTGATTCGTTCTTTGTATTTCGTAGTTTAAGGCTATTGTCTAGTTAAAGTTTTTCTGTTTCGTATTTACAAGTGATATAACGTACACATAAAATGATACACAATATAGCATTTAAGATAACATTCATACAAAATAGTTATCTTTCAATTGTTATTCGCAACAATTGCCTCTAAAAACACAGTTGGAAAATCCCGTAATTTGGCTAATGTACTGCTGCAAATGAGAAGTTGACTAATATGATAGAAAGTTTTTGTTCGAATCCAAACTTGAAGATATACACAAACTGTCATATTTTCTCCATATAATAATATAAAATAATAGAGTTTCAAGATATGATAACCATTATTATTATGGCTTAGTGGTACTATACCGTCTTGTTTTTGGATTTTTACAAACATTATACGAAGTTATGCTTTGGGTTAAGTCGCATTAAGTTAAGATATCGACGTTGTTGAATGTTTTCCGGGGGAATTCTTATTTTTAATAATTTGCATGACGATATTGATATAATGAAACTTGACACATTGGAATTGTTTCAGAGGAACCGTGTCCAGAAGGGGAGACGCGCTGTAATAGTGGTGAATGCATAGCCAACGAATTCTTCTGTGACGATTTTGCTGATTGCGAGGATAGAAGTGACGAAACATCTTGCTGCCCTGATACTCAGTTTAACTGCGCTAATGGAAGGTGTATTGAATGGGACACATGGTGTGATGGAAGTGATAACTGCAGAGATAACAGTGATGAAGATCAATGTGCAGGTTCGTGTCCATTGTGTTCATGTCTCTATTTTAGATATTGGAATGCCTTTATTGTATAATGCTCCTCTCGGGTATACTTTAAAGCGAGACAGAACAACTACAGCAAGTTCCACTACCCAAATAACCACCGTTACCAGGTTATCAGCCTCGTATTCTATCTTAACGTGCAAATCAAGGACATGAGTCGGTGTAGGTTTCAAACCGTGATTCTCGAAAATGAGACTACGGGGTCTATATAAATTCGATATGTTTTGCTTATTCTGAAGAAGTGAGAGCTAATATTGACGAAAGCAATACAGTTTTAATCTTGTTTAACTGCGAGCCAATCTAATTCGTTACCTGCACGTATATGATTACCAACCGTCGCAAAGCCGGCAGTCTCCATTAAGCAGAGTTCGAGATAGTAGTGATATCGAACAGTCACGGATATAGGTTTTCTAACAACACAAGGTATCTATCATATACGTACATACAACCCTGACATCCCAAATAGCTTACATGTACATATTTACTCAACATTGATGAGCTGAGTGAAATCACATACCAACATATAGGGGAGCGCATTTTCTTATCAGCATATAACCTTATTAATGCAAACATTCTTTTTACGAAACTGACAGATTGCAGTGAAGACGAATACAGATGTCGTAGTAATGAATGCGTACCAGTAGATTACAAATGCGATTATTTCTCAGATTGCTCGGATAACAGTGATGAAACAGATGGATGTAAGATATATTTTGTTATTTGCTATTTAGTCAACGTTACGACAATCGTTATCAAATAATTTTGACTACATTGACAAAACCTATTTTCAATTTGGTAGGTGAATGTGATGTAGAGACTGAGTTCCAATGCGCCGCTGGTGGATGTGTAAATGCCACGTGGGTTTGTGATGGAGAACAAGACTGCTCTGATGGAAGTGACGAGGTCAACTGCACCTGTAGTGAAGATCAGTTTATGTGTGCGGACGGCCTAGCTTGTATTTCACTAGAATTTACCTGCGATTACGTCAATGATTGTGAAGATAATAGCGACGAAACGAATGATTGTACTTGTGATTCATCGATTGAATTTGAGTGTGAAAGTGGAGGTTGTATCAACGGCACGTGGGTTTGTGATGGCGAAGAAGACTGTTATGATGGAAGTGATGAGATAGTTTGTGGTGAGTAATTTGGTTTTTATTTTTGAAGAGTTTAAACTTCAAGGAAGAGGGAATGTCTGTTATTGATAATTATAGTTCTTTATCGTCCTGCATTACAGCCTAAATATAATTATAATGTGAATAAATCATCCCAAGTTTTGCTTATTATGTGTCACACAGGAAACCTTTTTGTTAAAATATAACATAATTCGCACTGATTCAACTCGCAAAACAATCAAAACTGTGTTCTTTATTCTAATTACGAATCAATGTAATAACACGACAAGTGAAAATAGCAATTGTATTTACAAAACATTAACAGTTGTAATTAATTGTATAAAATATGTGTTGTTGCCTAGAACCCACCTGTCCACCAGATCAATTCATGTGTGACGATGGAACGTGTATTCTAAAAGCCTGGGCATGTGATGGCGTTGATGATTGTGAGAGTGGCTCGGATGAAGATACAGAATTCTGTGCCACTTGTCCCTTCCAGTTCCTTTGTTCGAATGGCAGGTGCACAGACTTGGATAATGTTTGCAATGGACGTGATAATTGCAGAGATAACAGTGATGAAGATCAGATCTGTGTCGGTAAGTCTTCAGCATCATTATTTATTATTGGTCTTATTTTTATTATTATTGTAGTTGTTGTCGTCGTCGTTGTTTTTGGTTTGTCGTTGTCGGTTTGGATGTTGTTTCTGCTGTTTTTGTTGTTTTTGTTGTTGTTGTTGTTGTCGTAGTCGTTGTCGTCATCGTTGTTGGTGTTGTTGTTGTATAAATTGCGGTTTTTAGCGTCACGTATGCCCTTTCACCGTTTGCGCAATAAACGCTCGTATACTGATGTGATCATTTATAAATAATTATTCTACAGATCTGCCATCTCCGTCTTTCGATATCGATGGAACGTCAGTTTCGCTCACATGGGTTGACCCACCACCTCAATTAGAAGGCGACCCGTCACGAGAAATCACTCAGTATGCCGTTACAGCCACACCACAAGATGGCGGTAACGGTTCAGTAACCTCTTATGTTCCGGCAGTAGCGAACGCTTCTTTAACTTTGTCAGATTTGGAACCAGAAACTCCTTATGACATTATAGTCAGTATTGTTATTAACACAGAAGGCCAAGGAGTAGGAACATTTGATGTGGGCTTCCCACCACAATCCATAACTACTTGTAAGTTTGTACTACAGTGCGTGTTAAATAATAATAAAAAATAAATCTTATATTTAATGTTTCAGAACAATAGTCAGTTAGTAAGCCCTATTACTGATCTATCAAATACACTTTATTCCAATAAGTATGATCAATTCAGTAACAAGCGTGTGAATCCCACTTTGGCCACTTTTGGACAGGTATTGGATTTTCCCTGAGAAAACTGCCGTTGATGATTTATATGATACATCAATGTATTGTCAAAATACATCTAATATTCAACTATACTGTGGTTTTCATGGATAATATTGAAAATATGTTCAACTGTTCACATTTAACTTACTATCAACAGGTACCAGTTAGATTGTTAAAAAAAATTATTGATGTATAATTGCTCACTGAATGACGATTCTAATAAAAGAGTTTTTTGCACATGAAAAGTGGCCAAAGCTGAATTTGACATGGCTAAGTATAGATTTGATTACGAAAGCTCGATTTTTTTAATATGTCCTAAATGGGACACTTTATTGACTCTCCCTGTATAATTCATATTACTAATGTAACAGTATTATCCATTACAGAAGTGATGGCGAATGTTAAGCATTTAGATTAATGCAATGGTTTGACAAACATGTCGATTTTAAAAATTTCAGTAACGGGCCCAACGGAAGCACCTCCTATCTGCGAAGAAGATGAATTTGTATGTGCGGACGGTGAAACGTGTGTTCCACTTGAATATCGCTGCGATTATGTTGATGATTGCGGAGATAATAGCGATGAAACGAATGATTGCACTTGTGATTCATCGATTGAATTTGAGTGTGAAAGTGGAGGTTGCATCAACGTCACGTGGGTTTGTGATGCTGAAGAAGACTGTTATGATGGAAGTGATGAAAATGACTGCCCTACTACTGAAACACCAACAACAGGTGAGCACAATGTAATATGTATACTGGGTACTAAGAATTTGGAGGTCCGTAATACTGTTTGAAATAACTCAACTGTAATAACACAATGGGTGTTCACTTGCAAGTAAAACAAATATCCGTTAAATATTAATACTAGAAGTAAAACAACTTGTGTGAAGCCATAAACCATCTGATTCGTTCTATGTATTTCGTAGTTTTAGGCTATTGTCTAGTTAAAGTCTTTCTGTTTCGTATTTACAAGTGATATAACGTACACATAAAATGATACACAATATAGCATTTAAGATAACATTCATACAAAATAGTTATCTTTCAATTGTTATTCGCAACAATTGCCTCTAAAAACACAGTTGGAAAATCCCGAAATTTGGCTAATGGTACTGCTGCAAATGAGAAGTTAACTAATATGATAGAAAGTTTTTGTTCAAATCCAAACTTGAAGATATACACAAACTGTCATATTTTCTCCATATAATAATATAAAATAATAGAGTTTCAAGATATGATAACCATTATTATGATGGCTTAGTGGTACTATACCGTCTTGTTTTTGGTTTTTTACAAACATACGAAGTTATGCTTTGGGACACGTCGCATTAAGTTAAGATATCGACGTTGTTGAATGTTTTCCTGGGGAATTCTTATTTTCAATAATTTGCATGACGATATTGATATAATGAAACTTGACACATTGAAATTGTTTCAGAGGAACCGTGTCCAGAAGGGGAGACGCGCTGTAATAGTGGTGAATGCATAGCCAACGAATTCTTCTGTGACGATTTTGCTGATTGCGAGGATAGAAGTGACGAAATATCTTGCTGCCCTGATACTCAGTTTAACTGCGCTAATGGAAGGTGTATTGAATGGGACACATGGTGTGATGGAAGTGATAACTGCAGAGATAACAGTGATGAAGATCAATGTGCAGGTTCGTGTCCATTGTGTTCATGTCTCTATTTTAAATATTGGAATGCCTTTATTGTATAATGCTCCTCTCGGGTATATTTTAAAGCGAGACAGAACAACTACAGCAAGTTCCACTACCCACATAACCACCGTTACCCGCCTCGTATTCTATCTTAACGTGCAAATCAAGGATATGAGTCGGTGTAGGTTTCAAACCGTGACTCTCGAAAATGAGACTACGGGGTCTATAAATTCGATATGTTTTGCTTATTCTGAAGAAGTGAGAGCTAATATTGACGAAAGCAATACAGTTTTAATCTTGTTTAACTGCGATCCAATCTAATTCGTTACCTGCACGTATATGATTACAAACCGTCGCAAAGCCGGCAGTCTCCATTAAGCAGAGTTCGAGATAGTAGTGATATCGAACAGTCACGGATATAGATTTTCTAACAACACAAGGTATCTATCATATACGTACATACAACCCTGACATCCCAAATAGCTTACATATTTACTCAACATTGATGAGCTGGGTGAAATCACATACCAACATATAGGGGAGCGCATTTTCTTATTAGCATATAACCTTATTAATGCAAACATTCTTTTTACGAAACTGACAGATTGCAGTGAAGACGAATACAGATGTCGTAGCAATGAATGCGTACCAGTAGATTACAAATGCGATTATTTCTCAGATTGCTCGGATAACAGTGATGAAACAGATGAATGTAAGATATATTTTGTTATTTGCTATTTAGTCAACGTTACGACAATCGTTATCAAATAATTTTGACTACATTGACAAAACCTATTTTCAATTTGGTAGGTGAATGTGATGTAGAGACTGAGTTCCAATGCGCCGCTGGTGGATGTGTAAATGCCACGTGGGTTTGTGATGGAGAACAAGACTGCTCTGATGGAAGTGACGAGGTCAACTGCACCTGTAGTGAAGATCAGTTTATGTGTGCGGACGGCCTAGCGTGTATTTCACAAGAATACACCTGTGATTACGTCAGTGATTGTGAGGATAATAGCGACGAAACGAATGATTGTACTTGTGATTCATCGATTGAATTTGAGTGTGAAAGTGGAGGTTGCATCAACGGCACGTGGGTTTGTGATGGCGAAGAGGACTGTTATGATGGAAGTGATGAGATGGTTTGTGGTGAGAAATTTTGTTTTTATCTTTGATGAGTTTAAACTTCAAGCAAAAGGGAATGCCTGTTATCGATACTTTATAGTTCCTTATCGTCTTGTATTATATTGTGAATATAACCTACGTTTGGCTAATTGTGAAACACACAGGAAACTTTTTTTTTTAAATATATCATAATTACGCACTGATTCAACTCGGAAAACAAACAAAACCGTAGTGTTGATAAGTGCTTTATTGTAATTACGAATTAATGTAGTCTGTTAAATAAAATGACAAATAAAAATAGCAATTGTATTTACAAAACATTAACAGTTGTAATTAATTGTATCTATAAAATATGTGTTATTCCCTAGAACCCACCTGTCCACCAGATCAATTCATGTGTGACGATGGAACGTGTATTCTAAAAGCCTGGGCATGTGATGGCGTTGATGATTGTGAGAGTGGCTCGGATGAAGATACAGAATTCTGTGCCACTTGTCCCTTCCAGTTCCTTTGTTCGAATGGCAGGTGCACAGACTTAGCAAATGTTTGTAATGGACGTGATAATTGCAGAGATAACAGTGATGAAGATCAGATCTGTGTTGGTAAGTCTTCAGCATCATTATTTATTATTGGTCTTATTTTTATTATTATTGTAGTTGTTGTCGTCGTCGTTGTCGGTTTGGATGTTGTTTTTTGTTGTTTTTGTTGTTGTTGTTGTTGTTGTTGTTGTTGTTGTTGTTGTTGTTGTTGTTGTTGTTGTTGTTGTTGTCGTAGTCGTTGTCGTCATCGTTGTTGGTGTTGTTGTATAAATTGCGGTTTTTAGCGTCACGTATGCCCTTTCACCGTTTGCGCAATATACGCTCGTATACTGATGTGATCATTTATAAATAATTATTCTACAGATCTGCCATCTCCGTCTTTCGATATCGATGGAACGTCAGTTTCGCTCACATGGGTTGACCCACCACCTCAATTAGAAGGCGACCCATCACGAGAAATCACTCAATATACCGTTACAGCCACACCACAAGATGGCGGTCCTTCAGTAACCTCTTATGTTCCGGCAGTAGCGAACGCTTCTTTAACTTTGTCAGATTTGGAACCAGAAACTCCTTATGACATTATAGTCAGTATTGTTATTAACACAGAAGGCCAAGGAGTAGGAACATTTGATGTGGGCTTCCCACCACAATCCATAACTACTTGTAAGTTTGTACTACAGTGCGTGTTAAATAATAATTAAAAATAAATCCTATATTTAATGTTTCAGAACAATAGTCAGTTAGTAAGCCCTATTACTCTTCTATCAAATACACTTTATTCCAATAAGTATGATCAATTCAGTAACAAGAGTGTGAATCCCACTTTGGCCACTTTTGGACAGGTATTGGATTTTCCACTGAAAAAACTGCCGTTGATGATTTAAATGATACATCAATGTATTGTCTAAAATACATCTAATATTAAACTATACTGTGGTTTTCGTGGATAATATGGATGAAAATATGTTCAACTGTTCAAATTAAATTTACTATCAATATGTACCAGTCTTTTGCACATGAAAAGTGGCCAAAGCTGAATTTGACATGGGTAAGTATAGATTTGCCATAATTTGATAGCGAAAGCTTGAATTTTTTAAATATTTTACTATTGCCTAAATGGGACACTTTATTGACTCGCCCTGTATAATCTATATTACTAATATAACAGTATTATCCATTACAGAAGTGATGGCGAATGTTAAGCATTTAGATTAATGCAATGGTTTGGCAAACATGTCGATTTTAAACATTTCAGTAACGGGCCCAACGGAAGCACCTCCCATCTGCGAGGAAGATGAATTTGTGTGTGCGGATGGTGAAACGTGTGTTCCACTTGAATATCGCTGTGATTACGTTGATGATTGCGGAGATAATAGCGATGAAACGGATGATTGCACTTGTGATTCATCGATTGAATTTGAGTGTGAAAGTGGGGGTTGCATCAACAGCACGTGGGTTTGTGATGGTGAAGAAGACTGTTTTGATGGAAGTGATGAAAATGATTGTCCTACAACTGAAACACCTACGACAGGTGAGCACAATTTTACATGTTCGGAATAATAATCTGGATGACCTCCTGAAATATTAATTTTGTTGTTATCATTTTACTGAATTTTGGATTTTAGAATCATAATCATTTCTATCAGTGAAGAGTTTGTTTCCAAAAGGCGCTAACTCACTAAAAGTGAAATAGGAGAAAAGCAACGTTTTTTAAAATGAGGATGTTGCACTTCTTTGATTATACTAATTTTCTGCCATATAAAAGATACCATACGTGGAAGCTTAACAATTGGTTTGATTTCATTTTTTGATTTTCAATGTGTTTCCTATGTCTTTCTTTATTTTCGGAAATCAGTGAGTTAAGCGCCTTTTGGAAGAAAAAAAATGTTTCGACCAATTTTCACAAACCACTTTACCAAGCCATCTTTATTTCCAAATAATGTACACCTGGAAGACAATATCAAATCACATTGAAAACAGAAAACCGCATTCAAATACCTTTTCAACTTTTTTAATTATGAATTTTGGATATTTTGTGAGAAAACTGAAAATGTGGACAATTTGGCACATTTTTAAAATTAACAACAATTTTGTTCGTGAGCAATTTTCAAAACAATAATCCAATACATTTTACATTTTCTTCATTGCATTTCATTAAGGACATTCCTATCAATGTTTTACCATGATAAAAGAACCATATTTCCACCATTTAGCTTAAAAAATAGTGAATTTATATTCAAATTTCCGGAAATTACCGAAGGCCATAACTTTGGACCCGAACAAAGTTTAAAAGATGTATTTTGTAACTCTCTTTCATGTTCTGCACCTAACTCAATTTTTTTTAAAAGTGAGTTAGCGTTTTTTGAAACTAAGCTCTTCAATCTATGTTAAGCATTAAACGACATTAAGATTTGGGACAAATTAAAAGTCACACAAAGTCTTTAAACTTTCGTGGCAGAAAACCAGACACTATTCGACTTCAGTGAATGTTTCCCTTGAAGTTTTATTTTTCCGATGCAATGTCTAATTGATTAAAAACACGATGACATTAAATAGTTAATATTTGAATATTTATTTTTGTAGTGAATTGTGAACCGAACCTAATGTTATATAATCATACATTGTCATGTTTCAGAGACACCGTGTCCAGAAGATCAGACACGCTGTACAAGCGGAGAATGTGTCCAGAACGAATTCTTTTGTGACGGATTTGCTGATTGCTCTGACAGAAGCGATGAAACCTCTTGTTGTCCAGATACAACATTTAACTGTGCTAACGGAAGGTGTATTGAATGGGACTTATGGTGTGATGGAAGTGATAATTGCAGAGATAACAGTGATGAGGATCAATGTGCAGGTAGGTGGCCATTGTGTTTGTTTTTGGTAATTTTGAGGCTTGTTTTAACTGTAAGTACCGTGTCAACATGGTCAAGGGCATATTCAATAAGGGAATCATTTTAATATCGAAACAGATTTATTCTGTAATAAATCATACATTCATACGTCATACATACATACATACACCCATACAAGGCATTTATAGGGCGCCATTTCATATAGATCACGGCGCCATGATGATGGTGAACAAAATATGAAAAGAAACGTAGAGACACAGCAAACTGAAATATTGCAGCAGGGCTATTGAGGGAATAAGTAGGTTTTGAGACCCTTCTTGAAGCTAAAACTGATGTAGCAGAACCGAGTTCTGATGGTAACGAGTTCCTAAGTGTGGGTACAGAGAGTGAAAAATTCCTGCCAAAAGCGGATTTCAGTCCATAATAATGATATTTTGGCACGGTGAGGCGCGAAGTGTCCGATACCGAACGCAAACCGGAACGGCTTTGTTCATACCGCGGGATTGATGAGGTGAGATAATTTGGACCAGACCCATTCAAACATTTGCATACATACAGAAACATTTTGTACAAGATTCGCTGGTTTACGGGAAGCCAGTGCAGTTGTTGCAAATACTGGCTAGCATGGGCAATCTTTGAAGCACAATGAATTAATGTTACACTCCAGTTTTGTAGGCGTTGCAGTTTCATGATGTATTTTGAATTAGTTCCAGTTAATAATACATTACCATAGTCAAGACGCGATAGTACAAGGGATCGAACGATGTGGTTGCAGGTGTCATTATCAAGAAAGCGACGGATGCGACTAATATTGCGTAGTGGAATGTCACATTCTTTGACAAAGAAACAATGTGTGGTGCCATACTCATCACATCATCAAAAATACACCTACATTTCTGACGTTTTTGGATGGGCGGATGATATCATCACCACTACTAAGGCTTACATCAGGCATCCATCGTTTATTGTTGTGAAGGGATGAAATGATGAAATGAAATGAAATGATTTGTTCAATTTTTTACGTTTCTAATTTTAAATGCACTTTCAGTTCTAATATTGAAGTTGGTATTATTTGTTTTACATTTCAACTCTGAACTATGATTAATTAAAACATAAATACTGCTACTTAATACCCGTATCCTGAAATTATATTAACCGAAAAAGAACTGTTTTTTTCTTTACAATTTGCAGATTGCAGTGAGGACGAATACAGATGTCGTAGCAATGAATGCGTACCAGGAGATTACAAATGTGATTATTTCCCAGATTGCTCGGATAACAGTGATGAAACAGACGGATGTAAGATATTGTTATAACTTGCACTTTATTGAACGCATATAAAATTAATCAATAGAATTTAAACAAATTATCCTGGCCACAGTCAGATACGCGGGCGAACTTCGATCAGCTAACTGCACGTGCGATCGCCACCCATTAGTGTTGTTTCGAGCAAATAACTACAGGCCGAACACTAACGGACTTTGACCGTGATAACTGTGCGATTTTGGTTCGATTTCGTCAAGGCGTATGGCGTAATTGCAATCAGAGCCGTGAGGTTACATGTTGCGTACCACGGATGTCCATTGCACCGTTGTTGGGTGATGTTGACCTCGCGTACTTTTGTCAACCTCGTGTGACGTGAGTGACGTGTTTGGGCGGGGCTGCGCCGTGATTGCAAATGTTCAGCACTACGCAACAGATGCGCGCCATCAAAACGAGACTCATCGGTCTATCGTATGTGCGTCAAATCGTTGCGTGATAATGTTAAAATGAGACGCAATTACGCCATACGCCTTGACGAAATCGAACCAAAATCGCACAGTTATCACAGTCCGTTAGTGTTCGGCCTGTAGTTATATTGCTCGAAACAACACTAATGAGTGGCGATCGCACAGTGCATATGCATGGTAGCACCCTTGCTAATTGATTCCAATTCAGGTGAATGTATAATTGCACATATGTTACTTTTAAAACGGCATAAGTTTTCATAAACCATCTCAAATCTATATCTGATATATATACAGTTTTTAAAAGCAAACCAGGTTTCATAAAAAAGAAAACAAGATTTCAAATGGGTTTGTATAGTAAAAGATGAACGGATATTTAGTTCTGGCCCGTACACAAACCTACGATTCTTTTCGTGCGTAGTTTTAATTTATTTTATGTTGTAATTTGTAGGTGAATGTGATCTAGAAAATGAGTTTGAATGCGCCGCTGGTGGATGTGTAAATGTCACATGGGTCTGTGATGGAGAAGAAGACTGTTCTGATGGAAGTGACGAGGTCAACTGCACCTGTAGTGAAGATCAGTTTATGTGTGCGGACGGCCTAGCGTGTATTCCACTAGAATATACCTGCGATTACGCTAGTGATTGTGAAGATAATAGCGACGAAACGAATGATTGTACTTGTGATTCATCATATGAATTTGAGTGTGAAAGTGGAGGTTGCATTAACGGCACGTGGGTTTGTGATGGCGAAGAAGATTGTTATGATGGAAGTGACGAAATGGTTTGTGGTGAGTTGTCTAATTCTTTCGTGTGCTTAAAGATTTTAAAAACATAAACTATTGCGTATTCTTTGACATTTTCATAACTATCAATCAAGTAGTAATCAAGTATTATAAGAAACTATTGAGTTGAGCAGCATTTGTGGCACCCGAATAATCCAAATCTATACAATATTTCATTCCTCGAAATATGTGCATTGGCGTCAAAGTGTTTTTCTATAAGCGAGCACCATTATCGCACATGTGATTGTATTACAGTCATCAAAAAAAGTAACTATACAGGTAATTAATGTACTTTTAACTCTAAAAATATATATCCTACCTAGAAATATTAAATCATAAAGTTGTTGAGAAATTTATCTTCTTTAATATGAGATATTGCACGCTAGGATCGGTGGAATATTTAAGAAGCGACAATCCAAAATGTAAGGTAAAGTCACAATTTCAAATTCACATTTTACATTTCAACACGGGGGAGAGAATGACAGGTAGCGTGTGTGTGGCGTATTGATCCATCGGAACAATGCGGCCGACTGTCCAACTTACGCATGCATCCCCCAATTGCACTCCCGGTAATCGATAAGGTACCCGTAGATTGGTCTGCGTGTAGAAAATAAAAATGTGAAAATGAAAATCGGACTTCTCCTTACATTTTTGAGTGTCACTTCTTCAATAATCACCCGATTCTAGCGTGCAATATATCATATTAAAGAAGACAAATTTTTCAACAACTTTATAATCTAATATTTTTAGGTAGGATATATATTTTTGGAGTTAGAACCTCATTTATTACCTGTATAGTTACTTTTTTTGATGACTGTATTGCTCTATAAGTACCCAATGAATCAATTACAAATCCAGCACTCGTGCGTTATTGCTTTGCGATCTCCAAACAAAATCCGCGACTGCACAGAGTTAGATGAACACATAATCGATCAATTGAAAGTGAGAAATTATGACAAAATGGAGACATGTCGTCGAAATATTGCAAGCATTTACTTTGGTTTGATATTAAAGCTACAATAGATAAATCATAAACATCACTGTTTGTAAACAAAATGAATTCGGTTTAATTAGGTTTTGTTTTTGTGAAACGTTTTTCGAACGTCTTAAAAACGTTACAGTTTCAAAGCATGTTTTTTTGATTGCCAATTGGTTTATCAAAACGTTATATAAAAACGTTAGATTAATGTTGTCACAATACTTATATAAACGAACACTTGATCGAAACGAAATCAAAACGTTTATAGAACGTTATATTACAACCCAAATTAAACCAAATATTATGGTCCTGGACCATATTTTCGTTTTTTACGAATCGTTTTAAAATACGTTTTTAAAAACGTGGGCAATTGCACGCATGCGCACTTACCTGGGTTATATTGGTTTGGTAACACTATGGATTGTATATTTATTTCCTTTCATAAAGTTATACGATCTGCATCATGCATCATTTCATAATTAAATGGCAAATAAGAACATTACTTCACAAACACATGAACAATTTTGTTGGAGAATGTTAATAACAAGCCACATTAATGATTTTTTCTTTAAATTGCCAGTTAATTATCAATTAATTATCAATTATTTGATATAGGTTTTCAAAACTTTTAAATTGGGTTTAATTAGATTTCGTGTTTGTGAAACGTTTTTAAAACGTATTAAACATGTTTTTAGATCGTTTATTTGAAACATCTCGCAAGACTAAATAATTTAAACATGGTTATTTTCACGTTATATTAACGTTTTCAAAACGTTACATGGAAACGTTATTAAAACCCATAAAAAAACTCCACACATATACGTTTTTAATACGTAATATTCATTAAAACGTTTTTTTCACCAACTTGAAACGTGTTTTTAACGTTTAAAAACCATAACATGGCCAGCTGGGATATAATTCTGTTTTTATAATATGTTGATTTTATATAGAACCAACTTGTCCGCCGGATCAGTTTATGTGCGGTGACGGACTATGCGTTCCAAAAGATTGGGCATGTGATGGTGTTGATGATTGTGCCAATGGTACCGATGAAGCAGAATACTTCTGTGCCACTTGCCCTTTCCAGTTTCTCTGTACAAATGGCAGGTGCACAGGTTTGGAAAATGTTTGTAATGGACGTGATAATTGCAGAGATAACAGTGATGAAGACCAGATCTGTGTTGGTAAGTTGTCTACGTATAATGGGTTAATTAAACGATCAACGTATTTATTAAAGGTATATTATGTGATCTTTCCAGGGAACGCCCTCAACATCGAAAAAAAAATTGAAAGAAGATTTTCTTGCAGATTTACATTTCTGATCATAAATCGTACATACATTCCAAGTTACAGGGCGATACGATTCTTAATTACTTCAAAATCATGATTTTAGAGTGCAAATAAACTGTCGGATAACTCCGACAGTTTATATTTTTACTCTAAATTCACTCTAAAACCATGATTTTGAGGTAATTAGGAATCGTATCGCTCTGTAACTTGGAATGTATGTATGATTTATGATCAGAAATGTAAATCTGCAAGAAAATCTATTTTCTAAAAAAAATAATGAATAGAGGGCGCTATCTTGAAAAGATCACATAATATGCCTTTAATACTACGACAGAGCTAATACGGTATCTTGATTCGAAATATAAGTATGCCTATTTGTTATCATAGTTAAGCTTTTGTAATTCAGCTAGGTTAAGCATGTCTTCCTACACAGTTAATTTGAAATGTGAGGTTTTAAGTGCTATGGTTTAATGAAATGAGATTTGTTCTTCTTTTCTTCAGAACTACCGTCCCCTCTCGTAGATGAAGTAGGTGGAACATTTGTAACTCTAACATTTAATGATCCGCCCCCACAATTGGAGGGAGATATTCCCCGGAATATCACTGAGTATGCCGTTACAGCCACACCACAAGATGGCGGTCCTTCAGTAACAGTCTACGTTCCGGCGGTAGAGGGCGGATCTGTAACAGTCTCAGGTTTGGAACCAGGAACTCCATATGACATTAAAGTTAGTGCTGTTATTGACACAGAAGGGCAAGGAGAAGAAACGTTTGATCTGGGCTTCCCACCAATAATTTTAATTACTTGTAAGTGGACTACTTAAACAATATGTTATGCGGCACATGAAAAAGGGGGACCTTGCGGCTTTTTTCTTCAAGATATAGATGAAAACGGACAGAAAAAATTAAAGAAAATAATAAGAATTTAAGAGTCATTTTCACTCGTAAAATCTGATAGCCTTGATCAATTTTGATATATTTTGTGTCATTTTAAAGCTTAGAAAATGCTCTGAGAGCACACATGATAAACTCTTAAATTAACATCATCTGCAAAGTCCCCACCTCCTTTTAATGTGCTGCATTACATGTAATCCATTCAATATCGATAAAAGGTAATCCGTCAACATAGAAGGGAAATTGAATGTAAAACGTGTCGATAGTAAATGCAATTAATTAACATGTTTATTTTAAATGTTTCATTAATTGGCCCAACTGAAGCACCTCCTATTTGTGAGGAAGATGAGTTTGTATGTGCGGACGGTGAAACCTGTGTACCACTTGACTATCGCTGTGATTACGTCAATGATTGCGGAGATAATAGCGATGAAACGGATGATTGCACTTGTGATTCATCGGTTGAATTTGATTGTGAAAGTGGAGGTTGCATCAACGGCACGTGGGTTTGTGATGGTGAAGAAGACTGTTATGACGGAAGTGATGAAAATGACTGCCCTACAACTGAAACACCAACAACAGGTGAGTACAATTTAATAATGGGTTTATATACTTCAGTATAAGGTTCTAATATCCGACTATCATGGTAAAATCACTCAACCATAATTATACTCCGCGTGTCCTCTTGAACCCTCTTCAGTGTTGCGTTTTTTTCATAAAATGATGCCTAAATCTTGATAGGATTTGGGTACAGAACATGTTATATGTGCAAGGTGGACGGAAACGTTTATATTTTGTTACTGGGTGGATTCGTGTAATATTTACAGTATAGCACGAAATATAACATGGCCTAAGATGATACCACGTTGATGGCTGTTGAGTGGCGTATTTACTGATTTAACATTCAGAGTCTTCTTTACGGCCACCTTCACACAAAATATATTATGTTTTTGAACTAAGTAGAAGTCACATTTAGTCCTCAAGATTCCACGCTAGAAAAGTTTTTTTAATGAAAAGATTTGATTAATTGATTTATAAAAGATTATTTGCAAAGAATAGAATGAAGCATATCTGGATAGTTGATTTCAAATGAATTGTGAATATAACCTAACCATAATGTGGTACTGGAAATTGTAATGTTTCAGAGACACCGTGTCCAGAAGATCAGACTCGCTGTACAAGTGGAGAATGTGTCCAGAGCGAATTCTTTTGTGACGGATATGATGATTGCTCGGACAGAAGCGATGAAACGAATTGTTGTCCAGATACAACATTTAACTGTGCTAATGGAAGGTGTATTGAATGGGACTTATGGTGTGATGGAAGTGATAACTGCAGAGATAACAGTGATGAAGATCAATGCGCAGGTAGGTGGCAATTGTGTCTGTTGTTGGTAATTTTGTTGAGGGTTTTAACTCTATAGTACCGTGTCAAATGAAGCTGTGAAATGATGTAAGGGCATATTCAATACGCGAATCATTTTATAAAGAGATGACATTTCGGGATACATTTAGTCTGTTTGACGAACACGCGATGATGTGAGTGATAAGCATGAGTCGGTGTAATGAACTGTTTTTGATCAATACTCTATGTTTCTTCTTTTAAGGGCACACTTTTAGCTCTGATATTGGATTTTGTTGTTGTTGCATTTCACCTTGATAACGATGTTTAATTAAAACACATCTGGTACTTAATACCCGTATCCTGAATTTAATTTCAGATTGTAGTGAAGACGAATACAGATGTCGTAGCAATGAATGCGTATCGGTAGATTACAAATGCGATTATTTCTCAGATTGCTCGGATAACAGTGATGAAACAGATGGATGTAAGCTATTGTAATAACTTGCTCTTTATTGAACGCATATCAAATTAATAAATAGAATTTAAATGAAATCTGCACAAAAAGAAAGTTAATTTGGGTTGTAACTGAGAATCTAATGGTCCTTGGATCATTTTAACTACATTGTGATCCTTCGTTTGCCACTAAATGCTGTCAATTGTGATACCATGTTATTACACAGGTTGGCTATGTAGCACCCATGTTATTTGATTCCAATCTGGGCATGAATGCATGATTGCATTTACCTGTATATATGCTACCTTTGAAACTGCATGATTTTTCATAAACCATCTCAAATCTGATCTGATATACATAGTCTTTAGAAACAAACAGGGTTTCCAAATAAAACAAGATTTTGAACGGGTTGATTTAGTAAAAGATGAACAGATAATTATATAGTTCTAGCGTACAAAAACCTGTGATTCTTTTTGTGCATAGTTTTGATTTATTTTATGTTGTAATTTGTAGGTGAATGTGATCTAGAAAATGAGTTTGAATGCGCCACTGGTGGATGTGTAAATGCCACGTGGGTTTGTGATGGAGAAGACGACTGTTCTGATGGAAGTGACGAGGTCAACTGCACCTGTAGTGAAGATCAGTTTATGTGTGCGGATGGCCTAGCGTGTATTTCACTAGAATACACCTGCGATTACGTCAGTGATTGTGAGGATAATAGCGACGAAACGAGTGATTGTAATTGTGATTCATCCTATGAATTTGAGTGTGAAAGCGGAGGTTGCATTAACGGCACGTGGGTTTGTGATGGTGAAGAAGACTGTTATGATGGAAGTGATGAGATGGTCTGTGGTGAGTTGTTGAATTCCTTCGTGTGCTTAAAGATCAAACATTATTAAACTATTGCGTATTCTTCGATTTTTTTCATAACATCAAGTAGTAATCAAGTAGTACAAACTATTTAGTCGGGCGGCATTTGTGGCACCCGAATAATCCCAATCTATATAATACGGTATTTCATTCATGTCAAAGCGTATTTAATGTCAAAGCTTATTTCTATAATAGAGCACCATTATCGGGCGCGTGATTGTAATGCGCAGGTAAAATAGCAACCAAAATGCTTAGGATATTTGGTAATTGTGTCAAAATCATCCCATATACCGTAAATTATCAGCATATCGCACATTACGCCGACAAAAGCGTTCCTGATACATGAAAATTTGGACCATCGCCCTCTCTTGAAATATTTTATTTGTGTTAGTTCAAAAGTTGCAACTCGCGAGATACTTTGATATCATGAAATCCTATACATTATAATGTAACAAATTGGCCAAGCAATTGCTGTGCCTCTATAGCTCAATTTGCAAGAGCGGTGGACTGAAGTACAAACATAGATAATAAATATCGTAACCACCAAATCGTGAGTTCGACTCGCAGGAAGATCATTTTGTTCGTCTGGTGTCCCTCACGTTTTTCTTCGTTTACTTTTTTGTTTGTTTTTTCGCTACTTTTCTGTTGTAACATTTATTTATTTTAAGGGGGGGGGGGGGGGGCAAGTTTTTAATTTGTGATTTTGTTAATGATTTTTTTTAAAATCATGAGACACGGTCTGATGTATTTGTAATCATTGTGTGCAGATTAGCTCAGTAGGTAGGTCAGCGGACTTAAAGAAATATTTAATTGCGGGTTCGATCCTCGGTTAATCTATTCTCAGTCTATTTCCTCCTCTTATTTATTATAATATTTATTTGTTTGGTGCTTTATAGTGGGGGTTTTTCGTTTATATAATAAGGTTATTTTTCCTCTTTTTTTCCCTTTTTTCCCCTTTTTTAAATTTATTTATCTAATGAATGAATGATTTTTTTTAAAAATTATTTATTTAATTATTAATGAATTTATTATATTGATTGAATAATAAATTTATTTATATATATTTATTTAATTAATTAATTAATCATTTTTCATCATTATTTTTAATTATTTATGTAATTATTAATGAATTTATTAAATTGATTAAATAATAAATTTATTTATTTATTTATTTAAATAACTAAATTAGTATTAATGTATTTATCTAATTATTTAATTTATTAAATGATCAAATTAATTAATTAATTCATTAATTTGTTTATTTATTTATTCATTTATTTAATTGTTCATTTATCAATGTATGTATTTAAAACAACAACAAATCAAGCAATCGGTATGCGCTACCATTCACCTATTTATTTATTCATTTAATTCATTCATTCATTATTAATGTATTTATTTAATTATTTAATTCATTAAATGATTAATTAAGTAATTTATCTATTTATTTGTTTATTTATTTATTTATTTATTTATTTATTTAATTGTTCATTTATTAATGTATTTAAAACAACAACAAATCAAGCAATCCGTATGCGCTACCAAAGCACCAGGGGCTTTATGAATTTTATGCTAATAAACTTTGAATTGTATGCAAATAAACTTTGAACAGAACAGTTTGATATGCATTATAACACAATCTGAGCTTTTTTGCAATTTAACCCCCATGGTCTTTTCAAGGCACAAGTTTATGAAGGATTCATTTTATTCAAGCTATTCTACTGGGCGAGGCTATACCTCTCAATTGCCGGTAATATCCTGCTACTTGAAAGTGTCAATCACCTAGCCTTCTCCTAACCTCGCTATTTACATAACAAATAGTCCTAGTGATAAACTTGAGTTGCCAGCCCGTGAATGTGACACCCATTGCATTACACAATGTTACATAACAGGATGCGGTACATCGCACAAACTGTTTTGACAAGATCAATACTTTGCTGCATATCCAATGAGGCAATGTGTACAGTACGTACGCGGGACTTTTGAATAGGGTCACGCGTTATGAACTCGCCTCCCAATAGGTTGGTGCCGTTACATTTTTTAGTTTCATGCTGTAATTTTCCTCAAATATTTTTAAAACCACAAATGCTATCTCAACAAATTTGGTATCATTTTAAAGCCCTAATAACAAGCTATCTGCCTGCAAAATGGCATTGGTATAGCTAATACAGAATGGGAGATACAGCTGTTTGATGTTTGGGGACCAGGGGTGGTGCTGGAAGGGGTGTTTCTGGAAGGAGTGCCGCCTGTACAAACTCAATGGGGATAATCCCATGTTTTGTTCTTTTTACAATAACTAGTCATCTCCTAATGTTACAAACACCATTCTGGTCCCATTTTAAAGGATAATTAGTAGTCTTTAAGTTTGTGGTTCAACAGACTTGTCAACTATTTGTAACAACTAATTAATTATGGATAAGACAATGAACATCAGCTTTCTTCCTATTTGCTACACAGTAAACATGAATAATCAGCCTCAATTTACCGGATTTATAAAAATGACAATAACAGAAAAAGTTTTCAACCTATGATAGCAAAAGTATACATTTTTGGAAAGCTTGTAACTAGAGGAATTCAGAAATGCAGTTTATATCAGGGAAGGGTTCATCCTTAAACAAATATTTTTGAAAATTCTAAAAATATATAAAATAAAAATTGGAGATATTCACTAGCCGGTATAATTACCATACCGACGTAGTAACTTTAACAATTATATATCATATAATGGGTAATTTCATGAGGAATTTAAATATGTAAAGTAAATAATGATAGGGGTAGGTATAAAAAATATATGGATCTCGAATTAAAAATTAAAAACTCTGATATTTTCCCGAACATTTCCGATCATACCATTTTAGTTCTTAGTCGTACTATAATTTTAATGGCATATTTGGTTTCCTCATGAAATTTCCCTTCAGAAAATATATTTTTTTACTACCTCAGGGGGGTATACAAGCAAATATAAATGTGTAAAGTTAAAATCATGTCGTGTAACGTCAGTGTGGCACCCCTACAGACGATGCCGGCCAGACAAATCCATAGCGGCAAGACCCCGCATTCGAACTCACAACCTTTCGCTCCCCATGGCAATGTTCCATTCACCTCACCAACCGTGCTAATTTAACAAAATCTTGGCGAATAATTTATTAATATCTAATTTTATTAATTGGACATTTGAACTTGAAAAAAGGTCGAAAAAGGACACGTAGGTTTTAGGATTATTTACTGTAGTTTATACATAGAAAAGTGTTTTTTAGACTTTTGCGATAGGTATTCGCGATTACGTATTAAGCCAAGGCGAACTGTCAAAGTTCGGAATTCGTGTTCAGCATCGTCTGCACGATTTATCGTCTCAAATGTGACTTTTGGCTTATTTTGTGCATCGATTTACACGAAAACCGTATAATGAAAAGTATATAAACTGAGCTGGGGGCAACACATAGTATTTTTTCAATTACAGACGATGATAGTTTTCAACGTTAATTAAGTTTACTTTAAAAAATTAAAAATAGGCCTGAAATATTGCCTAGATTGCTCAAATAAAAATGTATGGCATTAACCCACATTATGCCCACATTTAAAGGGACATTATGTGGTGTTGAAAAAATTAAATGTTTACAAATTTACAACATATTGAGACAAACAGAAGTGAAATAAATAAAAAATGAAGAAAAAAAATGAAAAAAGAAAGATAAAAAAAGAAATTAAGAAAAATCAAGAAAAATCGATAAAAACGATAAAATATATGAATAATTCAATAATGAAAGCAACTAAAACATATTGAGACAAACAGAAGTGACTTTGCCAAGTCACGAACCCACACTTCATATTTTGTTCGTTTCCAGAAATGTTCATATTTCAAGCCTGTCACTCTACCAACTGAGCTATCTTTGAGAGACGACTACTATTAATATAATATAACTACATAATACGTAAAACAGAATAAACTCGAAAAAAGTCATCGCTATTCCTCAAATCAACCAAAGTTACCAAAAAGAAACAATAACAAAACCCCCCCCCCATAAAAACACGCCCCATACAGGGCCAAAACACACCCGCATAAAAGAAGAACATAATCATAACATAACAAAATCAATAACCAATGAATCGAGGGAAACAGACTGGAACAAAAAAAATGATCTTACTGAGAGTCGAACTCACGATTTGGTGGTTGCGATATTTATTATCTATGTTTGTACTTCAGTCCACCGCAAACTGAGCTATAGAGGTACGGCAATTGCTTGGCCAATTTGTTACATTATATTGTTTAGGATTTCATGATATCAAAGTATCTCGCGAGTTGCAACTTTTGAACTAACACAAATAAAATATTTCAAGAGAGGGCGATGGTCCAAATTTTCATGTATCAGGAACGCTTTTGTCGGCGTAATGTGCGATATGCTGATAATTTACGGTATTCAATCTGGACTGTAATCTTTCACTATGAGTTGAACAAATGTGTTGCCGAATCCCTTCTCATGAGTTGCCTGAAATATCTGCTCATTCCATCCCACGAAATTGAAGACATTATTGGCTTTCGTTGAATCTCCATCTAAATTTTCCATTAAAAATATATCATTAATAATTAATCAAGCTAATTATAGCCAATGCAATCCAACGGTAGGCAGTGAGTGTGTCAATTTCCTTTCAAAAATAACGTTCGCAATTGTTTGTCAATGGATTCACTCAAGTGAAACTATCCCCGTTGTCCGTATTCTTTAATCTTTCTCACACATAATGTAAAAGCTGAATGCAAACTGCTTATCCACAAAAAATAGTCTGTGTAAGTAAATGTAATAAACATAAGAAGACCTGACGTTTCGATTCTAACAGAATCTGTATCGAAGGTAACCTCTATCCACATATTGTGAATTGATCTCTTTATTCATCTTTACAAATATAATATTTAGGAGCGAATTTAAAAGTTTCATTTTAACACCATGACTTTCATATTTTAATGGAAACCATCCAAATTCTGTATACTTTCTTACATGATCCGGGCATAGTACAAAGTTATATTCGTTTCATCATTACTTAGTTTGCCAAGCTAATTTTACTCTGAAATTAACTAAAAATATTAAAGAGACAATTTTAAATCACTAAATATTGTTATAAATGTTTTCCCGATAAACTAGCTCAAAACTATCTCAATTTCTTTAAACAAACTTATATGAACTTCTTAGCAATATGTAACATTGGAATACCAAAACGCTAGCTCAGGTTACCTGTGTAACAGTAGTTCAATGAGTTCCATGTGTATTTTCTCAATTTTTAGCATGCAATGTGTCCTAAGACCTTTGATGGCTAGTGTATAAGTACCCATTAAATCAATTACAAATCCGGTACTCGCGTGTTATTGCTTTGCGATCTCTAAAATCAATCCGTCAATGCACAGAATTAGATGAACACATTGTCGATCGATTGAAAGTTAAGAAATTATGACAAAATGGAGAAAAGTCGTCGAAAATATCGCAAGCATTTACTTTGGTTCGATATTTAAACGGCAATTGATGAATAGAAGCATAAACATCTCTGGTAATTCTGTTTTCTTATATGAAGAGCTTATTTCCAAAAGGCGCTAACTCCTTTTTTGAAAAAAATGAGTTAGGTGCAGAATATGAAAGAGAGTTACAAAATACAACTTTTAACTTTTGGTCTACATCTGTAGCATGTTCGGGTCCAAAGTTATGACCCTCGGCAATTTCCGGAAATTTGCGAACATTTCCGGAAATTCCCGGAAATTTGAATATAATTCACTATTTTAAGACCAAAATCGTAGAAATATGTTTTTTTTATGGTGGAAGAACATTGATATGAATCTCCTTAATAAAATTCAATGAAAAAAATCGTAAGATTATTGGGATTTTTGTTTTGAAAATTGCACACGAACAAATTGTTGTTGTTTCAAAATATGTGCAAAATTGTCAAAAATTACAGTTTTCTTACGAAATAACAAAATATCATTTGAGGTATTTGAATGCGGTTTTCTGTTTTCAATGTTATTTGACAATGTCTTTCAGGTGCACTTTATTTCTAAGTAAAGATTTTTTGGAAAAGTGGTTTCTGAAAATTGGTCGAGACATTTTTGTTCCAAAGGGCGCTAACTCCACTCGTTTCCGAAAATAAAGAAAGACATAGGAAATACAGTGGAAATAATTTTTTTAATTCAAACACGTTTTTAAGCTTCCACGTGTGGTATGTTTCATTGGGCAGAAAATAAATTTAATCAAAGAAGTGCAACATCCTCATATTAAAAAACGTTGCTTTTCTCCTATTTCATTTTTATGGAGTTAGCGCCTTTTGGAAATAAACTCTTCATATGTTGATTTTATATAGAACCTACTTGTCCACCGGATCAGTTCATGTGCGGTGACGGGCTATGTATTCCAAAAGATTGGGCATGTGATGGTGTTGATGATTGTGCCAATGGTACCGATGAAGCAGAAGACTTCTGTGCCACTTGTCCATTCCAGTTCCTTTGTTCAAATGGCAGGTGCACCAATTTGGAGAATGTCTGTAACGGAGTAAATAATTGCAGAGATAACAGCGACGAAGATCAAATCTGCGTTGGTAGGTTCTCTCATTTGATTAATTATTATTTAAAGGAAATCACAGATAAAATATTCTGGAATATATTTGATATCGCACAAGTGGTAGACTATGGACATGAAATACAGCGCCTCCAAGTGACAGCTTTCTAATCATCCATGACTGAATTTTCCAACCAGCAGTTAGGCCAATAATAAAATATTGATTGGTTGTCCTCGACATTCCTATCTTATTTTCCGTAAGTTCTAAAACCTCGTATACCTTATTCATAGTCAAATTACCCGCTCATGCTTAACCGATGAACATACCCTGTGAGACGATATACCTGTATTGTGCAGGGCGCAGGATTGGACATACCGATTGAGCAGTGTGCAATGAAAGCATTCATGTGTAGTGTGTGATTATGCTAAGTTGACGTGAGTTCAAACGCCAATTATTAGCCGTTGATAAAGCAAAGTGTCGATTGGGAAATGTGTTGAAATTCATTGTTGTTGTAGTAGTGTGTTTCGTTATTGACATCATTGTTCACCGGCCTATGGTGAGCGTGTGAACTCACTAAAACTGTTTTAGATATGACCAAATATAAGGACTGACCGTGGACAACTAAATTATTTATATTTTGGGACTTACGGGAGCATTGATATTAGACGATTTATAGAATCAATTTCAATAAGTAAGCTATCAAAATATTCCTTGATATATAAATCATTATTATGAACGGAAATCATTCTCTGTAATGCACAAATTACAGAGAAATCTTGAAATGAAAGTTGCAAACATTTTTAATTTTTGTTGATTTTTTTTTTTTTTTTTGCGACACATTAATTTTCACTCATCTGTATCGATCGGTTATGTTGCAGGGGAATGGCATTTGGCTCTCATCTCATCCATAATAAGAGTTTGACTAATATTCATTACATCCATACCATTAAACAACAACTTTGATATGTCAATTTTCTAATATATTGACTCCCAATAGTTAGCTTTAAACAATTGACATCAGAGCAAACGACCATTGATGTTTAGCTGTGGTTCGATTCCTATTGTTCAGCTGGTCGCTAGTGGGCGCTGCATTTGATGTCCGTTATATGCTTGCGGTAGCACTTGTGATCGCTAATATATCGAGAGGATATTGTGTCTATAGATGTTTAAAAGTGCGCATAATGTGTAGAAAGATCAAGAAAACAAACCCATTTCTGCGCAATATAATTAAGTGTTGCGACTGGCACCATCTCAAAATATGTATGTCGAATTAATTATTTTAACGATTTAAGACATGTAATACATTTTGAACGGAATCTGGCTATTGTTACAGTCCACGCTCATATTCTTCTTGTCAAAAGGGTTCAAAATATTTCTGCCACTTATGGTTTCTTAACACATGAATTTCGAATCTCTGTTAAATAAAACTGTGTTCCATAATATTTGTAATCTTTTTAGATTTGCCGACTCCGTCCGTCGATATCGATGGAACGTCAGTTTCGCTCACATGGGATGACCCACCACCTCAATTAGTAGGCGACCCACCACGAGAAATCACTGAATATGCCGTTACAGCCACACCACAAGATGGCGGTCCTTCAGTAACATCTTATGTTCAGGCAAAAGCGGGCGCCTCTTTAACACTGCCAGATTTGGAACCACAAACTCAATATGAATTGAAAGTCAGTGTTGTTATTAACACAGAAGGCCAAGGAGAAGAAACATTTGATGTAGGCTCCCAACCACAATCCATAACTACTTGTAAGTTTACAGTTCATTATATAATTGGTTTAACGGCAAGAAATCGTTTGATCTGGTGATCCTATATTCAAATGTAATTTATATAACTTGATCGATAAATCAAACAAGAAATAACTTCGACAATGGATGGATACTATCTTAAAAAGTCTTTAGATAAATCAAACGCTCACATATTTTAGTATATACTAATATTTTCCATAATTATATCGATTATAAATGTTTCAGTGACGGGCCCGACAGAAGCACCTCCAATCTGCGAGGAAGGTGAATTTGTATGCGCGGACGGTGAAACTTGTGTTCCACTTGAATATCGCTGTGATTACGTTGATGATTGCGGAGATAATAGCGATGAAACGGATGATTGCACTTGTGATTCATCGATTGAATTTGAGTGTGAAAATGGAGGTTGCATCAACGGCACGTGGGTTTGTGATGGTGAAGAAGACTGTTATGATGGAAGTGATGAAAGTGACTGTCCTACTACTGAAACACCAACCACTGGTGAGCAGATATGAGCTAAAAGCTACAATATGATTAAAAGCAATGAATGTATCTAGTCATAAATAAATTGTAATTATAATATTATTCTATAGTACGTTACTGAAAAAATTGCATATAACAATGTCCTGGAAAAATTAAATATTTCAGAAGCACCATGCCCAGAAGGCGAAACACGTTGTGATAGTGGTGAATGTTACTCGAGCGATTTCTTCTGCGACGGTTACGCTGACTGCTCTGATAGGAGTGATGAAATATATTGCTGCCCTGATACTCAGTTTAACTGCGCTAATGGAAGGTGTATTGAATGGGACTTATGGTGCGATGGAGGTGATGATTGTAGAGATAATAGTGATGAAGATCAATGTGCAGGTAGGGATTATGTGTATTTATGTTTTCTCTATTTTTCTGTATTTGTATAGTATAATGAAATTAATTAATCAGTTTTGATATTTTTGTATTGTTAGCTATTTGCTTATCGAATCACAAACTTATAAGTTCTTAATTCTTTTATCCATAGATTGCAGTGAAGACGAATACAGATGTCGTAGCAATGAATGCGTACCAGGAGATTACAAATGTGATTATTTCGCAGATTGCTCGGACAACAGTGATGAAATAGATGGCTGTAAGTAGCTATTTTGTATAAACCGTTTTGATAATGATATATTTTACGAGCCTTTTTGATAATCGAATGCACCATATATGTATACGACAATTTTACATGATTTTTCCATTCCAACAATTTAGAGTGAGCAGATATGTTTATTTCGCTATTAAAAACAATTCTTTCTTGTATATATGTGAGCTTTTTCTTAAATATAACGATGATTTCGCATCATTGCTTTCTGTTGCTATGAAATATATATTGTTGTTTTTCCAAAATATTACCGACAATTACAACAAATCATCCAAGACAATATGATTATTTTGAATTGAAGGTGTCTGTGAAGCGGAGATTGAGTTTGAATGCGCCACTGGTGGATGTGTAAACGCCACGTGGGTTTGTGATGGAGATGAAGACTGTTCTGATGGAAGTGACGAGATCAACTGCACCTGTAGTGAAGATCAGTTTATGTGTGCGGACGGCCTAGCTTGTATTTCACAAGAATACACCTGTGATTACGTCAGTGATTGTGAGGATAATAGCGACGAAACGAATGATTGTACTTGTGATTCATCGATTGAATTTGAGTGTGAAAATGGAGGTTGTATCAACGGCACGTGGGTTTGTGATGGTGAAGAAGACTGTTATGATGGAAGTGATGAGTTGGTTTGTGGTGAGTACGTTATTTATTATAAATTCATTCGTTTGAGAATAGTAGTAAAACAAGATTCAATTTGTATCCATGAAACTGATAGTTTGTGCATGAAATAAACTGTTAGGTTGACATTACTATATAGAAAATTGTAGAATGAAATATGGGCAACATACAGTAAAACCCTCACTGTATGTTGCGATATATTTCAATTACAATATAAATAATTGAAGAAAATAAGTTTATATCCATAAGGCGTATGGAACAATTTAGAAATACATGAATTGCCCCAAGATATACTTAATTTGAGTGATGACCATAAATATACACAATCAACAACATCTATTATTTCATTTTTATATTATTATCTTTTCTTTTGTTTAGAACCTACTTGTCCACCGGATCAGTTCATGTGCGGTGACGGACTATGTATTCCAAAAGATTGGGCATGTGATGGTGTTGATGATTGTGCCAATGGTACCGATGAAGCAGAAGACTTCTGTGCCACTTGTCCATTCCAGTTCCTTTGTTCAAACGGCAGGTGCACCAATTTGGAGAATGTCTGTAACGGAGTAAATAATTGCAGAGATAATAGCGACGAAGATCAAATCTGCGTTGGTAGGTTCTCTCAGTATGATTACTTATTATTTAAAGGAAATCACAGATAAAATATTCTTGAATATCTTTGATATCGCTAATATATCGAGAGGATATTGTGTCTATAGCTGTTTAAAAGTGCGCATATGTGTAGAAAGATCGAGAAAAACATACCCATTTCTGCGCACTAGAATTAAGTGTTGCGACTGGCACCATCTCAAAATATATATTTCGAATTAATAATTTAAACTTTTTAACACATGTAATACATTTTGAACGTAATCTGGCTATTGTTATAGTCCACGCTGATATTCTTCTTGTCGAAAGGGTTCAAAATCATTCTGCCACTTATGGTTTCTTAACACATGAGTTTCGAATCTCTGTTAATAAAACTGGGTTCCATATTATTTGTAATCTTTTTAGATTTGCCGACTCCGTCCATCGATATCGATGGAACATCAGTTTCGCTCACATGGGATGACCCACCACCTCAGTTAGGCGACCCAACACGAGAAATCACTCAATATGCCGTTACAGCCACACCACAAGATGGCGGTTCTCCAGTAACCTCATTTGTTACGGCAGAAGCGGGCGCTTCTTTAACAGTGTCAGATTTGGAACCAGAAACTTCATATGACATTACAGTCAGTGCTGTTATTAACACAGAAGGCCAAGGAGAACAAACATTTGATCTGGGCTTCCCACCACAATCCATAACTACTTGTAAGAATACAAAAAATCGTTTGATTTGGTGTTCCCACATTCAAATGTAATTTATATAACTTGATCGATAAATCAAAGAAGAAATAACTTTAACAATGGATGGATACTATCTTAAAAAGTCTTAATATAAATCAAATACTCACATATTTAAGTATATAATAATATTTTCCATAATTATGTCGATTATAAATGTTTCAGTGACGGGTCCGACAGCAGCACCTCCAATCTGCGAGGAAGATGAATTCGTATGCGCGGACGGTGAAACGTGTGTTCCACTTGAATATCGCTGTGATTACGTTGATGATTGCGGAGATAATAGCGATGAAACAGATGATTGCACTTGTGATTCATCGATTGAATTTGAGTGTGAAAGTGGAGGTTGCATCAACGGCACGTGGGTTTGTGATGGTGAAGAAGATTGTTATGATGGAAGTGATGAAAATGACTGTCCTACTACTGAAACACCAACAACTGGTGAGCAGATATGAACTAAAAGCTACACTATGATTAAAAGCAATGGATGTATCTAGTCATAATTAAATTGTAATTATAATATTATACTATTATAGTATAATATCATAATTACAATTTACTATAATAGTACGTTACTGATAAAATTGCATATAACAAGGTACTGGAAAAATTAAATATTTCAGAAGCACCATGCCCAGAAGGCGAAACACGTTGTGATAGTGGTGAATGTTACTCGAGCGATTTCTTCTGCGACGGTTACGCTGACTGCTCTGATAGGAGTGATGAAATATATTGCTGCCCTGATACTCAGTTTAACTGCGCTAATGGAAGGTGTATTGAATGGGACTTATGGTGTGATGGAGGTGATGATTGTAGAGATAATAGTGATGAAGATCAATGTGCAGGTAGGGATTATGTGTATTTATGTTTTCTCGATTTTTTCTGTATTTGTATAGTATAATGAAATTAATTAATCAGTTTTGATATTTTTGTATTGTTAGCTATTTGCTTATCGAATCACAAACTTATAAGTTCTTAATTCTCTTATCCATAGATTGCAGTGAAGACGAATACAGATGTCGTAGCAATGAATGCGTACCAGGAGATTACAAATGTGATTATTTCGCAGATTGCTCGGACAACAGTGATGAAATAGATGGCTGTAAGTAGCTATTTTGTATAAACCGTTTTGATAATGATATATTTTACGAGCCTTTTTGATAATCGAATGCACCATATATGTATACGACAATTTTACATGATTTTTCCATTCCAACAATTTAGAGTGAGCAGATATGTTTATTTCGCTATTAAAAACAATTCTTTCTTGTATATATGTGAGCTTTTTCTTAAATGTAACGATGATTTCGCATCATTGCTTTCTGTTGCTATGAAATATATATTGTTGTTTTTCCAAAATATTACCGAAAATTACAACAAATCATCCAAGACAATATGATTATTTTGAATTGAAGGTGTCTGTGAAGCGGAGATTGAGTTTGAATGCGCCACTGGTGGATGTGTAAACGCCACGTGGGTTTGTGATGGAGATGAAGACTGTTCTGATGGAAGTGACGAGATCAACTGCACCTGTAGTGAAGATCAGTTTATGTGTGCGGACGGCCTAGCTTGTATTTCACAAGAATACACCTGTGATTACGTCAGTGATTGTGAGGATAATAGCGACGAAACGAATGATTGTACTTGTGATTCATCGATTGAATTTGAGTGTGAAAATGGAGGTTGTATCAACGGCACGTGGGTTTGTGATGGTGAAGAAGACTGTTATGATGGAAGTGATGAGTTGGTTTGTGGTGAGTACGTTATTTATTATAAATTCATTCGTTTGAGAATAGTAGTAAAACAAGATTCAATTTGTATCCATGAAACTGATAGTTTGTGCATGAAATAAACTGTTAGGTTGACATTACTACATAGAAAATTGTAGAATGAAATATGGGCAATATACAGTAAACCCCTCACTGTATGTTGCGATATATTTCAATTACAATATAAATAATTGAAGAAAATAAGTTTATATACATAAGGTGCATGGAACAATTTAGAAATACATGAATTGCCCCAAGATATACTTACTTTAAGTGATGACCATAAATATACACAATCAACAACATCTATTATTTCATTTTTATATTATTATCTTTTCTTTTGTTTAGAACCTACTTGTCCACCGGATCAGTTCATGTGCGGTGACGGTCTATGTATTCCAAAAGATTGGGCATGTGATGGTGTTGATGATTGTGCCAATGGTACCGATGAAGCAGAAGACTTCTGTGCCACTTGCCCCTTCCAGTTCCTTTGTTCAAACGGCAGGTGCACCAATTTGGAGAATGTCTGTAACGGAGTAAATAATTGCAGAGATAACAGCGACGAAGATCAAATCTGCGTTGGTAGGTTCTCTCAGTATGATTACTTATTATTTAAGGGAAATCACAGATAAAATATTCTTGAATATCTTTGATATCGCTAATATATCGAGAGGATATTGTGTCTATAGCTGTTTAAAAGTGCGCATATGTGTAGAAAGATCGAGAAAAACATACCCATTTCTGCGCACTAGAATTAAGTGTTGCGACTGGCACCATCTCAAAATATATATTTCGAATTAATAATTTAAACTTTTTAACACATGTAATACATTTTGAACGTAATCTGGCTATTGTTATAGTCCACGCTGATATTCTTCTTGGCGAAAGGGTTCAAAATAATTCTGCCACTTATGGTTTCTTAACACATGAGTTTCGAATCTCTGTTAATACAACTGGGTTCCATATTATTTGTAATCTTTTTAGATTTGCCGACTCCGTCCGTCGATATCGATGGAACATCAGTTTCGCTCACATGGGATGACCCACCACCTCAGTTAGAAGGCGACCCACCACGAGAAATCACTCAATATGCCGTTAAAGCCACACCACAAGATGGCGGTCCTTCAGTAACCTCATTTGTTACGGCAGAAGCGAACGCTTTTTTAACAGTGTTAGATTTGGAACCAGAAACTCCATATGACATTACAGTCAGTGCTGTTATTAACACAGAAGGCCAAGGAGAAGAAACATTTGATCTGGGCTTCCCACCACAATCCATAACTACTTGTAAGTTTATAGTTCATTATATAATTAGTTTAAATACAAAAAAATCGTTTGATTTGGTTTTCCCACATTCAAATGTAATTTATATAACTTGATCGATAAATCAAAGAAGAAATAACTTTAACAATGGATGGATACTATCTTAAAAAGTCTTAATATAAATCAAACGCTCACATGTTTAAGTATATAATAATATTTTCCATAATTATGTCAATTATAAATGTTTCAGTGACGGGCCCGACAGAAGCACCTCCAATCTGCGAGGAAGATGAATTCGTATGCGCGGACGGTGAAACGTGTGTTCCACTTGAATATCGCTGTGATTACGTTGATGATTGCGGAGATAATAGCGATGAAACAGATGATTGCACTTGTGATTCATCGATTGAATTTGAGTGTGAAAGTGGAGGTTGCATCAACGGCACGTGGGTTTGTGATGGTGAAGAAGATTGTTATGATGGAAGTGATGAAAATGACTGTCCTACTACTGAAACACCAACAACAGGTGAGCAGATATGAAATAAAAGCTACAATATGATTAAAAGCAATGAATGTATCTAGTCATAATTAAATTGTAATTATAATATTATACTATAGTACGTTACTGATAAAATGGCATATAACAAGGTACTGGACAAATTAAATATTACAGAAGCACCATGCCCAGAAGGCGAAACACGTTGTGATAGTGGTGAATGTTACTCGAGCGATTTCTTCTGCGACGGTTACGCTGACTGCTCTGATAGGAGTGATGAAATATATTGCTGCCCTGAAACTCAGTTTAACTGTGCTAATGGAAGGTGTATTGAATGGGACTTATGGTGCGATGGAGGTGATGATTGCAGAGATAATAGTGATGAAGATGAATGTGCAGGTAGGGATTATGTGTATTTATGTTTTCTCGATTTTTTTTCTGTATTTGTATAGTATAATGAAATTAAATAATCAGTTTTGATATTTTTGTATCGTTAGCTATTTGCTTATCGAATCACAAACTTATAAGTTCTTAATTCTTTTATCCATAGATTGCAGTGAAGACGAATACAGATGTCGTAGCAATGAATGCGTACCAGGAGATTACAAATGTGATTATTTCGCAGATTGCTCGGACAACAGTGATGAAATAGATGGCTGTAAGTAGCTATTTTGTATAAACCGTTTTGATAATGATATATTTTACGAGCCTTTTTGATAATCGAATGCACCATATATGTGTACGACAATTTTACATGATTTTTCCATTCCAACAATTTAGAGTGAGCAGATATGTTTATTTCGCTATTAAAAACAATTCTTTCTTGTATATATGTGAGCTTTTTCTTAAATGTAACGATGATCTCGCATCATATTGCTTTCTGTTGCTATGAAATATATATTGTTGTTTTTTCACGAAATGACCGACAATTACAACAAATCATCCAAGACAATATGATTATTTTGAATTGAAGGTGTCTGTGAAGCGGAGATTGAGTTTGAATGCGCCACTGGTGGATGTGTAAACGCCACGTGGGTTTGTGATGGAGATGAAGACTGTTCTGATGGAAGTGACGAGATCAACTGCACCTGTAGTGAAGATCAGTTTATGTGTGCGGACGGCCTAGCGTGTATTTCACAAGAATACACCTGTGATTACGTCAGTGATTGTGAGGATAATAGCGACGAAACGAATGATTGTACTTGTGATTCATCCTATGAATTTGAGTGTGAAAATGGAGGTTGTATCAACGGCACGTGGGTTTGTGATGGTGAAGAAGACTGTTATGATGGAAGTGATGAGATGGTTTGTGGTGAGTACGTTATTTATTATAAATTCATTCGTTTCAGAATAGTAGTAAAACAAGATTCAATTTGTATCCATGAAACTGATAGTTTGTGCATGAAATAAACCGTTAGGTTGCCATTACTATATAGAAAATTGTAGAATGAAATATGGGCAATATACAGTAAAACCCTCACTGTATGTTGCGATATATTTCAATTACAATATAAATAATTGAAGAAAATAAGTTTATATCCGTAAGGCGCATGGAACAGTTTAGAAATACATGTATTGGCCCAAGATTTAATTAAAGTGATGACAATTACATATTTAATTTTTATATTATTATCTTTTTATGTTGTTTAGAACCTACTTGTCCACCGGATCAGTTCATGTGCGGTGACGGACTATGCATTGCAAAAGATTGGGCATGTGATGGTGTTGATGATTGTGCCAATGGTACCGATGAAGCAGAAGACTTCTGTGCCACCTGCCCCTTCCAGTTCCTTTGTTCAAATGGCAGGTGCACCAATTTGGAGAATGTCTGTAACGGAGTAAATAATTGCAGAGATAACAGCGACGAAGATCAAATCTGCGTTGGTAGGTTCTCTCAGTATGATTACTTATTATTTAAAGGAAATCACAGATAAAATATTCTTGAATATCTTTGATATCGCTAATATAATTATCGAGAGGATAGTGTGTCTATAGTTGTTTAAAAGTGCGCATATGTGTAGAAAGATCGAGAAAACAAACCCATTTCTGCGCGCTAGAATTAAGTGTTGCGACTGGCACCATCTCAAAATATATATTTCGAATTAATCATTTAAACTATTTAACACATGTAATACATTTTGAACGGAATCTGGCTATTGTTATAGTCCACGCTCATATTCTTCTTGTCAAAAGGGTTCAAAATAATTCTGCCACTTATGGTTTCTTAACACATGAGTTTCGAATCTCTGTAAATAAAACTGTGTTCCATAATATTTGTAATCTTTTTAGATTTGCCGACTCCGTCCGTCGATATCGATGGAACATCAGTTTCGCTCACATGGGATGACACACCACCTAAGTTAGAAGGCGACCCACCACGAGAAATCACTCAATATGCCGTTAAAGCCACACCACAAGATGGCGGTCCTTCAGTAACCTATTATGTTACGGCAGAAGCGGGCGCTTCTTTAACAGTGTCAGATTTGGAACCAGAAACTACATATGACATTACAGTCAGTGCTGTTATTAACACAGAAGGCCAAGGAGAAGAAACATTTGATCTGGGCTTCCCACCACAATCCATAACTACTTGTAAGTGTATAGTTGATTATATAATTAGTTTAAATACAAAAAAAATCGTTTGATTTGGTTTTCCCACATTCAAATGTAATTTATATAACTTGATAGACAAATCAAAGAAGAACTAACTTTAACAATGGATGGATACTAAAGGGTTCAACAAAAGAAAGTATACCACTTTGTTTATGTCATTTTGAGTAACTTGCAATTTGTTTTTATCCAAACAGGCTAGATAGGCATTTAGATGAATCTTTTAGGCATAATTTGATACCAAATTTGCCCCCTAACAACAAAGATAAACCATGATTAGCACCATTTAAAGGAAAATATCCCATTTTCAAAAGTCGCATTTCCAAGACACAGCACGAGAAGAAAGGGCCAATTGTTAACACACACATATGCCGTACTGATCACCGCGCATATCCCTCAATGCGCGGGCTAATTCAAATGTAAACTGATGCATGGGTGAAGGATTTGAATGTAAAGGAATGTTATGGATGGGTAGAACATGGACAGAATAACCAAATCTTCTCGTGCTGTGTATTGGAAATGCGACTTTTGAAAATGGGATATTTTCCTTTAAATGGTGCTAATCATGGTTTATCTTTGTTGTTAGTGGGCAAATTTGGTATCAAATTATGCCTAAAAGATTCATATAAATGCCTATCTAGCCTGTTTGGTCAAAAACAAATTGAAAATTACTCAAAATGAAATAAACAAAGTGGTATACTTTCTTTTGTTGAACCCTTTATCTTAAAAAGTCTTAATATAAATCAAACGCTCACATACTTAAGTATATAATAATATTTTCCATAATTATGTCGATTTTAAATATTTCAGTGACGGGCCCGACAGAAGCACCTCCAATCTGCGAGGAAGATGAATTCGTATGCGCGGACGGTGAAACGTGTGTTCCACTTGAATATCGCTGTGATTACGTTGATGATTGCGGAGATAATAGCGATGAAACAGATGATTGCACTTGTGATTCATCGATTGAATTTGAGTGTGAAAGTGGAGGTTGCATCAACGGCACGTGGGTTTGTGATGGTGAAGAAGATTGTTATGATGGAAGTGATGAAAATGACTGTCCTACTACTGAAACACCAACCACTGGTGAGCAGATATGAACTAAAAGCTACAATATGATTAAAAGCAATGGATGTATCTAGTCATAATTAAATTGTAATTATAATATTATACTATAGTACGTTACTGATAAAATTGCATATAACAAGGTACTGGAAAAATTAAATATTTCAGAAGCACCATGCCCAGAAGGCGAAACACGTTGTGATAGTGGTGAATGTTACTCGAGCGATTTCTTCTGCGACGGTTACGCTGACTGCTCTGATAGGAGTGATGAAATATATTGCTGCCCTGATACTCAGTTTAACTGTGCTAATGGAAGGTGTATTGAATGGGACTTATGGTGTGATGGAGGTGATGATTGCAGAGATAATAGTGATGAAGATCAATGTGCAGGTAGGAGTTATGTGTATTTATGTTTTCTCGATTTTTTTCTGTATTTGTATAGAATAATTAAATTAATTAATCAGTTTTGATATTTTTGTATCGTTAGCTATTTGCTTATCGAATCACAAACTTATAAGTTCTTAATTCTTTTATCCATAGATTGCAGTGAAGACGAATACAGATGTCGTAGCAATGAATGCGTACCAGGAGATTACAAATGTGATTATTTCGCAGATTGCTCGGACAACAGTGATGAAATAGATGGCTGTAAGTAGCTATTTTGTATAAACCGTTTTGAAAATGATATATTTTACGAGCCTTTTTGATAATCGAATGCACCATATATTTATACGACAATTTTACATGATTTTTCCATTCCAACAATTTAGAGTGAGCAGATATGTTTATTTCGCTATTAAAAACAATTCTTTCTTGTATATATGTGAGCTTTTTCTTAAATGTAACGATGAGTTCGCATCATATTGCTTTCGGTTGCTATGAAATATATATTGTTGTTTTTTCACGAAATTACCGACAAGTACAACAAATCATCCAAGACAATATGATTATTTTGAATTGAAGGTGTCTGTGAAGCGGAGATTGAGTTTGAATGCGCCACTGGTGGATGTGTAAACGCCACGTGGGTTTGTGATGGAGATGAAGACTGTTCTGATGGAAGTGACGAGATCAACTGCACCTGTAGTGAAGATCAGTTTATGTGTGCGGACGGCCTAGCGTGTATTTCACAAGAATACACCTGTGATTACGTCAGTGATTGTGAGGATAATAGCGACGAAACGAATGATTGTACTTGTGATTCATCCTATGAATTTGAGTGTGAAAATGGAGGTTGTATCAACGGCACGTGGGTTTGTGATGGTGAAGAAGACTGTTATGATGGAAGTGATGAGATGGTTTGTGGTGAGTACGTTATTTATTATAAATTCATTCGTTTCAGAATAGTAGTAAAACAAGATTCAATTTGTATCCATGAAACTGATAGTTTGTGCACGAAATAAACCGTTAGGTTGCCATTACTATATAGAAAATTGTAGAATGAAATATGGGCAATATACAGTAAAACCCTCACTGTATGTTGCGATATATTTCAATTACAATATAAATAATTGAAGAAAATAAGTTTATATCCATAAGGCGCATGGAACAGTTTAGAAATACATGTATTGGCCCAAGATTTAATTAATTAAAGTGATGACAAATACATATACACAATCAACAACATATAGTATTTAATTTTTATATTATTATCTTTTTCTGTTGTTTAGAACCTACTTGTCCACCGGATCAGTTCATGTGCGGTGACGGACTATGCATTGCAAAAGATTGGGCATGTGATGGTGTTGATGATTGTGCCAATGGTACCGATGAAGCAGAAGACTTCTGTGCCACCTGCCCCTTCCAGTTCCTTTGTTCAAATGGCAGGTGCACCAATTTGGAGAATGTCTGTAACGGAGTAAATAATTGCAGAGATAACAGCGACGAAGATCAAATCTGCGTTGGTAGGTTCTCTCAGTATGATTACTTATTATTTAAAGGAAATCACAGATAAAATAGTCTTGAATATCTTTGATATCGCTAATATAATTATCGAGAGGATATTGTGTCTATAGTTGTTTAAAAGTGCGCATATGTGTAGAAAGATCGAAGAAACAAACCCATTTCTGCGCGCTAGAATTAAGTGTTGCGACTGGCACCATCTCAAAATATATATTTCGAATTAATCATTTAAACTATTTAACACATGTAATACATTTTGAACGTAATCTGGCTATTGTTATAGTCCACGCTGATATTCTTCTTGTCGAAAGGGTTCAAAATAATTCTGCCACTTATGGTTTCTTAACACATGAGTTTCGAATCTCTGTTAATAAAACTGGGTTCCATATTATTTGTAATCTTTTTAGATTTGCCGACTCCGTCCGTCGATATCGATGGAACATCAGTTTCGCTCACATGGGATGACCCACCACCTCAGTTAGAAGGCGACCCACCACGAGAAATCACTCAATATGCCGTTAAAGCCACACCACAAGATGGCGGTCCTTCAGTAACCTCTTATGTTACGGCAGAAGCGGGCGCTTCTTTAACAGTGTCAGATTTGGAACCAGAAACTCCATATGACATTACAGTCTGTGCTGTTATTAACACAGAAGGCCAAGGAGAAGAAACATTTGATTTGGGCTTCCCACCACAATCCATAACTACTTGTAAGTTTATAGTTGATTATATAATTAGTTTAAATACAAAAAAAATGTTTGATTTGGTGTTCCCACATTCAAATGTAATTTATATAACTTGATCGACAAATCAAAGAAGAACTAACTTTAACAATGGATGGATACTATCTTAAAAAGTCTTAATATAAATCAAACGCTCACATACAATAATAATAATAATAATAATAATAATAATAATAATAATAATAATAATAATAATAATATAATAATATTTTCCATAATTATGTCGATTTTAAATATTTCAGTGACGGGCCCGACAGAAGCACCTCCAATCTGTGAGGAAGATGAATTTGTATGCGCGGATGGTGAAACGTGTGTTCCACTTGAATATCGCTGTGATTACGTTGATGATTGCGGAGATAATAGCGATGAAACAGATGATTGCACTTGTGATTCATCGATTGAATTTGAGTGTGAAAGTGGAGGTTGCATCAACGGCACGTGGGTTTGTGATGGTGAAGAAGATTGTTATGATGGAAGTGATGAAAATGACTGTCCTACTACTGAAACACCAACCACTGGTGAGCAGATATGAACTAAAAGCTACACTATGATTAAAAGCAATGGATGTATCTAGTCATAATTAAATTGTAATTATAATATTATACTATAGTACGTTACTGATAAAATTGCATATAACAAGGTACTGGAAAAATTAAATATTTCAGAAGCACCATGCCCAGAAGGCGAAACACGTTGTGATAGTGGTGAATGTTACTCGAGCGATTTCTTCTGCGACGGTTACGCTGACTGCTCTGATAGGAGTGATGAAATATATTGCTGCCCTGATACTCAGTTTAACTGTGCTAATGGAAGGTGTATTGAATGGGACTTATGGTGCGATGGAGGTGATGATTGCAGAGATAATAGTGATGAAGATCAATGTGCAGGTAGGGATTATGTGTATTTATGTTTTCTCGATTTTTTTCTGTATTTGTATAGTATAATGAAATTAATTAATCAGTTTTGATATTTTTGTATCGTTAGCTATTTGCTTATCGAATCACAAACTTATAAGTTTTTAATTCTTTTATCCATAGATTGCAGTGAAGACGAATACAGATGTCGTAGCAATGAATGCGTACCAGGAGATTACAAATGTGATTATTTCGCAGATTGCTCGGACAACAGTGATGAAATAGATGGCTGTAAGTAGCTATTTTGTATAAACCGTTTTGATAATGATATATTTTACGAGCCTTTTTGATAATCGAATGCACCATATATTTATACGACAATTTTACATGATTTTTCCATTCCAACAATTTAGAGTGAGCAGATATGTTTATTTCGCTATTAAAAACAATTCTTTCTTGTATATATGTGAGCTTTTTCTTAAATGTAACGATGAGTTCGCATCATATTGCTTTCTGTTGCTATGGAATATATATTGTTGTTTTTTCACGAAATTACCGACAATTACAACAAATCATCCAAGACAATATGATTATTTTGAATTGAAGGTGTCTGTGAAGCGGAGATTGAGTTTGAATGCGCCACTGGTGGATGTGTAAACGCCACGTGGGTTTGTGATGGAGATGAAGACTGTTCTGATGGAAGTGACGAGATCAACTGCACCTGTAGTGAAGATCAGTTTATGTGTGCGGACGGCCTAGCGTGTATTTCACAAGAATACACATGTGATTACGTCAGTGATTGTGAGGATAATAGCGACGAAACGAATGATTGTACTTGTGATTCATCCTATGAATTTGAGTGTGAAAATGGAGGTTGTATCAACGGCACGTGGGTTTGTGATGGCGAAGAAGACTGTTATGATGGAAGTGATGAGATGGTTTGTGGTGAGTACGTTATTTATTATAAATTCATTCGTTTCAGAATAGTAGTAAAACAAGATTCAATTTGTATCCATGAAACTGATAGTTTGTGCACGAAATAAACCGTTAGGTTGCCATTACTATATAGAAAATTGTAGAATGAAATATGGGCAATATACAGTAAAACCCTCACTGTATGTTGCGATATATTTCGATTACAATATAAATAATTGAA
The DNA here is from genome assembly GCA_035610835.1 of Ophiura sarsii. NCBI lineage: Eukaryota > Metazoa > Echinodermata > Ophiuroidea > Amphilepidida > Ophiuridae > Ophiura > Ophiura sarsii. The sequence continues at coordinate 1,053,137 of CM069441.1, forward strand.
GAAAATAAGTTTATATCCATAAGGCGCATGGAACAGTTTAGAAATACATGTATTGGCCCAAGATTTAATTAATTAAAGTGATGACAATTACATATACACAATCAACAACATATAGTATTTAATTTTTATATTATTATCTTTTTCTGTTGTTTAGAACCTACTTGTCCACCGGATCAGTTCATGTGCGGTGACGGACTATGCATTGCAAAAGATTGGGCATGTGATGGTGTTGATGATTGTGCCAATGGTACCGATGAAGCAGAAGACTTCTGTGCCACCTGCCCCTTCCAGTTCCTTTGTTCAAATGGCAGGTGCACCAATTTGGAGAATGTCTGTAACGGAGTAAATAATTGCAGAGATAACAGCGACGAAGATCAAATCTGCGTTGGTAGGTTCTCTCAGTATGATTACTTATTATTTAAAGGAAATCACAGATAAAATAGTCTTGAATATCTTTGATATCGCTAATATAATTATCGAGAGGATATTGTGTCTATAGTTGTTTAAAAGTGCGCATATGTGTAGAAAGATCGAAGAAACAAACCCATTTCTGCGCGCTAGAATTAAGTGTTGCGACTGGCACCATCTCAAAATATATATTTCGAATTAATCATTTAAACTATTTAACACATGTAATACATTTTGAACGTAATCTGGCTATTGTTATAGTCCACGCTGATATTCTTCTTGTCGAAAGGGTTCAAAATAATTCTGCCACTTATGGTTTCTTAACACATGAGTTTCGAATCTCTGTTAATAAAACTGGGTTCCATATTATTTGTAATCTTTTTAGATTTGCCGACTCCGTCCGTCGATATCGATGGAACATCAGTTTCGCTCACATGGGATGACCCACCACCTCAGTTAGAAGGCGACCCACCACGAGAAATCACTCAATATGCCGTTAAAGCCACACCACAAGATGGCGGTCCTTCAGTAACCTCTTATGTTACGGCAGAAGCGGGCGCTTCTTTAACAGTGTCAGATTTGGAACCAGAAACTCCATATGACATTACAGTCTGTGCTGTTATTAACACAGAAGGCCAAGGAGAAGAAACATTTGATTTGGGCTTCCCACCACAATCCATAACTACTTGTAAGTTTATAGTTGATTATATAATTAGTTTAAATACAAAAAAAATGTTTGATTTGGTGTTCCCACATTCAAATGTAATTTATATAACTTGATCGACAAATCAAAGAAGAACTAACTTTAACAATGGATGGATACTATCTTAAAAAGTCTTAATATAAATCAAACGCTCACATACAATAATAATAATAATAATAATAATAATAATAATAATAATAATAATAATATAATAATATTTTCCATAATTATGTCGATTTTAAATATTTCAGTGACGGGCCCGACAGAAGCACCTCCAATCTGCGAGGAAGATGAATTTGTATGCGCGGATGGTGAAACGTGTGTTCCACTTGAATATCGCTGTGATTACGTTGATGATTGCGGAGATAATAGCGATGAAACAGATGATTGCACTTGTGATACATCGATTGAATTTGAGTGTGAAAGTGGAGGTTGCATCAACGGCACGTGGGTTTGTGATGGTGAAGAAGATTGTTATGATGGAAGTGATGAAAATGACTGTCCTACTACTGAAACACCAACCACTGGTGAGCAGATATGAACTAAAAGCTACACTATGATTAAAAGCAATGGATGTATCTAGTCATAATTAAATTGTAATTATAATATTATACTATAGTACGTTACTGATAAAATTGCATATAACAAGGTACTGGAAAAATTAAATATTTCAGAAGCACCATGCCCAGAAGGCGAAACACGTTGTGATAGTGGTGAATGTTACTCGAGCGATTTCTTCTGCGACGGTTACGCTGACTGCTCTGATAGGAGTGATGAAATATATTGCTGCCCTGATACTCAGTTTAACTGTGCTAATGGAAGGTGTATTGAATGGGACTTATGGTGCGATGGAGGTGATGATTGCAGAGATAATAGTGATGAAGATCAATGTGCAGGTAGGGATTATGTGTATTTATGTTTTCTCGATTTTTTTCTGTATTTGTATAGTATAATGAAATTAATTAATCAGTTTTGATATTTTTGTATCGTTAGCTATTTGCTTATCGAATCACAAACTTATAAGTTTTTAATTCTTTTATCCATAGATTGCAGTGAAGACGAATACAGATGTCGTAGCAATGAATGCGTACCAGGAGATTACAAATGTGATTATTTCGCAGATTGCTCGGACAACAGTGATGAAATAGATGGCTGTAAGTAGCTATTTTGTATAAACCGTTTTGATAATGATATATTTTACGAGCCTTTTTGATAATCGAATGCACCATATATGTATACGACAATTTTACATGATTTTTCCATTCCAACAATTTAGAGTGAGCAGATATGTTTATTTCGCTATTAAAAACAATTCTTTCTTGTATATATGTGAGCTTTTTCTTAAATGTAACGATGATTTCGCATCATTGCTTTCTGTTGCTATAAAATATATATTGTTGTTTTTCCAAAATATTACCGACAATTACAACAAATCATCCAAGACAATATGATTATTTTGAATTGAAGGTGTCTGTGAAGCGGAGATTGAGTTTGAATGCGCCACTGGTGGATGTGTAAACGCCACGTGGGTTTGTGATGGAGATGAAGACTGTTCTGATGGAAGTGACGAGATCAACTGCACCTGTAGTGAAGATCAGTTTATGTGTGCGGACGGCCTAGCTTGTATTTCACAAGAATACACCTGTGATTACGTCAGTGATTGTGAGGATAATAGCGACGAAACGAATGATTGTACTTGTGATTCATCGATTGAATTTGAGTGTGAAAATGGAGGTTGTATCAACGGCACGTGGGTTTGTGATGGTGAAGAAGACTGTTATGATGGAAGTGATGAGTTGGTTTGTGGTGAGTACGTTATTTATTATAAATTCATTCGTTTGAGAATAGTAGTAAAACAAGATTCAATTTGTATCCATGAAACTGATAGTTTGTGCATGAAATAAACTGTTAGGTTGACATTACTACATAGAAAATTGTAGAATGAAATATGGGCAATATACAGTAAAACCCTCACTGTATGTTGCGATATATTTCAATTACAATATAAATAATTGAAGAAAATAAGTTTAAATACATAAGGTGCATGGAACAATTTAGAAATACATGAATTGCCCCAAGATATACTTACTTTAAGTGATGACCATAAATATACACAATCAACAACATCTATTATTTCATTTTTATATTATTATCTTTTCTTTTGTTTAGAACCTACTTGTCCACCGGATCAGTTCATGTGCGGTGACGGACTATGCATTCCAAAAGATTGGGCATGTGATGGTGTTGATGATTGTGCCAATGGTACCGATGAAGCACAAGACTTCTGTGCCACCTGCCCCTTCCAGTTCCTTTGTTCAAATGGCAGGTGCACCAATTTGGAGAATGTCTGTAACGGAGTAAATAATTGCAGAGATAACAGCGACGAAGATCAAATCTGCGTTGGTAGGTTCTCTCAGTATGATTACTTATTATTTAAAGGAAATCACAGATAAAATATTCTTGTATATCTTTGATATCGCTAATATATCGAGAGGATAATGTGTCTATAGCTGTTTAAAAGTGCGCATATGTGTAGAAAGATCGAGAAAACATACCCATTTCTGCGCACTAGAATTAAGTGTTGCGACTGGCACCATCTCAAAATATATATTTCGAATTAATCATTTAAACTATTTAACACATGTAATACATTTTGAACGTAATCTGGCTATTGTTATAGTCCACGCTGATATTCTTCTTGTCGAAAGGGTTCCAAATAATTCTGCCACTTATGGTTTCTTAACACATGAGTTTCGAATCTCTGTTAATAAAACTGGGTTCCATATTATTTGTAATTTTTTTAGTTTTGCCGACTCCGTCCGTCGATATCGATGGAACATCAGTTTCGTTCACATGGGATGACCCACCACCTCAGTTAGAAGGCGACCCACAACGAGAAATCACTCAATATGCCGTTACAGCCACACCACAAGATGGCGGTCCTTCAGTAACCTCTTATGTTACGGCAGAAGCGGGCGCTTCTTTAACAGTGTCAGATTTGGAACCAGAAACTCCATATGACATTACAGTCAGTGCTGTTATTAACACAGAAGGCCAAGGAGAAGAAACATTTGATCTGGGCTTCCCACCACAATCCATAACTACTTGTAAGTTTATAGTTCATTATATAATTAGTTTAAATACAAAAAAATCGTTTGATTTGGTTTTCCCACATTCAAATGTAATTTATATAACTTGATCGATAAATCAAAGAAGAAATAACTTTAACAATGGATGGATACTATCTTAAAAAGTCTTAATATAAATGAAACGCTCACATGTTTAAGTATATAATAATATTTTCCATAATTATGTCAATTATAAATGTTTCAGTGACGGGCCCGACAGAAGCACCTCCAATCTGCGAGGAAGATGAATTCGTATGCGCGGACGGTGAAACGTGTGTTCCACTTGAATATCGCTGTGATTACGTTGATGATTGCGGAGATAATAGCGATGAAACAGATGATTGCACTTGTGATTCATCGATTGAATTTGAGTGTGAAAGTGGAGGTTGCATCAACGGCACGTGGGTTTGTGATGGTGAAGAAGATTGTTATGATGGAAGTGATGAAAATGACTGTCCTACTACTGAAACACCAACAACAGGTGAGCAGATATGAACTAAAAGCTACAATATGATTAAAAGCAATGAATGTATCTAGTCATAATTAAATTGTAATTATAATATTATACTATAGTACGTTACTGATAAAATGGCATATAACAAGGTACTGGACAAATTAAATATTTCAGAAGCACCATGCCCAGAAGGCGAAACACGTTGTGATAGTGGTGAATGTTACTCGAGCGATTTCTTCTGCGACGGTTACGCTGACTGCTCTGATAGGAGTGATGAAATATATTGCTGCCCTGAAACTCAGTTTAACTGTGCTAATGGAAGGTGTATTGAATGGGACTTATGGTGCGATGGAGGTGATGATTGCAGAGATAATAGTGATGAAGATCAATGTGCAGGTAGGGATTATGTGTATTTATGTTTTCTCGATTTTTTTCTGTATTTGTATAGTATAATGAAATTAATTAATCAGTTTTGATATTTTTGTATCGTTAGCTATTTGCTTATCGAATCACAAACTTATAAGTTCTTAATTCTTTTATCCATAGATTGCAGTGAAGACGAATACAGATGTCGTAGCAATGAATGCGTACCAGGAGATTACAAATGTGATTATTTCGCAGATTGCTCGGACAACAGTGATGAAATAGATGGCTGTAAGTAGCTATTTTGTATAAACCGTTTTGATAATGATATATTATACGAGCCTTTTTGATAATCGAATGCACCATATATGTGTACGACAATTTTACATGATTTTTCCATTCCAACAATTTAGAGTGAGCAGATATGTTTATTTCGCTATTAAAAACAATTCTTTCTTGTATATATGTGAGCTTTTTCTTAAATGTAACGATGATTTCGCATCATATTGCTTTCTGTTGCTATGAAATATATATTGTTGTTTTTTCACGAAATGACCGACAATTACAACAAATCATCCAAGACAATATGATTATTTTGAATTGAAGGTGTCTGTGAAGCGGAGATTGAGTTTGAATGCGCCACTGGTGGATGTGTAAACGCCACGTGGGTTTGTGATGGAGATGAAGACTGTTCTGATGGAAGTGACGAGATCAACTGCACCTGTAGTGAAGATCAGTTTATGTGTTCGGACGGCCTAGCGTGTATTTCACAAGAATACACCTGTGATTACGTCAGTGATTGTGAGGATAATAGCGACGAAACGAATGATTGTACTTGTGATTCATCCTATGAATTTGAGTGTGAAAATGGAGGTTGTATCAACGGCACGTGGGTTTGTGATGGTGAAGAAGACTGTTATGATGGAAGTGATGAGATGGTTTGTGGTGAGTACGTTATTTATTATAAATTCATTCGTTTGAGAATAGTAGTAAAACAAGATTCAATTTGTATCCATGAAACTGATAGTTTGTGCATGAAATAAACCGTTAGGTTGCCATTACTATATAGAAAATTGTAGAATGAAATATGGGCAATATACAGTAAAACCCTCACTGTATGTTGCGATATATTTCAATTACAATATAAATAATTGAAGAAAATAAGTTTATATCCGTAAGGCGCATGGAACAGTTTAGAAATACATGTATTGGCCCAAGATTTAATTAAAGTGATGACAATTACATATTTAATTTTTATATTATTATCTTTTTCTGTTGTTTAGAACCTACTTGTCCACCGGATCAGTTCATGTGCGGTGACGGACTATGCATTCCAAAAGATTGGGCATGTGATGGTGTTGATGATTGTGCCAATGGAACCGATGAAGCACAAGACTTCTGTGCCACCTGCCCCTTCCAGTTCCTTTGTTCAAATGGCAGGTGCACCAATTTGGAGAATGTCTGTAACGGAGTAAATAATTGCAGAGATAACAGCGACGAAGATCAAATCTGCGTTGGTAGGTTCTCTCAGTATGATTACTTATTATTTAAAGGAAATCACAGATAAAATATTCTTGTATATCTTTGATATCGCTAATATATCGAGAGGATAATGTGTCTATAGCTGTTTAAAAGTGCGCATATGTGTAGAAAGATCGAGAAAACATACCCATTTCTGCGCACTAGAATTAAGTGTTGCGACTGGCACCATCTCAAAATATATATTTCGAATTAATCATTTAAACTATTTAACACATGTAATACATTTTGAACGTAATCTGGCTATTGTTATAGTCCACGCTGATATTCTTCTTGTCGAAAGGGTTCCAAATAATTCTGCCACTTATGGTTTCTTAACACATGAGTTTCGAATCTCTGTTAATAAAACTGGGTTCCATATTATTTGTAATTTTTTTAGTTTTGCCGACTCCGTCCGTCGATATCGATGGAACATCAGTTTCGTTCACATGGGATGACCCACCACCTCAGTTAGAAGGCGACCCACAACGAGAAATCACTCAATATGCCGTTACAGCCACACCACAAGATGGCGGTCCTTCAGTAACCTCTTATGTTACGGCAGAAGCGGGCGCTTCTTTAACAGTGTCAGATTTGGAACCAGAAACTCCATATGACATTACAGTCAGTGCTGTTATTAACACAGAAGGCCAAGGAGAAGAAACATTTGATCTGGGCTTCCCACCACAATCCATAACTACTTGTAAGTTTATAGTTCATTATATAATTAGTTTAAATACAAAAAAATCGTTTGATTTGGTGTTCCCACATTCAAATGTAATTTATATAACTTGATCGATAAATCAAAGAAGAACTAACTTTAACAATGGATGGATACTATCTTAAAAAGTCTTAATATAAATCAAACGCTCACATATTCAAGTATATAATAATATTTTCCATAATTATGTCGATTTTAAATATTTCAGTGACGGGCCCAACAGAAGCACCTCCAATCTGCGAGGAAGATGAATTTGTATGCGCGGATGGTGAAACGTGTGTTCCACTTGAATATCGCTGTGATTACGTTGATGATTGCGGAGATAATAGCGATGAAACAGATGATTGCACTTGTGATTCATCGATTGAATTTGAGTGTGAAAATGGAGGTTGCATCAACGGCACGTGGGTTTGTGATGGTGAAGAAGATTGTTATGATGGAAGTGATGAAAGTGACTGTCCTACTACTGAAACACCAACCACTGGTGAGCAGATATGAACTGAAAACTATAATATTATTAAAAGCAATGAATGTATCTAGTCATATCTATATTGTAATTATAATACATTATACTATAGTACGTTGCTAATAAAATTGCATTTAACAAGGTACTGGAAAAATTAAATATTTCAGAAGCTCCATGCCCAGAAGGTGAAACACGTTGTGATAGTGGTGAATGTTACTCGAGCGATTTCTTCTGCGACGGTTACGCTGACTGCTCTGATAGGAGTGATGAAATATATTGCTGCCCTGATACTCAGTTTAACTGCGCTAATGGAAGGTGTATTGAATGGGACTCATGGTGTGATGGAGGTGATGACTGCAGAGATAATAGTGATGAAGATCAATGTGCAGGTAGGGATTATTTGTATTTATGTTTTCTCGATTTCTTCTGTATAATGAAATGATTTAATCGCTTTTGATATTTTTGTATTGTTAGCTATTTGCTTATCGAATCAAAAGCTTATAAGTTCTTAATTCCTTTATCCATAGATTGCAGTGAAGACGAATACAGATGTCGTAGCAATGAGTGCGTATCAGGAGATTACAAATGTGATTATTTCGCGGATTGCTCGGACAACAGTGATGAAACAGATGGATGTAAGTAGCTATATTGTATAAACCGTTTTGATAATGATAACATTTTACAAGCCCTTTTCATAATCGAATACACCCGTATATCTATACGACAGTTTTACAGGAATTTCCATTCCAACAATTTTGAGAGAGCAGATATGTAGATTTCGATATTAAAAACAATTCCTTCTTGTAATGTGTGAGCTCTTTCTTAAATGTAACGATGATTTCGCATCATTGCTTTCTGTTGCTATGAATGATATATTGTGATTTTTCACGAGATTACCGACAATTGAAACAAATCATCCAATACAATGTGATTATTTTGAATTGAAGGTGTCTGTGAAGCAGAGATTGAGTTTGAATGCGCCACTGGTGGATGTGTAAACGCCACATGGGTTTGTGATGGAGATGAAGACTGTTCGGATGGAAGTGACGAGGTCAACTGCACCTGTAGTGAAGATCAGTTTATGTGTGCGGACGGCCTAGCGTGTATTTCACAAGAATACACCTGTGATTACGTCAGTGATTGTGAGGATAATAGCGACGAAACGAATGATTGTAATTGTGATTCATCCTATGAATTTGAGTGTGAAAGTGGAGGTTGTATCAACGGCTCGTGGGTTTGTGATGGTGAAGAAGACTGTTATGACGGAAGTGATGAGATGGTCTGTGGTGAGTACCTTATTTATTATAATTTCACTCGTTTGAGAACAGTAGAAAAACAAGATTCAATTTGTATTCATAAAACTGATTGTAGAAAATTGCAGAATGAAAAATGGGCGATAAGTAGTAAAACCTTTACCGTATATTGCGATATATTTTAATTACAATATAAATAACTGAAGAAGATAAGTTTATATATCTACAGGGGTATGGAATTGTTTAGAAATTCTATGTATTGGCCCAAGATTTACTTAATTGGAGTGATGACAACTACATACACAATCAATAACATATATTATTTTATTTTTATATTATTATCTTTTCTGTTGTTTAGAACCTACTTGTCCACCGGATCAGTTCATGTGCGGTGACGGACTATGTATACAAAAAGATTACGCATGTGACGGTGTTGATGATTGTGCCAATGGTACCGATGAAGCAGAAGATTTCTGTGCAACTTGCCCTTTCCAGTTTCTCTGTACAAATGGCAGGTGCACAGGTTTGGAAAATGTTTGTAATGGACGTGATAATTGCAGAGATAACAGTGATGAAGATCAGATTTGTGTTGGTAAGTTAAGGGCTTAATATGAATACAATTTTGTTCGTCTTTAGAAGAATCTATTGACGAATATTAAATTAATGATTGGGCGCATATGTCTTTGTAAATTAAATGCATATAAATCTGACATTGTTTTAAAAAATATATTTATTTGTAGTTAGCGCTATCATCGTGTAATGCTGGATTCGATATAAATAAAAGTTGCAATAAGTATTCTGGTCGAAAAACTTATATTTCCATTACCAGATGTGACCCTAGTCTTTTCGTTAGTCTATATTGTCGTATGTATATTTTACCTCGTTAAATAACCCAATACCCATAATTGGATTAATTAATAATTGTGACTTGACAAATTCTATTCTGTCTAGAACTACCATCTCCGTCTTCTGTTGTTGACGGGACATCAGTTTCGTTGACATGGGATGATCCTCCACCTGTACTGGAAGGCGATCTACCGAGACAAATCACTCAGTATGCTATTATAGCTACACCGGAAGATGGTGGTCCTTCAGTAACATTTTACGTTCCGGCAGTTCCGGACGCTTCTTTAACACTCTCCGATCTGGAGCCTAATACTAACTATAATATTGCAGTCAAGGCTGTGATTGACACAGAAGGACAAGGAGAAGAAACAGTGGATATTGGATCCCCTACATTTAGTGTAACTACATGTAAGTGACGAAGTTAAAAGATGATCCACATTATGAGTTCCCGATGAGGGCTTTTAAGTGCAGTCAGGCTAAATAATACTTTGTTTGTTACGTTAGGTAGTTAGTATATTCATATTCCTTTGGACATGTATGGAATTGCATGAGTATGGAGCGTGAATTTAGTAATTATACATTCCACACCACAAGATGGCGGTCCTTCAGTAACATCTTATGTTCCGGCAAAAGCGGGCGCCTCTTTAACAGTGTCAGATTTGGAATCACAAACTCAATATGAATTTAAAGTCAGTGTTAAACACAGAAGGCCAAGGAGAAGAAACATTTGATCTAGGCTCCCAACCACAATCCATAACTACTTGTAAGTTTATAGTTCATTATATAATTGGATTAAAGGCAAGAAATCGTTTGATCTGGTGTTCCCACATTCAAATTTAATTTATATAACTTGAACGATAATTTAAAGAAGAAATAACTTCGACATTGGATGGATACTACGCGTACATTAAAAAATCTTAAGATAAATCAAACGCTGACATATTTTTATATATAATGATATGTTCCATATGTTGACTATATATGTTTCAGTGACGGGCCCGACAGAAGCGCCTCCAATCTGCGAGGAAGAAGAATTTGTATGCGCGGATGTTGAAACGTGTGTTCCCCTTGAATATCGCTGTGATTACGTTGATGATTGCGGAGATAATAGCGATGAAACGGATGATTGCACTTGTGATTCATCGATTGAATTCGAGTGTGAAAGTGGAGGTTGCATCAACGGCACGTGGGTTTGTGATGGTGAAGAAGACTGTTATGATGGAAGTGATGAAAGTGACTGTCCTACTACTGAAACACCAACCACTGGTGAGCAGATATGAACTAAAAGCTACAATATGATTAAAAGCAATGAATGTATCTAGTCATAAATAAATTGTAATTATAATACATTATACTATAGTACGTTGCTAATGAAATTGCATTTAACAAGGTACTGCAAAAATTAAATATTTCAGAAGCTCCATGCCCAGAAGGCGAAACACGTTGTGATAGTGGTGAATGTTACTCGAGCGATTTCTTCTGCGACGGTTACGCTGACTGCTCTGATAGGAGTGATGAAATATATTGCTGCCCTGATACTCAGTTTAACTGCGCTAATGGAAGGTGTATTGAATGGGACTCATGGTGTGATGGAGGTGATGACTGCAGAGATAATAGTGATGAAGATCAATGTGCAGGTAGGGATCATTTGTATTTATGTTTTCTCGATTTCTTCTGTATTTGAAGAGCTTTGTTGCAAAAGGGCTATGGTGCATTTTTTTCAAAAATGAGTTTGATATAGAAATGTATAGGGACAAATCATATGTTTCAAGGAAACAAAGTCATTTTTTTCAAAAAGACCTACATCTCATTGTAAACAGCCATTGAAGTTGTTGTTTTGTTGCAAAAGGACCTGTATCCAGAATTAAATCGGGATACAGGCCCTTTTGCAACAAAACAACAACTTCAATGGCTGTTTACAATGAGATGTAGGTCTTTTTGAAAAAAATGACTTTATTTCCTTGAAACATATGATTGTGACCTATACATTTCTATATCAAACCTTTTTTTTTTTAAATGATTAAAATAAATGATTTTTTTGTGAAGTATTTTTTCTCTATGTACAAACAGATGGAGTTTTGTTGCAAAAGGCCCTACATCCAAATTTTCAAAAAATGTAAACATGATTTTAAAAAAATTGAAAACTAGCACATTTGAAATTTATTTCGATTTAAATTAGTATGAAGTGTACCTCTTTCATAATCCATCCAGTTTTTCAATTGCTCAACTTGAATATTTAGAAACAGTTTTTTGACTTTTTCTCAATAAGAGCCAAAGTGGATGCAGGCCATTTTGCAAAAAAACCTCTTCATTTGTATAATAATGAAATGATTTAATCGCTTTTGATATTTTTGTATTGTTAGCTATTTGCTTATCGAATCAAAAGCTTATAAGTTCTTAATTCCTTTATCCATAGATTGCAGTGAAGACGAATACAGATGTCGTAGCAATGAGTGCGTACCAGGAGATTACAAATGTGATTATTTCGCGGACTGCTCGGACAACAGTGATGAAACAGATGGATGTAAGTAGCTATATTGTATAAACCGTTTTGATAATGATAACATTTTACAAGCCCTTTTCATAATCGAATACACCCGTATAATCTATACGACAGTTTTACAGGAATTTCCATTCCAACAATTTAGAGAGAGCAGATACGTAGATTTCGATATTAAAAATAATTCCTTCTTGTAATGTGTGAGCTCTTTCTTAAATGTAACGATGATTTCGCATCATTGCTTTCTTGTTGCTATGAATGATATATTGTGATTTTTCACGAGATTACCGACAATTGAAACAAATCATCCAAGACAATGTGATTATTTTGAATTGAAGGTGTCTGTGAAGCAGAGATTGAGTTTGAATGCGCCACTGGTGGATGTGTAAACGCCACATGGGTTTGTGATGGAGATGAAGACTGTTCGGATGGAAGTGACGAGGTCAACTGCACCTGTAGTGAAGATCAGTTTATGTGTGCGGATGGCCTAGCGTGTATTTCACAAGAATACACCTGTGATTACGTCAGTGATTGTGAAGATAATAGCGACGAAACGAATGATTGTACTTGTGATTCATCCTATGAATTTGAGTGTGAAAGTGGAGGTTGCATCAACGGCACGTGGGTTTGTGATGGTGACGAAGACTGTTATGATGGAAGTGATGAGATGGTTTGTGGTGAGTACGTTATTTATCATAAATTCACTCGCTTAGAATAGTAGTAAAACAAGATTTAATTTGTATTCATGAAACTGAAAGTTTGTGCATGAAATAAACCGCTAGGTTGACATTACTATATAGACAATTTTAGAATGAAATATGGGCGTTAAACAGTAAAACCCTCACAGTATGTTGCGATATATTTCAATTACAATATAAATAATTGAAGAAAATAAGTTTATATCCATAAGGCGCATGGAACAATTTAGAAATACATGAATTGGCCCAAGATTTACTTAATTTGAGTGATGACCACAAATATACACAATCAGCAACATCTATTATTATGTTTGTATATCATTATTTTATCTGTTGTTTAGAACCTACTTGTCCACCGGATCAGTTCATGTGCGGTGACGGACTATGTATTCCAAAAGATTACGCATGTGATGGTGTTGATGATTGTGCCAATGGTACCGATGAAGCTGAAGACTTCTGTGCAACTTGCCCCTTCCAGTTCCTCTGTACAAATGGCAGATGCACCAATTTGGAGAATGTCTGCAACGGGGTAAATAATTGCAGAGATAACAGCGACGAAGATCAAATATGCGTTGGTAGGTTCTCTCATATGATCAATTATTATTTAAAGGAAATCACAATTACATATTCTTGAATATCTTTGATATCGCTAATATATCGAGAGGATATTGTGTCTATACCCGTTCATAGGTGCGCATATGTGTAATACACATTGTGTATGTAGAGAGATCGAGAAAACAAACCCATTTCTGCGCACTATAATTATGTGTTGCGACTGGCACCATATCAAAATATATATTTCGATTTAATCATTTTAAAGATTTAACACATGTAAAACATTTTGAACGTAATATGGCTATTGTTATAGTCCACGCTCATATTCTTCTTGTCAAAAGGGTTCAAAATATTTCTGCCACTTATGGTTTCTTAACAAATCAGTTTCGAGTCTCTGTTAAAAAAACTGGGTTCCATAATATTTGTAATCTTTTTAGATTTGCCGACTCCGTCCGTCGATATCGATGGAACGTCAGTTTCGCTCACATGGGATGACCAACCACCTCAATTAGAAGGCGACCCACCGCGAGAAATCACTCAGTATGCTGTTACAGCCACACCACAAGATGGCGGTCCTTCAGTAACATCTTATGTTCCGGCAAAAGCGGGCGCCTCTTTAACACTGCCAGATTTGGAACCACAAACTCAATATGAATTGAAAGTCAGTGTTGTTATTAACACAGAAGGCCAAGGAGAAGAAACATTTGATGTAGGCTCCCAACCACAATCCATAACTACTTGTAAGTTTATAGTTCATTATATAATTGGTTTAACGGCAAGAAATCGTTTGATCTGGTGATCCCACATTCAAATGTAATTTATATAACTTGATCGATAAATCAAACAAGAAATAAATTCGACAATGGATGGATACTATCTTAAAAAGTCTTAAGATAAATCAAACGCTCACATATTTAGTATATACTAATATTTTCAATAATTATATCGATTATAAATGTTTCAGTGACGGGCCCGACAGAAGCACCTCCAATCTGCGAGGAAGGTGAATTTGTATGCGCGGACGGTGAAACGTGTGTTCCCCTTGAATATCGCTGTGATTACGTTGATGATTGCGGAGATAATAGCGATGAAACGGATGATTGCACTTGTGATTCATCGATTGAATTTGAGTGTGAAAGTGGAGGTTGCATCAACGGCACGTGGGTTTGTGATGGTGAAGAAGATTGTTATGATGGAAGTGATGAAAGTGACTGTCCTACTACTGAAACACCAACCACTGGTGAGCAGATATGAACTAAAAGCTATAATATGATTAAAAGCAATGAATGTATCTAGTCATATCTATATTGTAATTATAATACATTATACTATAGTACGTTGCTAATAAAATTGCATTTAACAAGGTACTGGAAAAATTAAATATTTCAGAAGCACCATGCCCAGAAGGCGAAACACGTTGTGATAGTGGTGAATGTTACTCGAGAGATTTCTTCTGCGACGGTTACGCTGACTGCTCTGATAGGAGTGATGAAATATATTGCTGCCCTGAAACTCAGTTTAACTGCGCTAATGGAAGGTGTATTGAATGGGACTCATGGTGTGATGGAGGTGATGACTGCAGAGATAATAGTGATGAAGATCAATGTGCAGGTAGGGATTATTTGTATTTATGTTTTCTCGATTTCTTCTGTATTTGTATAATAATGAAATGATTTAATCTCTTTCGATATTTTTGTATTGTTTGCTATTTGCTTATCGAATCAAAAGCTTATAAGTTCTTAATTCCTTTATCCATAGATTGCAGTGAAGACGAATACAGATGTCGTAGCAATGAGTGCGTACCAGGAGATTACAAATGTGATTATTTCGCGGATTGCTCGGACAACAGTGATGAAACAGATGGATGTAAGTAGCTATATTGTATAAACCGTTTTGATAATGATAACATTTACAAGCCCTTTTCATAATCGAATACACCCGTACATCTATACGACAGTTTTACAGGAATTTCCATTCCAACAATTTAGAGAGAGCAGATATGTAGATTTCGATATTAAAAACAATTCCTTCTTGTAATGTGTGAGCTCTTTCTTAAATGTAACGATGATTTCGCATCATTGCTTTCTGTTGCTATGAATGATATATTGTGATTTTTCACGAGATTACCGACAATTGAAACAAATCATCCAAGACAATGTGATTATTTTGAATTGAAGGTGTCTGTGAAGCAGAGATTGAGTTTGAATGCGCCACTGGTGGATGTGTAAACGCCACATGGGTTTGTGATGGAGATGAAGACTGTTCGGATGGAAGTGACGAGGTCAACTGCACCTGTAGTGAAGATCAGTTTATGTGTGCGGATGGCCTAGCGTGTATTTCACAAGAATACACCTGTGATTACGTCAGTGATTGTGAGGATAATAGCGACGAAACGAATGATTGTACTTGTGATTCATCCTATGAATTTGAGTGTGAAAGTGGAGGTTGTATCAACGGCTCGTGGGTTTGTGATGGTGAAGAAGACTGTTATGACGGAAGTGATGAGATGGTCTGTGGTGAGTACCTTATTTATTATAATTTGACTAGTTTGAGAATAGTAGAAAAACAAGATTCAATTTGTATTCATTAAACTGATTGTAGAAAATTGCAGAATGAAAAATGGGCGATAAGTAGTGAAACCTTTACTGTATATTGCGATATATTTTAATTACAATATAAATAACTGAAGAAGATAAAGTTTATATATCTACAGGCGTATTTTTAAAATTGTTCTAGTTGTATATAAAGCACTCAACAACTCTGCACCCGACTATATCAAGGAGCTTCTTACCCCTTACTGTCCGTCTGCTAATCTCCGCTCTGGTAGCCGTAAACTCCTTGTAGTCCCTAAAAGTGCCACTGCAACATACGGGGACAGGGCTTTCTGTATTGCTGGACCAAAACTCTAGAACAATCTCCCCTTACATATCCGTAACTCTAAGAATGTCGGAACTTTTAAATCGTCTTTGAAAACTCATCTTTTTAACCAGGATATTTAGTTATTTTTGTGTGTGCAACATTCATGTACTGTATTTGCATTATTCTTGATTAGTGTATTGCTGTATACCGTATAACATTTTATATTATAGCCATCATTTGATGGCTACTCCTGTGTTTTTCTATGTGCATTCATATTTTGTATATGCTATTGTTATTTTGTTAAGCGCTTTGTGATCCTTTCGATGTAAGGCGCTATATAAATGCCTGTTATTATTATTATTATGTATGGATTTACTTAATTGGAGTGATGACAACTACATATACACAATCAATAACATATATTATTTTATTTTTATATTATTATCTTTTCTGTTGTTTAGAACCTACTTGTCCACCGGATCAGTTCATGTGCGGTGACGGACTATGTATACAAAAAGATTACGCATGTGACGGTGTTGATGATTGTGCCAATGGTACCGATGAAGCAGAAGACTTCTGTGCCACCTGTCCCTTCCAGTTTCTCTGTACAAATGGCAGGTGCACAGGTTTGGAAAATGTTTGTAATGGACGTGATAATTGCAGAGATAACAGTGATGAAGATCAGATTTGTGTTGGTAAGTTAAGGGCTTAATATGAATACAATTTTGTTCGTCTTTAGAAGAATCTATTGACGATTATTAAATTAATGATTGGGCGCATAATGTCTTTGTAAATTAAATGCATATAAATCTGACATTGTTTTAAAAAATATATTGATTTGTAGTTAGCGCTATCATCGTGTAATGCTGGATTCGATATAAATAAAAGTTGCAATAAGTATTCTGGTCGAAAAACTTATATTTCCATTACCAGATGTGACCCTAGTCTTTTCGTTAGTCTATATTGTCGTATGTATATTTTACCTCGTTAAATAACCCAATACCCATAATTGGATTAATTAATAATTGTGACTTGACAAATTCTATTCTGTCTAGAACTACCATCTCCGTCTTCTGTTGTTGACGGGACATCAGTTTCGTTGACATGGGATGATCCTCCACCTGTACTGGAAGGCGATCTACCGAGACAAATCACTCAGTATGCTATTATAGCTACACCGGAAGATGGTGGTCCTTCAGTAACATTTTACGTTCCGGCAGTTCCGGACGCTTCTTTAACACTCTCCGATCTGGAGCCTAATACTAACTATACTATTGCAGTCAAGGCTGTGATTGACACAGAAGGACAAGGAGAAGAAACAGTGGATATTGGATCCCCTACATTTAGTGTTACTACATGTAAGTGACGAAGTTAAAAGATGATCCACATTATGAGTTCCCGATGAGGGCTTTTAAGTACAGTCAGGCTAAATAATACTTTGTTTGTTACGTTAGGTAGTTAGTATATTCATATTCCTTTGGACATGTATGGAATTGCATGAGTATGGAGCGTGAATTTAGTAATTATACATTCCAGACGTAAATTCAACGCATTAAACAAACTGCGTACTTATAGATACCAATCATTCCGAATATCATTTCAACAGCTCGACGAAGTAAAAAACAACAACAATCAAAACCCACAAAACAAACGAATCAAAAAACCAACAAAAAACAAAACACGATCACGATAACGATGACATCTGGACTGAGTCTGTATGCGTAGGCGCAGTTGAGCAGTTAGTTTCTGACGCAAAAACTTTCGCGCTAGTAAACACATATAAATACGCGTGCCGTGAAACTGATAAACAACTTACTGGAAGCCCCACACACAGGGACGCTGCTTGAAAGGTGACTCACCATGCCAAAATTGTTGAGTGGAAGTACATATTTTGTTGCTATGCTATAATTTGACCAATAAATAGCATACAGTGATATAACCAATGGCGCATGCACGAGTTTGTTCGAATTATTCATCGACTTAAATAGAGTGCGGCCATAATACATGTACATTTTATAATGCTTACTATTGCATGTATTGTGAATTCCCGTTATCAGGTTATGCAAAAGCTTCATGTAGTTATAATATAAGTAACATAACAAAGTAAATAAATTAAATCAGTGTCACATTGTAACACGTGGAAGTAGTCTTTGGTTGATGATTTATACCGGGAAATTTATATTTATTTTGGG
The DNA here is from genome assembly GCA_035610835.1 of Ophiura sarsii. Classification (NCBI taxonomy): domain Eukaryota; kingdom Metazoa; phylum Echinodermata; class Ophiuroidea; order Amphilepidida; family Ophiuridae; genus Ophiura; species Ophiura sarsii. The sequence continues at coordinate 1,071,801 of CM069441.1, forward strand.
GAAAAGTGTACTTTAGGTCCCAGATTCTGGATTGTACTAGTATCGTCCGATACTAGAACATAGAACACCCAGTATCGGACGATACTGGTACAAAGTCAGTGTTCCATTATCGTCCGATACCAGGACATATCTAATGTACCAGTATCGGGCGATACTGAGACAAATTACACTGGTAACATGTGTACCAGCATCGTCCGATACTGGAACATAAAAACGTTCCAGTACGGTCGATACTGGAACACAATTTGGGTGTTCCAGTATCGACCGATACTGGAACAGTAAAGTCGTACCAGTATCGGGCGATACTGAGACAAATTACACTGGTAACATGTGTACCAGCATCGTCCGATACTGGAACATAAAAACGTTCCAGTACGGTCGATACTGGAACACAATTTGGGTGTTCCAGTATCGACCGATACTGGAACAGTAAAGTCGTACCAGTATCGAGCGATACTGGCAACTTTTATGTTCCAGTATTAAATGATACTGGTATACCAGTATTTGGGACCTAAAGTACACTTTTCCAATCACAGACTAATTTGTAAGCACGGTAGATTCCAAGTTTGACCAAAATTATCACTTTGGTAAATCTTTAAAATCCCTGACCATGTACAGCACAAAATGTCTATTGAAATATTTTGGAGGTAATTTGTTATGTCTTGTTTTAATTTCCACAAATGGATGTCAAATGCTTGTAATGTTAGTAATATTTTGTATATGGTAAGGAATTGTTCAGCTTGATTGACCTAATACAATCTTTTCTTTGATCGCAGTTCTAAAAGTGGTGAGACGTAATAATGTGAAATTCGCTGAAATTGTAAACCAGGTTATCAGCAATAACATATCACACCGGAACAAAAGAGATATATTGATAAAATTAACTGATTAATTATAGAACATAGCATCTTGTAGGCATTAGGTTGAGATACACATCATAAATCATTCTAGGACACCTGTATTTTCCTAGACGGTCACAATACAATAATTTTAATCTTAAAGTAAATTACCAGGTATTAGCATCAACAATGCATGTCTTCACTACAATTTGTGTCTAATTACGTTTCTATATTTGCATAAAGATAATTTATGTGAACAAAAGCCCGAATATCCCAAACAAACGAGCAATGGACAATTCATGGACATTTAATGTATTATGTTTCAGCATCTGAACCAACAGTCGCTAGTACTACAGGAGCAAGCCCGACCGATGCAGGTACCACAGAAGCAAGTACCACAAATGGTGGTTCCTTTACTACAGGTAACATTTAAAACTAACTTTAGGGTGCACACTACTATTACATTATGACCAATCTCATTTAATAGCAATCACGAAGGAAGATCCTAATTGACGAGATGATTTATTTAAATTTTTGTTTTCATAAACATTGTCATTTGGCGTTATCGTATTTATTGGCATGCGTTCTGTATAAAAATGCCTTGATTTCATGTAATTTCGTTATCCTACGACATTTTTATACGCAGTTTTATAAGCGCAAAGATGTGAGTTAATGTTGAAAATACAAACCTGTTCTCTTCTAAAAAGGATAAATAGAATAATCTAATCGGAAAATCTGGCTGGAAAATGTTATACACTCACGAATTCTTTATATCATGAGTTGCATGTTCACCCAAAATATTGATGGACCTTGAAAGTTATTTTGACATAGAAAAGTACAGAGAAGTGCCATAGTGGCGTGCACCATTTGCACTTTACCAAATCAGAGACAATGAAATGATCGCTACTCTATCATGTTTATTAAAATTGAAGTATCAAAATTTGATCTCAGTGCAAAAACAGACCTGGAATTAAACAAATTAATGATTTGCGTAATGTATTTCTAATTTCAGAGGAACCTTGTCCTGACGGCGAAACACGTTGTGATAGTGGTGAATGTTTTCCCGACGATTTCTTCTGCGACGATTACGCTGATTGCTCTGATAGAAGTGATGAACTATATTGCTGCCCTGATACTCAGTTTAACTGCGCTAATGGAAGGTGTATTGAATGGGACTTATGGTGTGATGGAAGTGATAGCTGCAGAGATAACAGTGATGAAGATCAATGCGCAGGTAAGTCAAATATATTATATGTATTGATGCAGAGGATAGACAGGTTCAATTGTTCTAACACAACGCCATATAATTCATAAACGTAAGTCAACATTATTGTACCATAAACGACGCGAAACTATGAAAATAGATACAAATAAATATATTGTTATACAAATAGTCATCAAGTGCAAATCTGGAATTACGAGGGTCATACAGTTAGTTCTACCTCATACCCCATACATTTGCTAATGTAGAAGTCAAATTCCTTATGAATCGGTCTGAGGGCTGGGGGTCTATGTACACCAACAATGAGGATCTTAGAAATTTATTTGAGGGTCTAAGTACAAATCAAAACCCTCTTAAAATCGGATTTAGACCCCGAAAAATTGAGGGTCTTAATATAGGAATGTACCTGACGTTGGTCTAGGTACAAAACTAAGACCTTCATAATAAAAATGGTTTAGGATCCAATAAAATGATGATCTTAGAATGTACTTGAGGGGAGGGGTCTAAGTGCAAAACTAAACTTCTCTACAAACTGGTGGGGGGGGGGGTCTAAGTACAAAACTAAGATGCATGTATTTTGAAGTTATTTTTCCATTTCCGTCGTATACAATCTCTCTCTGGCTTTGACCGCATTAGAGCAAAGGTGTAAGAAGTGCCAATCATCACTTACTATACATTTGCAGTCAAGTGTCAGAGCTACAATCATGACAAATTCCACGGGACCTACATTTTTATAAAAGAAGGTATGAGGAAGGAGGCAAAACAAATTGAATGACCCTCGTATTGTTTTTAAATCGTTATTCAATTGATTGAATTATGTATCAGACGTTAAGCCCAGGCGTAACGCGAGTGTAACACTAGTGTGGGGTGGTATCCGTGAAGTATCGCTATTATCCATGAATTATTCCTCACCAGTGAAATTTTTGCACCATGATTTCCTTTGTATTTATCAAACGTTCTTTGAGCAAATATCGACGATTATATAATAATAATAATAATAATAAATAACATTAATACCGCGCCTTTGCCTAAGGATACAAAGCGCAAAAACATGAAAAATACAAGAGCAAAAAGAAATACCATGGAGATAAAAAAGGAAACCAATTAAGAAGGAAACAGATGATTTTTGAGTTAGGACTTGAACATGGTACACTAGTGGCATTTCTAGCAGCTACAGGTAATTTATTCCACATGCGTGGAGCCACTACTGAGAAGGCTCTATCCCCAGCAGATTTCTTGGTGACAGGAACGACAAAATTAATACTGTCAGCAGAGCGTGTTCTCATAGTGCTTTGAGATTGTTTCTTAATAAGACAGTCTTGAATAAACTGGGGACAGAGCCCTTCCAAGGATTTGTACACATACAGCATTGTCTTGTACATAATATAGAATAGCAACTTATAACTGTACCATATGGAATATAATATATAGTTGTTGAATTGAAGCCTATTTTGATAATTATTAAAAACAGATTGCGATGAGGACGAATACAGATGTCGTAGCAATGAATGCGTACCAGCGAATTACGCATGTGATTACTACTCAGATTGTTCTGATAACAGTGATGAAACAGTTGAATGTAAGATATTATCATTTTTGTAATTTGTCATTAATATTATAAGTTTATTTTATCTGCATACCAATCTCGTAAATAGAGCGAGGGTTTGTTCTTAGGCCCCACGAAACAGTACTGTAAAACAACATATAAAATCAAGTCTTAAATTTGATTGAGTTACTAATTCATTGTATGTTAGTTTGAATTTTGTTTCATGTATTCAACCTTTCATTTTTAGGTACATGTGATCTGGAAATCGAGTTTGAATGCGCCGCTGGCGGATGTGTAAATGCCACGTGGGTTTGTGATGGAGAAGAAGACTGTTCTGATGGAAGTGACGAGGTCAACTGCACCTGTAGTGAAGATCAGTTTATGTGTGCGGACAGCCTAGCGTGTATACCATTATCATTTACCTGTGATTACTTCAATGATTGCGGAGATAATAGCGATGAAACGGATGATTGCACTTGTGATTCATCCTATGAATTTGAGTGCGAAAGTGGAGGTTGCATCAACGGCACGTGGGTTTGTGATGGTGATGAAGACTGTTATGACGGAAGTGATGAGATGGTCTGTGGTGAGTACCTTATTTATTATAATTTCACTCGTTTGAGTACAGTAGAAAAACAAGATTCAATTTGTATTCATAAAACTGGTTGTAGAAAATTGCAGAATGAAAAATGGGCGATAAGTAGTGAAACCTTTACTGTATATTGCGATATATTTTAATTACAATATAAATAACTGGTGAGTGCGCATTCGGAATAATATTACTCGTGAACGATAGACGCCTACGTTTATTGTTCGATAATCAAGCGATGAATATCATCATTCAATACTCAAATCACGGAGAGAAGTTTTTTTGTTTTTTTAACAATTCTTTTCACCTATAATTGTTATTTGCAGAAATAACAATTCAATGAATTTCGAATTTACCTAAAAAGAGAATGTGCTCATATAAATCACCCGACAAATTCGTACACCATACCTAAATTGTACTTCTTTGTTTTAAATTAAATGATATTGGATAAAAAAGAATCATCTTACAATGCATGTCGTAACACCATTAATTCAAATTCACATTTAGTTTAGAATCAACCGCAGACCAATTCATATATCTCACTACTCATATGGGGTAAAATCGTATTGGGGATAAATCGTTTTATGTTTGTGCACCCTCACTGTGGAACAACCTTAAGAATACACCAGGAAAGCATGTACACTGCTTAAGTCTCAAGAAGGTTCAATTTTTATCTGTGTAACCTTTCAATACCCCTTGTACAGTTGTCTGTGTCTGAGAACCAAATTGTTAATTATATCAGTCTTGGTTTGGGCTCAATAAATCCAACAACAGGGATTGTATGTTTTTGCTATACTTGGCATTTAAAACCCTACAACTACCCATATAGCCAAAACGGTTTCCTTTTTTATTTGTGTCCTAAACTCCGATGACCCACAACTAGATACAGCACATGCTCATCATGAGAGCTACTCATGGTACTTAGAACCAACTCTGCCGTGCCCAATCATATTAAAACAAATCACTACAATAGGCGTGTTGCAAGATTTAGAACTAAGCTTTCGCAAGGTAGATTAATCTTAAACACCCCAGATATAGATTTTCAGATGTCTAACAGCTATTTAGAGGGACAACTATATCTAACATGATCATTGAAGACAACCTCGTCAAATTTGTGCTTACAAACGGTTACAATTACTTGAATTATTGCGCGTGGAGATATGGAGATAGCTTCGCTCCGCCATTGTGTCCATGTAGTTCATATTTCATTTTGATTGATTACATTGCTTTTTGTCATTTTTCTCTTAGTGTATAAATTAATATGGTTTGGTTCACTGTCTGCTCTGTGAGCGACTTGTTGTACCACTATTTTGGCAGACATTTTGATAAAATACTCGAATATGTGTAGGCTATGTATTTCTGTACAGTATGTATGATCAGATGATGGCACATGTGTTCTAAAAGCTTGGGCATGTGATGTCGTTGATGATTGTGATAGTGGCTCAGATGAAGATACAGACTTCTTTGTCACTTGTCACTTTTTCCAATTCCTTTGCTTGAATGGCAGGGGCACATATTTGCAAAATGTTTGCAATTGACGTTAGGCCCTATAAATTGCTTTATTTTTTATTTATGTATAATTATTATTTCGTGTTGCTTAGAACCTACTTGTCCACCGGATCAGTTCATGTGCGGTGACGGACTATGTATTCCAAAAGATTACGCATGTGATGGTGTTGATGATTGTGCCAATGGTACCGATGAAGCAGAAGACTTCTGTGCAACGTGCCCCTTCCAGTTCCTCTGTACAAATGGCAGGTGCACAGATTTGGAGAATGTTTGCAATGGACGCGATAATTGTAGAGATAACAGTGATGAAGATCAAATTTGTGTCGGTAGGTTGACTATGTATAACGGTATAAAGATCAAGGTAATCACATGGTTAAAAGATTCAAATGAGCATTAATTATGGTAATGATTTGGTCGTAAGCTAATATTGTGATTCCATGTATATCATGATTGATTTAAGGTTGGTGACTGCGTACGGACTATTCTAAGGTTCTTGTTTGTAATCGCTGACTTTGTTTTGGTACCAAGGGATTGCCCAAGGGGGCGGTAGTCCGTACAAAGTCCCCAATCTTATTCATAACTGTCATTAAATGTTGATTAGCATCCAAATTGTAAATAAAGTTATTCTAAATGTTTATATTTTAACTTTGGAGTTCGTATTTTTGTGTCATTTCCTCCTGAGGTAAATATAAACCACCCATTGAATAATGGAGCAATCTAGGGGGTTCCTCACTACGTCATTGTTTTTCTCCGGATTGTCCAATAGCAGAGAAGCTTTTATAAAAGGAAAATCATGAGATAGACCAATCACAGTTCTGCAATTATTATGCATGTTCGGGGCCACCAACCTAGTTTTTGATTTGCAAACAATCACAGAAAATGAATGCACAAAATCACGACAGAAGTTAACCATGGCTTACACACTATTTCCTTCATTCACGATCCTGTATAAGAATTCAGAATCAGGAAACATCAATTTTGCCGATTGGATATAATATTATATGATATATGACTTCATACCCTGGACGAATATTTCGTCTCAGATCTACCAAAAAAGTGTTTGAAGCTATTGTTTTGTAAGCTTATGTCATCATTGAAAAAGTAAACGCCAATGTCTCATCATAGTCATGGATCCCTGGATCAAAGTCGAATAACTTCAACAACCTTCTTATGTTTATGGTCAATTGTTGGGGAAATTTAATCAAAATCGCAGCTAAATCGTGTTGTACTATTCCATTTTTTGTATTACCTGCTTGTTTAGAGACGACGTTTTGGTGAGTAATGATTGATGGCCTAGACCTACATTTTGATTAGGATCGTGTGTCTTTTTGACAAACATAAGTATTTTGCCCTTGTATTAGTTGCAGTATAGTGTTTGTCAAGTTTTGACTAAAATCATGTGATGTGTCGTAGACGGGATGGCTATAGGCCTAGCTAGGAGTAGGCTCGTGCGTAGGCCTAGTTAGTTTAGCCTAACAATAACATTTTTAAATCTTGTCAGTTCCGGTTTTGTACAACAAATATGGATGACACCTGATTTCGATTTTGAATACGTTTCTTGAATTGAAACATTTATAAAGTCACCTTTGATGAGACATACATCCCTGTTTATCAGGTTTTTGCTGCGTGCCGGTCAAATTCTTATAATATAGTTGGTTAGCCCTCTCAGTTTTGTTTCACATGCTTGACACGGCCGTGTTTGCCGGTGAGACTGAGAAAGACATACAGCGTTAGAGCAGTGTTTAGATTGCAATCGCTTGACACATGACATACATTGTACGTCCTCGTATCGAGTTGGGGTCCAGGATGAAGCTTACACAATTTCACTGAGTCTGAGGGACGCGTCGTCCAGTATCTGTAGGTCAGGCTAGCCGCTGCGCTGGCGGTACAAACACACGCCAGTTATTCAAACCATGCAGACCAAATTTGCTGTTCCATGAAATTGACCGAATTTACAATGATATAAAAATGGTGTTTTGTTGTAGCGTGTTGTATTTTCATGTATAGTATTTATTATAATGTAAAAGCTGAATAAATAGTATGTATTGTTGAAAGTACCGCCACGAGTAGTCGTGTCGCGTGTATCCATGTTCAGGGCCCCACTCCAGCAAACATCTGCCTCTTGTTACCATGCGACATTACTCAAAACGCCCGCCCCTAGGTCATTGATGCGCGTACAAGTCAATTTTGGAGGTCAATAACCCGCGGTGGTACGCACATATTCATGAGTTATGAATAATAAATCATATCACACATATCATTGTACATGATAATTGAATAGTAATTTCAAGTTTAATTAACCTCCCTAGGGGCGTTTGTAGGGGTAAAATATGGCCACATAATGACAAAAAGAAATGAACATGGGTTCTGCCAGTGGCGGGATTCAAACCCGGGTCGCAAGAGTCGTAGTCAAAGCGGTCGTAATGACGACAGAGTTAAATCTTAATTTTTTTCTATAGAATTACCGTCTCCTGTTGTCGATGAAGTGGATGGAACATCTGTAACTCTAACATTTAATGATCCGCCACCACAATTGGAGGGAGATATCCCCCGGAATATCACTCAGTATGCCGTTACAGCCACACCACAAGATGGCGGTCCTCCAGTAACAGTCTACGTTCCGGCGGTAGAGGGCCAGTCTGTAACAATCTCAGGTTTGGAACCAGAAACCCCATATACCATTACAGTCAGTGCTGTTATTGACACAGAAGGACAAGGAGAAGAAACGTATGATCTGGGATCCCCGACATTGTCTATAATTACTTGTAAGTTCATGCTGAAGTACCTTCTGTAATATCAAACATACATTTACTATCACTCCTTAAAGGAGGTGTCCCGCAAGCATACAAGTGTGTATTATATGTTTTAAAAATTGCATGTTGAGTGATGGCAGTTTTTATTCATTTTTGGCAGTAGTATGGTGTTTTGTTCTATATAGGCCTAATTACGTAATTTCGGCTCGATAATTATTTTTCTAACAAATAATGCTCAATGTTGTGCTTGCGGGACCCTTCCTTTAACCCTAACCAGTAAAGCTATGTTTTTTGTGTAATCGGGGGAGGGGGAAAAAGAACTATTTTTTTGAAAAACGAAAAATCACCCAGCACCTCCCGAGATTCGATCGCGGGACTATCCGCACCCCAGTCTGTCACTCTACCAACTGAGCTAAACTGCCAGCGCATATGCGGGCTAAAACTTCCTGCCCACATATGTCTGCGGTAGGTGACGTCATCGAGGCAATGCAACACATGCATGGAGATAGCTTCTGGCAGTGAGATTTAGTGAGATTCAGTTGGGTTAGGGTTAATACAGGACCTTAGTATTGCGATCTAGATTAATACTATTTACTAATGTTATTGCCATCAGTCAACAGTGGAATTAATATTGAAAAAATATGCGATTTTGTATGCACAACATGAATAGTTAAATAATATTGATCTGATTAAATAAGTGACGACGTATAACGCGACGAACTTACCCGTCAATGCATCAAACATGTTTTACAAAGTTCAGTTGTCTAAATATCAATATTAACATGGTGTCACATTTTGACTTGTGAAAGAAAATCAATGGAGAGCTATCAGAAAGTATATCGTCAGCCTGCTTCGATAATTGCCTAACTCACTTTTCAGCGAAATTGAGTTTTTTGCATACATCATAACTTCATTACAATATGCACATGCAGTTATAATACCTAAGTCATTGACCAATCAAAAGTGTTGATAAATGCACAATTGCAACTCTGCCGAAGTCAGCATTGTGAGTTAGGCAGATTGTACTAATGATGAAAATTGTTTAAAATGGGTCATATTAAACTCGTATTAGGCATATAACAAGCCATATTTCACTTAAAGGTATATCCCCAACATATTTCTATCCAACAGTTTCTGCTCCTGTTGGAATTCACCTGCACTATTCATGTTGCTATTCAACATATCGTCAGCCTGCTTCGATAATTGCCGAACTCACTTTTCATACTTTTGTTGTTTTCTAAGAACTAGCAAAAGAGAGTTAGGCAATTATCGAAGCAGGCTGACGATATCGTGTAATTTCATGCTGCGGGGCATCATAAATATCAATGTTTTTAATAATAATATTTCAGTAACCGCACCAACACAAGCGAGTACCACAGAAGCCAGCACAACCGAAGAAGTATCTACAGATATAGGCACTACAGGTACATTCTTATAACTGATTTAAATCAGTATAATGCTAGAAAGATTTTTAACACAGCCATATTAATCATCTGTTGAACATTATTAAATTCATCAATAAACGTAAATTTATTTGCATACGATATAAAGATGTTGGCACATAAACGGTTGGCGTATGATATGAACGTCCAAAAGTCTACGATACATTTAGTATTATAAAACACACTACTCATTGTTACTGGATTTTATTACTTAAAATGGTTACATAGAATACCCATGTGCAGAGGATGAACTTCGATGTCAGAGTGGGGAATGCATGGATGCTAGTTTCTATTGTGATGGGTACCCTGACTGTCCTGATAATAGTGACGAACGATTCTGCTGCCCAGAGGAATTATTTAATTGTATCAATGGGAGATGTATTGAATGGGATCTGGCATGTGACGGCAATGATGACTGCAGAGATAACAGTGATGAAATGGGTTGTCCAGGTAACGCACTTGTTTAAATATCGAACAGTAGTTGTTGTCAATTAACACTGATTTTGCGGGTTTTTAATTTACCGCGGAGCAGACCGCATAGTGTGACCGCGAAGCGCGAGTGAAACTAAATCAATAAGAGAGAAAGAAATATAGGGCAGTATATCCAACAGATGGTAACGAACAAATCCCCTACATAGTAACCTCAGCAATAAGAACAAAACACAAAAATATAGAATCATCCTTTAACTGAAACAAGTAACTTAATCCCTAGTAAGCATTAGTCGGCCAGGTCTAGGTAAGTAAATATCGATAGTTCAAACAAATCTGTATTAGTACTATATCTGTTACCGATTCCGATATAACTCAATAGCTACTGCACTCGCGATCTGCATAATATTACTACGTTTTCATTAATACTAAATTCTCATTTTAGCGATGGTGGGTAAACTTCCTGTCATACCAATTCTAGAAATATTTGTTTTTAAAGGTAATTCAGTTTCGATTATTTGTAAGAAAACGAAGAAAATATAAAACTTTGACAATTTTTGTTTGTTTCCATCTAGAACCAACTTGTCCGCCAGAACAATTTATGTGTGGAGACGGAATGTGCGTACCGAAAGTTTGGGCATGTGATGGTTTTGATGACTGCGCAAATGGTACTGACGAAGACACAGAATTCTGTGCCGGTTGTCCCTTTAAGTTCCTTTGCTCGAATGACAGGTGCACAGATTTGGAGAATGTTTGTAATGGACGTGATAATTGCAGAGATAACAGTGATGAAGATCAGATCTGTGTCGGTACGTTATTCAAATTCATTGATACAATTATTTTGGTTAAGTTAGTATCATTTTTTATAATGTTTAAAAGTTCGGCATTTACTTCCTTAAATGTCTTTGATTTTTTTCCTGAACATAATATTAATAATGCTACCCTACAATTCTACTATCAGTCATATTTCTATTTTTATTGGCAAACGATATAGTTCGAGAAAAGTAACAAACATATGGTTTTTCTATTATTCAATCCAGAATTACCATCTCCAACTTACACTGAGGATGGAACATCAGTAACTCTCACATGGGACGTCCCCCCACCGACATTAGAGGGTGATCCTCCACGAGATATCACTCAGTATGCCGTCACAGCCACACCACAAGATGGCGGTCCTCCAATAACATCTTTCGTTTCAGCAGAAGAGAGCGCTTCTTTAACATTGTTAGGTTTAGAACCAGAAACCCCATACGACATAACAGTTAGTGCTGTTATTAACACAGTTGGACAAGGAGAAGAAACATTTGATCTGGGATTCCCATCGTTCTCTATAACTACATGTAAGTTCATGCTGACGTTTTTTCTGAAATATCAAACATGCAAATATAACTATGAGGCAACGCTGTACATTTTGATTTTAATGTAATAAGATATAATAGTTAAAATGTACAAAATGCTGTAAAAAATGTAAAAATGCCTTTCTGAGCGACGTTGAAATACGACTCAAAAATGTATTAACAAAATGTCAAATCCGTTATTATGATGGTAACACAATATGTTATTTTTAAAATCCAGAAATGTTTACTTTGTATTGTTGCCTTCTCGATAGCGTTGAACTACCGACTGCAAATATACAGGAAGGTTAATTCTGCCCTCAATGAAAACAGATACTCCCTCTGAAGATGAATAAAAAACTTTTAAAAAAACCAAACCTCCAAACAAACAAAACAAACAAAAACAAAACAAAACTAGAGCTAATAAGGACACTTACCTTATCATATTTTAAAATGTACTATATTGGAAGATTTTTTCGGCCCTGTAGTAGTGAAAAAATTACTTTTTGACCCCAATGTGAGCCCCTCTTGACCTTTGACCCCAAGGTCATGATTCACTTTTTTCTTGATCATCAATACGCACAAGATGCAACAAGTCCGGTAAACATCGGTGCATGTCTTACATTTTTCCCTGTGAAGTTCAATGACCCCTAGTGACCCCATATATAAAATGTCATTTTTTAATTGCTGTATACCCTATATGTACATGGACACAAGGCATCTTTTGAATGATTCTGACAACCATCAGTCACTTCCCCTTTGAAGAAGTAGCATTTTGAGTGAAAGTATTGAACATTTACATTTTGACCCCTAGTGACCCCTTCTTGACATTTGACCCCCAGGTAATGGTTGCCTTTTTTCGTGGCTTATCAATACACACACGATGCATCAAGTTCGGTCAAAATTTGAGCATGTCTTAAATTTTATCTCTGTAAAGTTCAATGACCCCTAGTGACCCCATATGACATGTCACTTTTAATGGCCCTTACACTAATGAACATTGATACAAGGAATCTTTTGATAAATTCTGACAATCATCAATCATTTCCTTTTGGAGGAGTAGCATTTTGAGTGAAAGGATTGACAATTTACATTTTGACCCATAGCGACCCTTTCTTGACATTTGACCCCAAGTTCATTGTTGACTTTTTTCTTGGCTTATCAATGCAAACAGGATGCAACAAGTCTGGTAAAAATCAGAACATGTCTTACATTTTACCCCTGTAAAGTTCAATGACATGTCAATTTTAATCGCTATATACCCTATATGTACATGGATCCATGAATCCTTTGATGAATTCTGACAATCATCAGTCATTTCCTCTCGGACGAGTAGCATCTTGAGTTAAAGGATTGAAAATTACATTTTGACCCTAGTGACCCCAAATATTTATTCATTTTCGGAGTATGCATACGATAAGAAATATGTTGACCAATTCTGACGGTCCTGGGTCATTTCACTAAGCAAGGGCGTTTTAAATGTAAATCACGTTTTGACCCCTGTGTGACCTTTGACCCCTTATGGTTTCTGGTTCACCAAAGGGTACTTTTGACTTTAATATATTCAAAATTGGTCAAAGGGTTACGACGCTACGGCTATGCTGCCAGAAAGAAAGAAAGAAGGAAAGAAAGAAACAGTAGCAATACAACTCGACTAATATAACAAAACAAGAAAGGTAAACAAAAAACCAAAGGCAAAAATCAATTCATGTTTACCTTCATTATGTTCCAGCAAACGCAACTACAGAGGCAAGTACCGCTCAACCAAGTACTACCGACTCAAGTGCTCTATGCGACGAGACTGAGTATGCCTGCGCAGACAATGTAACATGTGTTCCACTGTCCTATAGTTGTGATTACGTCGATGATTGTGGAGATAATAGCGATGAAACAGATAATTGCACTTGTGACACGTCATTTGAATTTGAATGTGAAAGTGGAGGTTGCATCAACGGCACGTGGGTTTGTGATGGTGAAGAAGACTGTAATGATGGAAGTGACGAAAGTAACTGTGCTACTTCTGAAACACCAACAACAGGTGAACTTTTTGATGCAATATTTGTTTTATATAACGATCTCACATAAATATCAGTGGAATTGAACCATAAGATTTATTTAATTAAACAAATATATGTACACATTAGAATGGATGTCTAATCCTAATCTGTCTCTCAGTAAATTTGGTTTGATCGATTTGTAACGTTTGAAGTTGGGCTTGATTATTACAATAAATAAAGGGTATACTTATTCAGAGACAAATTTTTCATGATGATAATATCAGCGGCAATTCAATTCTTAATCAGCAACATATTTGGCGTATATGGTGTAAAGGATGTTGTTCAAATTCAAGCTCTATTTACATGAATTACGAAAAAATAGATTATAATAATTCTTTCCTATAAGGAAAAGCGTTGAATAACGATTCATTTCGCAATATTGTTTGGAGAGAACCGATGATTCTTGTTGTTCTATAATCACTAGTAATGGAAGTGATACATGTCATGATTCGTAGTATTGATTCCTAAATATCATACGATAATGCAACATGTTTCAGAAGCACCATGTCCAGAGGGTGAGACCCGTTGTGGTAGTGGAGAATGTTTCCCCGACGATTTCTTCTGCGACGATTACGCTGACTGCTCTGATAGGAGTGATGAACAATATTGCTGCCCTGATACTCAGTTTAACTGCGCTAATGGAAGGTGTATTGAATGGGACTTATGGTGTGATGGAAGTGATAGCTGTAGAGATAACAGTGATGAAGATCAATGCGCAGGTACGAAAGCAGTAGCAGGACATATAAAGAGCTAAACACAACTTTTGCTCATAATCAGTTCCAAATTGACGAGAAATATTCGGTTTTTATGACTCCGCCAGCAAAAAATAATCCAAACGTACGCGCGCGAATTTTTGCCATACGCACGCGTCAAGCATTGGATGCACAATTCGCCCTGTTTCGTTATGTGCGTCCACGTTTGTCCTTATATTAAATTTGCTGCTGTAAGGAGGCTCACCAATTTAAAGCTGATAAAACTATACTGACACGAATTGATTGATTGTTTAATTTTCAAATTATAATCTCGATATTGTAACACCGAGTTTCTAAAAGAAACTTTCCTAAAGCACATTTTGCCGATGCGGAGCAACCTCCCTCTCAATATAAGCATTTAGGGAGTGCGATATTATCTCTTACAAATACAAATACCATTTGAATTTAATGAACAATGTTTAAGATGGGATGATCCTTGAGGCGATATGCATGTTTGCTTCTTCCAGGACTCTGAAGAGCCAGTTTGGATTTTTTCATGTCAACCCTATTCTATCTATCATCACGTGAACAGGTTTAATTTTGATTTCATGAATATCTTAATAATCTAATGCGTGTAACATTTTGCTATTGTGGAATTGTAATGAGTGAATAGCTCATAAAAAATAGTAATTGATCCAGAGTATCAGTATTAAGATTAACAAGCTGCCTGTCAGTTTTGACCATGATTATTCGGATTGGACTAAAACAACTAAAATATATATATATATATACATATATTCATCTTTTACGATGCATTCGTTAATGTATTCAACAGAATGCAGTGAAGATGAATACAGATGTCGTAGCAATGAATGTGTACTACAAGATTATAGATGCGACTATTTGCCAGACTGCTCAGATAACAGTGATGAAATCGATGGATGTAAGATATGTTTTCATAACTTGTTCACAACGGGTAACTGGTGGAATATCTGATTTAAAGGTAGATGTTCCGATTTTCAACTTGAAGTTTTCTATTCTACATGAAAGGTCATCCTTAAAAAAGTCGTGTTCCAAAGTTTGAGTTGCATAGCTCTAATGGTTCTTATTTTAGACGCACAAGATGCTGTGAACTGTACACAAACTATATCGGTGGTTACCACCATTCGCGGTAATTCGACGCTATTTCATCGATTTCTCCGTAATTATACCGATTTAGGCCGTCAAATTTCAGTATGATGATGAGAAAAATACGAGCTTTCATATGATATGAAAATCTCTGTATGTTTGAAATAATTCTGTGTTACGAAAATGTGATCGGGTCATCTACCTTTAATATGTATACTACAACGCTTCATATTATAATGGGGAGTAATTTGGAATAACAATGACAGTGAATTATATATCCCTGTTTATTTATTCTGTAACATATTTTGATCGACGAACTGCTACCATTGCATTGTTTTAGTTAGCTTTGTGCAAATTGTCCTTAGATATCCCCCTCCCCCTCCCCCATAAAACACCAATAAGACTAATACAAGAAAAAATTTGAAGGACTGACTGAGACAATTATTGGAATAGTTTTATTTTAGGACAAACCCAATTTAAATGGGTTACTACGACGACGTACAACGGACAGAACTCATCAAATTTCACCACGACTTTTATAACATTTATTTAGACATCAATTTATATAATTAAATAATATAACAAGACGTGAAGACGAACACAACGTAGATATAACAGAAACAGTGGCGTAGCTAGGATTTTTTTCAGGGGGGGGGGGCAAGATTTCTAAAATTGTCGTAAAAGGTTGCCCCAATTTTTTTCCTAGTCACTTCTCGTGAATTTCACGTAAGTCGGGGGGGTGGGGGTGAGGTCAAAAAAAATCGCACAGTCCAAAAAAAATCGCACAGTTTAAACAAAATCGCACAGTAAATGTACTACATGTACAATTTTGCCTTCGATTTGGCTAATAACCTTGGTATTTTTCCTCAATTTTTTTCTATTTCCTTTTTTTCTCACCCCTTTTTATTTTTTAGGGGGTGGGGGGCGGGGGCACAAATGGGTTTTTTTCGTCGGGGGGGGGGGGCATTTGCCCCCCCCCCCCTGCCCCCCCCCCCCTGAGCTACGCCACTGAACAGAAATGAGATCAGGAGGAAGTCAGTGCGAGAACATTTCCCATGAGCCCGCAATCGCAAGACTCAAATCGTCAACGCAAACAGTCAAACAGTCGTGTCGAGGAAAATGCCCCAGTCCCGACCCCTTCCGGTTATCAAGTCATCTGATCGCTCGATCGGGCCGTATGCGCGTGCCCTCTACCATGACAAACCGCTATATTTTCTCCTTTGTTCCACAAGCAATTGCTTTTCATAATCTCATTATAAACGGGGGAGGGGGATATTTAAGTTGGGGGTCTTGTTTGTATAATTTTGTGTATATTGTGTATATGTATGTGCATTCTCATGAGTTGAATTTCCCTGTTTGGGATTAATAAAGTATTACTTGACTTGACTTGACTTGACCCCGTCCTACCCCACTTCACGCCCGCACCAGGGACCAACGGGTTCGAGAGGACGAAGGTCCAAACGGGACCCACCACCAACATAGCACATGAGGGTTACCTTTCATTTCTCCCTAACCCAAACCGCACCAGGTTCCCGACTGGCACACCTGGCGACCTCCCACATCCCGAGCCCAGAAGCATGCACAAAGGGTGGGCGGAAGAGGATGTTAAAACGTATGTTATTGATGATCCAAGCCAACGATTTGACGGAACACCGGGCAATCAAAAAGAAAAACACGCGAAGGAATATGGAGAGTGTGATTGGCTGGTGTAACATAACAATGTGACCGCACCTCGGATACGCATAGACCAAACTACCGCATTTGGCGATGGTCGATAAAGGGTTAACCATCCTCTTCTAGGGTCAATGGGTTAACTTCAATAAGATTAATGCTCTCCACAAAGGCAAATTTTGCATTCGCCAGACAAGCTGTTTAATGCATACGTATGTGGTATGCTGAAGTTGCTGATACAGTTGCAAATTACTATGCATTGGATACGTTGCACCTTAACTATGACATATCGTTGACCTCCACAACACAAACGTTACTTACGTATACGTCATTGCGTTTGTAGTTCATAGTATATCGGTATGAAACGAGAATCTTCACTCGTAGGCAAATCAATAACGATTCTGCAAATCGAAAGACAAGTCGATAAAGATTCTGCTACGAACGAAACGTCCGGCCCTCTTATACAGTTATTACAATTGATACATTCTGTAGCTTGAAAATTCATCATGCCACTGATTGTCATGTTTATCTTTTACATAACAGTATCAAAACATCAAGGCCGTGTAAGATTGTCAGTTTTAACATGTTTAATACCATAAACATTTATCTTGTTTAATCAATTAAACATTAACATTATCATTAATTTAGGTGAATGTGATGTAGACATTGAGTTCCAATGCGCCGCCGGTGGATGTGTAAACGCCACGTGGGTTTGTGATGGAGAAGAAGACTGTTCTGATGGAAGTGACGAGGTCAACTGCACCTGTAGTGAAGATCAGTTTATGTGTGCGGACGGCCTAGCGTGTATTTCACTAGAATTAACCTGTGATTACGTCAGTGATTGTGAAGATAATAGCGACGAAACGAATGATTGTACTTGTGATTCATCCTATGAATTTGAGTGTGAAAGTGGAGGTTGCATCAACGGCACGTGGGTTTGTGATGGTGAAGAAGACTGTTATGATGGAAGTGATGAGATGGTCTGTGGTGAGTAGGTTATTTATTATAATTTCACTCGTTTGGAATAGTAGCAAAACAAGATTCAATTTGTATTAATTAAACTGATAGTTTGTGCATGAAATAAACCGACAGGTTAACTTTACTATACACATTGAAAAAGGTATCGCACCACTGGTTGAAAAGTGCATATGTGGCCTCGCATTTTGCCACCATGGTGTGATATTAAGGATCATTTGTTTGCGAAAGCTGTCCAGCAAAATGTTATGCAATAAAAGGGTCATATTTGAGTTTGTGACGTAATCGATGTAATGTTTTTCAAGGCCAAGGGGAAAATGCATAAAACAAGTTTGGGTATAACGCGATATTAAGAGGCCCGATGATTAATCTCTATAGTTGTAATCCTTGATAACACATTCAAGTCTTCCAAGGTCAAAGGTCATCTGGGGTCAAATTTCAAAAGTTGCCCGATTGTCCTCTAACATGAACAAACTCCCTTTTTCGTACACCCAATGGTTATGGGGGCAAAGGTCAAATTTTAAATAAGTTCAAATGACAAAAGCAGTATTGCGGAAGTGTTGACCTAGGTCAAATAAACAAAAACAAAAATCTACCGTGTCCTCTTCGTAAATGCTGAATTTATGAGCAACAAAAAAATGGCATGTTTGGACTCATTCACTGCATTGTAGTCTATAACGTCTAAATGGAACATATCTTGCGCCAATTACAGAACTAATTCAATGACTATTTTAAGTTTTTAAAGTTTTATTCAATATCGCGTTATACCCAAACTTGTTTCATGCATGCTTTTGGACAAAAACATGCATTTTCCCCTTGGCCTTGAAAAACATTACATCGATTACGTCACAAACTAAAATGTGGCCCCTTTATTGCATAACATTTTGTTGGACAGCTTACGCAAACAGATGATCCTTAATATCACACCATGGTTGCAAAATTCGAGGCCACATTTGCACTTTCCAACAAAAAAGCAGGGGTGCGATACTTTTTTCAATGTGTATATGTAGACAATTGTAGAATGAAATATGGGCGATAAACAGTAAAACACACACTGTATGTTGCGATATATTTCAATTTCAATATAAATAACTGAAGAAGATAAGTCTATACAGGCGTATGGATTTTCTTAGAAATATATGTATTGGCCCAATATTTACTTAATTTGAGTAATGACCATCAACAACCGTATTACATTTGCTGTATACAACTTGTTGAAATATTACAAGTCCTAGAATGTGCCGGTACCTGGCTGAACATATATTATTTTATTTTCATATTATTTACTTTTCTCTTGTTTAGAACCTACTTGTCCACCGGATCAGTTCATGTGCGGTGACGGACTATGTATTCCAAAAGATTGGGCATGTGATGGTGTTGATGATTGTGCCAATGGTACCGATGAAGCAGACGACTTCTGTGCCACTTGTCCCTTCCAGTTCCTTTGTTCAAATGGCAGGTGCACAGATTTAGACAATGTATGCAATGGACGCGATAATTGCAGAGATAACAGTGATGAAGATCAGATCTGTGTCGGTAGGTTTGTTAGACATCCTGAAGGAAGTCAAAGGCAGAATAATTTAATACTCAAATTA
Source organism: Ophiura sarsii (assembly GCA_035610835.1). NCBI lineage: Eukaryota > Metazoa > Echinodermata > Ophiuroidea > Amphilepidida > Ophiuridae > Ophiura > Ophiura sarsii. Next base: position 1,091,585 of record CM069441.1, read on the forward strand.
TATTTCGAAACTACATTGTACACCCACCTTGCAATTATGTTATCTTCTGAGTTTGTTCTTCAAAATCATGTAGTTTTTGCGTTATCAAGATCGCTCTGTAACATTTCCACAAAGGTATGATTATAACATGTATAATACAGGCAGACATATGGATTCAATCTATCATGATAATATCTGTTGGTATCATTGCAATTTAGTTCTGATGCCGTACAGATATACGTTCTAAAACAAACTATCATACTTAACACAACTCAGAAAACCTTCGATATTTCCAGTCGTTTTAGAATGACAATGAATGACCAGGGAGCATCTAAACTTTGATCTTAGAAAATCAAGCGATTGATGACATGGGAAAATTGGGGCAATTGCATAAAAAATGTAACGTTTATTAAATCAATAGTAAAAGACATCTGAACATTGTATTTATTACGTTTTATTACCATTTGGTATTTCTAAATTGATTTTTTTCTTTTTCTTTCAGAATTACCGTCTCCTACATATGATGATGTTGGTGATACCTCAATAACACTTGAATGGACTGAGCCACCACCTGAATTAACGGGTGACCCTCAAAAGAATATTACGCAATATGCTGTTACAGTCACACCACAAGATGGCGGTCCATCAGAAACATTTTATGTTCCAGCAGAGGAAAATGCATCATTAACGATACCGGATTTGGAGCCAGCAACTACATATGACATCAAAGTCAGTGCTGTTATTGACACAGAAGGACAAGGAGAAAATACATTTGATCTGGGATTCCCGCCATTTACTATCGCTACACGTATGTTTTATTTATAAGAGAAATTACTCAAATTTTAATCTGTGTCTTTGACAACTACTATATCATCTAAGTCTTATGCCATATATTTACGAAACGAAAGTCTATTTTTAGTATCATGAATAAATCAATTACACATACACACAAATAGGTACCATTATGTTGGTTTTGATTAAATTAAAGAGTGTGTTAACACTTTTCAAGCGGCAATTAGTTTTACCATATAGAAAACAGATTTTTCAGAACACTTTCCCAACTTTCAAAGTCTATCCCAATAATTACTGAACCAATACTAGGCATATTTGTACTTATGTTAATGCATTTCTAATGATGAATCCAAATATGGTGATGAAATTCAATAATTTCGACATTTTGAAACATTTTGTGAAATTTTGGAATGTCGTCTGCAGACGCCTGCTGCATGGAAAGTGTTAACATAGAAAGGACTTCCATATTGAGAGTTGTTAAGGTCTACGAAGTCATTCTTTTTTGGGCAACATCTTTCAAATTTATAATCATGTACATTTACACATTTTAGCATTACCACATGTTACATAGGCCTACTAAATATTTACATAAAATATAATCAATTAATTCATCAACATTTATGAAATTCGCTCTTCCTTATTGTGCGATTCCAATCATCTTTTAGTATGACTATAGATATTACTTGCCACATATTCATTGTAACGTATCAAAGTAACAACTTGCAACTGACATGGATATATTCAAATATTCTATTTTGCTTAGCCAACTTGCACAATAAATATAATTTTATAACAAATATAATTCATATTTTTTCAAAATCCAATAGTAACCACTAAATACCGAAGCTTGATTATTACAAATTGTTTCCCCTTTGCTGCAATGGTTATAGGTCAATAAATGTGTTGTTTCGTAAACAATTAGAAAAATCAATGTATACGCGATGATGTTGATGTGTAAACAATGGCATGACGCCACAGGGGGAGTGCTATTGTGAGCATATCAAAACTAGCAGGAGTGCATTGGTTTATTTTACAATTTCGAAAAACATAACATTACACAAGACACTGTACAAATTAAAAATCAAAACGTTGTGCATACCTAGAATCTCTTAGTCTCTTTGTAAAATCACGCAATAACAATCGTGGTGCGCGCCCTGTACTTTCAATGCACTCCGCGCACTTTACTTTCCTGCTTGTTGATGGTTCGCAAACACAAAAACACTAAATATATCGGTCTTACTGTCTTAGCTCGTATTATAACACTTACACAAATAATCTGATTGCGGTCATTTGGAATGATCATCCAGAGTGGTATTGTTTTGCGAATCAGTAATATATAGTTTGGACCATTTCATTTTAATATTTCCCGTTTTTCTAAACAATCGGATAATTTTGTAATTTTAGTAATGGCATCAACTGAAATCGGCACCACAGAAGCAAGTACAACTGAATCAGACACAACGGACACAACAGGTATGTAGAAACGAGAAATAAGCCACCTTATAGAAGTCAGTGGCATCTACACATTAAATATGATAATTTATTCACAACAGAAACCGCCAACAATTGATTTAAAAATGCCATTTGAACATTCTTTAATGAAATATAAAAAAATCAATCGGTTCTCAACAATGAAACGCGAGAGTGAATTGCGCCATTATGATTGCTCTTATTTGATTTGTTATTGCACCGCCCTCTATTCTAAAAATATATAAGTGTAACAAATGTGTGGAATTCAGTAGACCTCATTGACTTAAAGACACTAGAAATTGAATAAAATTACATAAAGATAATATCAACGAGGATTCAATATATACAATATATACAAGTATATATATATATATATATATACTTGTAAGACTGAAAGTAAAATGCGTCTAGATATATACATAAATGGATTAACTTATGGCTCATTTTAACTATCCAAACCCTACTTATATGTCCGTAGACGGGGTGTTGATTCTATACGTACAGACATATGATCTATTTACTTAACTCCCCCAACAGATATGTAATGACATTTTGCTACGTGTTGGAAAGGCTTGGTGTATATAAACAAATAAGCCAGTTAATATACACATGGGAAAAAGTATCGCACCACTGTTTTAAGTTGAAAAGTGAAAATGTGGCCTCGAATTTTGCCACCATGGTGTGATATTAAGGATCATTTGTTTGCGTAAGCTGTCCAACAAAATGTTATGCAATAAAAGGGCCACATTTTAGCTTGGGACGTAATCGATGTAATGTTTTTCAAGGCCAAGGGGAAATGCATGTTTTTGTGCAAAAGCATGCATGAAACAAGTTTGGGTATAACGCGATATTGAATGGACTTTAAAAACTTAGTCATTATATTAGTTTTGTATTTGGCGCAAGATATGTTCCATTAAGACGTTATAGGCTAAAATGCAGTGAATGAGTCCAAATATGCCTTTTTTTGATGGTCATAAATTCAGCATTTACGAAGAGGTCACCGTTGATTTTTGTTTGTTTATTTGACCTAGGGCAACACTTCCGCAATATTGCTTTTGTCATTTGAACTTATTTAAAATTTGACCTAATTTGACCTTTGACCCCATAACCGTTGGGTGTACGAAAACGGGAGTTTTTTTCATATTTGAGGACAATCGGGCAACTTTTGAAATTTGACCCCAGATGACCTTTGACCTTGGAAGACTTGTATGTGTTACCAATGATTACAACTATAGAGATTATTCATCGGGCCTCTCAATATTACGTTATACCCAAACTTGTTTCATGCATTTTCCCCTTGGCCTTGAAAAACATTACATCGATTACGTCACAAACTCAAATGTGGCCTTTTATTGCATAACATTTTGCTGGACAGATTACGCAAACAAATGATCCTTAATATCACACCATGGTGGCAAAATTCGAAGCCACATTTGCACTTTTCAACCAGCGGTGCGATACTTTTTTCCAGGTGTATAGTTGATCAAGGAACATACTAATATGGTTTACGGGTATAACATACGTTTAAAGTTCTATCTACGACCGTAATCGCATTTTTACATTTGAACACCTGGGTAATATACATGACGCTACTCACATACTCCCAAAAAGTTGTATACGCGGAACGAAATATCTTCATTTGTACCGCATAATATCATCAGTATCGCTTCCAACATTTGTTTGGTCTACATTAAAAAGCAACGCGATAACGTGTTTGAAATTCTAAATATTCATCCGCGCTGGAGTCATGGACCAGAGAACCTGCGACGTATGTGATTTGATGCTGATAGCGTAAGTAAATGATTGAAATTTGTATTTTCAATTTTACTTGTAATTATTGTAATACCTGCAGATTTGTTGAAACAGTGGCTATTTTCTTAATGAACTCGTTGGAGTCAACTTTTTTTTCAAAACCAGAAGATGGCCAGAAAATTATCATTTTTCTCTTTAAAAATCAGTGGTACGTGGATCACAACATGTCAAAACAGATGTCTTCCTTGGTTACCGCGAACCAGATAATAAAATGTCAAATAATGAAAGCACAGCAGTAATTTAAACAAATGATAGGAATCTAATAAAAGCAAAATATACCAACTTGGGGAAACAAGCAATAACGGTGGATAATAAAGCGATAAAACGGTAAATATACTATGGCAAGCAGTGGGAAATGCTGTGCACTAAAACAACAAAAAATACAAATGGTGTTATTTTTAACTAATTTTTAATTATAAGAATCGCTTCCACGTCGCGCTGAGATAATAAAAGTGTTTATGACTAATTAAACAATTACTTTCTCACTTATCATTAATTAAAGTAAGATTTATAATACATTTGATTTGGTATACAAAGAGCAAATGTGAACAATAGCCCTACAAACATTAACAAAGTTAATGAATTGAGTGATTACAAATCAAACTGCTAACTCTCTACAGAGAGCTCTGATGGGCCAATCAATTGGTTCACTGCAATTAAATACAGTAAAAAAAAGTAAATACAAATGGACAGGGTTAAAAAGCCATTGAAAGTGGTGTGGCACAGAAATAAGATGAAAGCTCAAACATATAGTGATATAGAGAACAACATCAAAAATATAAGAAGAAAAAATATATATCTGAAGAGTTGGAGAGAAAGTGTCCGTCCACGAACAGCAGCATGTTCTGGCAGTCGGGAATGAAAGCGCGTGGGCTGGCATTGTAACACTAGAAAGCGTAGCCCGACGCCGAACGTATGGTGTGGGGAGCAATGCTGCTAAATCTTTTGGACAGGGGTTGGTGTGCATTTGTTCAAGACAGTGGCTGATGCTACCTGTCGCATGTGAAGTAGGCTGATGATCTTGAGATGCAATAGATCAGTAGCTTCATGAGCTCCAATGATTTTGAGTGCCTTCCTCTGGATGTTGTCAAGCTGGCTTAGGATAGTAGTTGAAGCGCTTGCCTAGTGAAGCATACTCCATTACGCTGCGGACTTCATTACGCTGTGGACTTGTGATTTGTACACAGTGGATCTACCTATGGCCGTCAATTTCTTTGCAACCTTAATATAAAAAAGCGCCGAACTTCTGGACAGCTTTGGTTGAGATAGCCGAGATGTGTTTTGACCAAGTCAGCTTGCTGTCAATGGTTACACCCAGGATTTTTAGTTTATCTGCAGATGGTAGTATGCAGTCACCAAAGTAGAGTTCAGGCTTGGATGGAGATTACCATGGTCTTGCACTTGGTAGGCCCAAAGATCACTTTCCATTTGTCAGCCCATGCTTTCATATTGCTTAGATCACTGTTAAGGCTAGCAGCTACTGCATTGGAGTTGGTTGAATACTGAATGGGTGCGATGAGTGTTGAATCGCACCGACAAAATACTAAAATGCTCACCCAGTACCCAGGCGGTAACATTACCATAATCTTACAATGTTTAATCTATCAATACTAAAATGTGGCATTGTTATAAAGGAATGTAATTCAACACTAAATGAATAGGTATGGTGAAATAATGAACTAAATTATGAACGAAACTTCCGTGTAACTACGTGTTAAGACCCTCTGATGAATTTGATACATAAAAGCTTTCCAACACGTCTGAAATCAATGTGGCAGTTCGAAAATGCGACAATGTTGTGGTCTATGAGACACAATCGTTATTAAAAGCCTCAGTTAATTGGCGAAATAATACCCACTCCTGTTTTATCAAATACTTAGTTGAAAAATGTTTTTCAATATACAGATATGGAAAAAAATATTAATTAATAAACTCACGAGAGCTTATAAATCAATAACCTTTGACTGGAAGTTATAACAGGAATACTATAGACTTTAAAACGTACAGTTACTTAATGGTAGATGCTCTGATTGCTGGCCCGATTTTCAACTTGATTTTTCTACTTATCTACTTTACATGAAAGGTCATCCTTAAAATTGTCGCATTCCAAAGTTTGAGTTGCATAACTCCAATGGTTTTTATTTTAGAAGCACAAGGTCACAATAAAGTTGCTGTTCGCGCGGTTGAGCAGCTTGATTATAGGTCAATAAATGCGTATGTGTTGTTTCGAGAGAAATTAGACAACTCAATGCACGCGCGCTGATGTTGATCATTTGAATAATGGCACGACCCCAAAGGGTGAGTACTATTGTGAGCATATAAACATTTGCGCAAGTACATTGATTTGTCTAATTTTTCGTGAAACAAGACATACGCATGTATTAACCTAATTCATACACGACACTATAAACATCAAAATTCACCATTTGAGCATAATTTTGATCTATGTAAAAACGAATTAAAACATGTTAACAAGATTGCTATCACCCGCAGTGAAAATCGGCGAATCCGCAATTCCTGAACAACGAATCGAAACAAAGCGCGCGGTGCATGCATTGAACGGCGCTCACGCGGAGTGCATTAGACACTTTCAATGCACTCCGCCTATTTTCGTTTCTTGCTTTCTGATTGGTTCAACACTACGAAGAGTATATTAATGACGAGTATTATATCGCGCCATATACACCAGTAGCGCCTAACGGTTCCGATGGAACTACGCCATATTCGGAAGTGTCCGTGACTGCTGTTGGATAAGAAACGCAAGTTGCGATGACATTGAGTAGTACATAAACTGGCGGGTGGTTAACTACTTTTGGCAGTAATTCACCACATGTGAGCCTAAAATTTATAAATGGAACATTTCTGGCCCATAAGATCTTACTGACATAATGAGGAAAATATGGGGCTTCTTCAGATATCAAAATATCTTGATGTGAAAAAATGTCATAGCCAAAATAAAGGTGATCAGAACATACACCTTTGATATAAAGGTATTGATCTGACGTAACGAGGAAAAATATGGGCTTCTTCAGATCAAAATAACTTGATGCGAAAAAAGTCATAGCAAAAAAAAATGTGATCAGAACATACACCTTTGATATGAAAATTGTATTGTATGAACTATTATTTACCTCATGGATAGACTTAAAACAATGTTGAAAAGCAAAACAAACATGAAAGTGGAATTTTGAATGATGAAAAAGCAAAATGGGGAGAACGGGGCTGGTATAGGGTAGGACATTTTCTAGTTAATGTACCGATGTACAATTTAACGGAATTTGTCTCTTTTGTTCCCCTCTCCAAACAGGTATCATGCCATCAATGCAAAAGTATGTGTTTTCCTTCCCTCACGCGAGATCACTTATATATGACGAAGCTATCCATACACCTTACGTATTTATAACAACTCCATCTCCGGTTCCTGTTCTCGTCAGCATCAGCCTTTCTGATATGTCATATACCAATTCTACTTACATCTCTGACACTGACCATGCAAACTTCACTTTACCAACAAGTGCCATATTAGGAAATTGGACTGGAATATACGACATGGCTGTAATAGTAACTTCTGAAGCAGACATCATGGTGTATGGGATGTCTGCGGAGCGCGTATCATCTGATGGGTTTTCCGTTCGCGCGGTTGAGCAGCTTGATAACGAGTATTATATCGCGTCATATACACCAGTAGTGACTAGCGATTTCGATAGAACTACGCCTTATTCTGAAGTGTCTGTCTCTGCTGTTGGACAAGAGACTCAAGTTACGATGACAAATATTGATGGTGTTATCCTTGCTGACGTCACCCTGCAAGGTTACGAATCATATCAGCTACTTAGTGAAGAAGATCTTACTGGAGTTAGAATCATGGCCACTAATCATGTATCTGTCATGGCGGGTAGTAACTGCGCATGGATACCATATGATCAATACGAAGAGATACAATATAGTGGAAATTGCGCTTACATTATGGAAAACATACCTGGTGTAAACGGGTTTGGACAAGAATTTGTGTTGGCGCCATTTGAAGGCAGGGAATTGGGATACGTTTATCGCGTTATTGCCAGCATGGACATGACTACAGTAACTGTAAAATCAAGTAACGATACTTTGAACTTTACCCTTGATTCTCAAATGTTTTATGAAGGTAATATTTCAGCTAGCGATGTCATCGTCATTGAATCTGATAAGCCTGTGTTAGTCACACAGTATTCAAAAGATAGACATACTGAAGTCATATTCTTTACCGATGCTGGCAATCCATCAATGGTCGTTGTGACTCCTACAAGCGAATATAGAAGAGCTGCTCTCATCCCAGTAACGTCTCTGTCAACGCCTAAGGCACAAACCACCTATATAACTATAATTGTGAACTGCGACCAAAAGAACGACGTTACTCTACCAACCCTTACTGCTGAGTACATGAGCGTCGACGGGGAATTCTGCGTATTAAGCGCCAATGTATCTTCACCAGCACTTTATTCCATAATAATACCAGCTCCTGGAGCATTTGCTGTACAAGTCTACGGGTTCGCTAGATATGCAGCATATAGCTATCAAGTTCCCGGTTACAACTATATTGGTAATTGCTCATTTTGATTAATAATCAATCAACTTCTTTCTTTTCCTTTTCGCGCCATTTCCAAATGAATTAGCACTGCTGCATAATGCACTAACATACTAATAACAGTAGTAAGAAGTAGCCGTGTCGTTGTCATCGTAGTAGTAGTAGTAGTAGTTGTACAGGGTGACCCAGAAAATGTTGAACCCAAAAATCACAAAATTCAATATTTTTTTTTACCATTAAAATAACAACATATTGCATAACTCGTTCACCAGCTATGTGCACCATACATTTAACTTTCTGAAACATTTTAGATCATAAAAATAGGCCACACGAAACTTAAAATACGTGTAATTTTGTAAGAAGTGTTGTTTTGTAGTGTAAGTGAAGTGCAAAAAAATGAGCAGAGCAAGTGCCTGTTTGAAACCATTTCTGCACAGTATCTCACCAATATCAATTTATTATGTAAATCAATATTATTATTATATAAAAGACTTTGAAAACAAAAACTGAAGTCCCCTTGACTTCATTTGAAAATGTTAATTTGATAAATACAGATCAAAAGAAAAGATTACTTAACTCACCGTACTTAGAACAGAATTAAGTTTCATATCTGAACCAAGTTACAATTTTTCACTTTTACAAAAGGGCGAAAACACCCCCTGTCACACAATCAAGTGTATCTTTAGTTTGGTAAGGCCAATTTACATGATCTAAAGTTCTCCAGAAAGCTGAATAAATTGTTTACATAACTGTTGAAAATAGAATGCCATATTTATTTATCTTCATTTTCATCTTTTTTTTTTAAGTTTTTGATTTTTGGGTTCAACATTTTCTGGGTCACCCTGTAGTAGTTGTAGTGGATAATTGTATTTTTCTTCCACCTTATTACATAACGCTCGAGGATGCTTTACATATTGATCGCGAGGCGTACAATTTGGAAAATTGCATCTAAAACTATTGGAAAATCTATGAAAACTAAAGATTTAGGCACCGTGTGTTTTCCGTTTTTCAAATGTTAAAGTATTTGATTTTTGGAATGTTTCCGAGTCCACCTGGGACATAGCCACTGGTTGCCAATGAATTTGACATCATCTCTGCTAAATACATATAAAACTAGAAACATTAGTATTTCATATGGAATGCTCAAGTTATAGTTGACTACGACGAAAGTTAGGCTATGCATTAGAAATCACGAGGTATCTTTATTTCTCCCCACTTAACCAAATCTTTTCTTAAGTAAGACTTGCACTACATGGTACTCTCGTCACATTCATGACACGTAGCATTCAAAATCACACAACTCTGTCAATGCAATAGTGACAAGGCATCCGGGCAAAGTATAACCCACTGCAGACCCCTCGTATTTCGAATACACTCTAAAAAGCTTATACCTTGTATCATTGGTTCTCTCTCTCTCGTCTCCCTCTCTATTGTTAACCACTTTTAAAGTGTTTTGCATTCTTTGGTAAAGGTGCTAAAAAGAATAGTCTAATTTTTGGCAGAAAGTATTTATGTTTTTCGTAGTTTCAGCCTTCACGTTCTACCCTCCTACTCATTTCCTATTCATAATTCTAACCTATATGCCTACTTGAACCACCATTTCTTGCGGTCCATTAAAAGTTTTCCGTTTTTCAAATGTTAAAGTATTTGATTTTTTTGAATCTTTTCGAGTTCATTTTGGACATAGCCACTGGTTGCCAATGAATTTGACATAATCGCTGCTAAATACATATAAAACTAGAAACATTAATATTTCATATCAAGTTATATTGACTACTACGACGAAGGTTATTTGCATTAGAAATCACGAGGTATTTTTATTTCTCCCCACTTAACTATATCTTTTCTTAAGCAAGACTTACACTACATCGTACTCTCGTCTCCAAATGGCTGTCACATTTCGCATTCAAAACCACACAACTCTGTCAATGCAATAGTGACAAGGCATCCGGGCTAAGTGTAATCCACTGCAGACCCCTCGTATTTCGAATACACTCTAAAAAGCGTATACCTTCTCTTTTGTTTTCCACTTTTTAAGCATTTTGCATTCTTTGGTAAAGGTGCTAACTTTTAAATACACCTTTTTACATAAGTACTTATATAGTCTAGTTTTGCACTAAGGATCCGTGTTTTCGTAGTTTCAGCCTTCACGTCTTACCTTCCTACTCATTTCCTATTCATAATTATTACCTTTAGGCCTACTTGAACCCGACTTCCGATTTCCTGTAGTCCATAAACAGTATAAATCTATCTAACAAACTTTCTTTACAGTTTTTATACGTGGTATAACACTGTTATATTCCCCAACCACATTAACCCTGTGCTACGTTACTGCGCACACATTTATATCCTTCATCACTTATGTACTCAGTTGCGTCTCCAACAGTTGAAACTCATACACACAAATAAAAAAATATAGTTCGAAAAAAGTTCACGCCAATCAAATTACGTGCTGCAGCATGTAAGCATATAAGTAATCATTAAACATGAATAATATATTGATGAAGAATATATCTGTTGTCACATTTCTAATCCAGTATCTTTATAAACCATGTAACCTATATAATTGTAATTGGTTGACACTTATTTATTGTTATTCTCATAATTAATACATACAGATGTTGGTACAACTGAGGAATCTGCAGAGGCAACAACAGGTGAAATATCTTGACATTTACTCTCCCACTAATCTTGTATTCGTTTAAACAGTGGGTTGATTGTATCGATTATTTGTCTAGTGTCTTCGGTTTATTTTCAAACTAATGGTGACATGTCCATATGATGTTGATGCTACAATGGCGTTGTCAAAGTCTAAAAAGTTCTCAGTGGTTATTTTATATTTTATTGTCAAGATCCAAGCGTTACTGTAGTGTAATGGGATATGTTATCATAACACCTGTTATGCAAATTCAAACACATGTGAACTATACAAATGTATAAATTCGCCTTTTTTACATATTTTACCGGTAAAAAGCCTTGTTTTTTTCACAAACTGGTATGTAGGATCAGGAATACGTAACAAAAATGTAATCGAAAGGTTAACATAAACGTTATGTTCGATATCTATACTAGCTTTTACTTCAGAGATGTAATTATCTTAAATTGTTTTTTTTACATATTTCTTTTTTACACAGAGTTTACTCTGTGTATTGGTCAGGTGGAATGTGATGATGGATCGTGCATAAATGCAGAATGGTTATGCGATGGTTTTAAAGATTGCGCTGATAATAGTGATGAGCTGTACTGTTGTCCTGAGACACAATTTAATTGTCTCAATGGAAGATGTGTTGAGCTAGATTTAGTGTGTGATGGAACCAATGATTGCAGAGATAACAGTGACGAACTACAATGCAGAGGTAAGATACTAATCGACATTTTGGAAAGTTGACTCAGGTGGGGAATTTGACTTTACTCAGATGGGAAATTTGACTTTACTCAGATGGGGAAATTTATTATATTCTGGTGGAAAATTTGACTTCAGGTTGAAATATTGACTTCAATCAAGTGAGAAGCTTGACGTCATTCAGGTGGGAAATTCGACTTAACTCGGATTGGAAATTTATTTTCACTCAAGTTTCACACCTAAAATGTTAACATGGAGGCGTAACTTTAGACACACATAGGATAGATGGATAAGAAATGTTGGTAGAACAGTGTTATTGCACATTTGTTTTGTTGTTGTGTATGACACGTTCGGGACCCATGGATTCTGTGTTGATCTTAATTAAAGTCCTTCAGATCTGCAATAAGGCTTAAGCATAAAAAAAATATGCATGTTACTTTCATAACGCACTAATTACCGTGATGATTGCCTTATTCTTAATATCTACTTATTTTAAAATGCAGGTACTACTACAACCGAAAGCGTTACTACAAGTAAGTTTTAATTAGCAAAAATTATCCTACGATAATTGACAGAAGAATGAATGATCGACTCAATGCATTTAGATAGCTTTCGTTGCGAAATTATGTGGATTTTCGTTGGTTTTTTAAATCTGACTTTAATATAAGGCCTATATTATCAATATTCAGCAATGGAAATACCAACATGACTTTCCACCCGAGGTAGACAGTCCCGGGTAGACCGACCCTGACATGATTAGGGTTAGGGTTACGTAAGAGTTAGATTTAGGGTTAGAAACAGTCCCTGGGTCGACAGTCCCGGGGTGTTTTTAAACAGTATTTTGCTGTTTATTCCGAGAGGGCGCTCTATTGTAGTCCACCCAGGGTTGGTCTACTTACTTAGGGTTGATCAACCCCTGGACTGTCAACCCCGGGTGGAAAGTCATGTGGATATATCCATCGCTGCATATCAATAGAGTGTACTGAAGTATAGATGAAAGTTTATGCTTGTTTTTAACACTAATACGTGTTTCAAAAATCTTGAAGGAATAATGATACATCATACTGCGCAAACTGTGTTCATCGTTGTGTAATTTTGTAAAACGTATTAAAACATTTCTCATTAGGTATTGTTTTGTTTCCGTACCAGTGAAAACAAATCCTTTTTCTACAAAATAAACATTGTATCGGTCAAATTAGTGGTATAATGAGATGTAATGACGGAGATATGACCAATATTCTGAAGAAGTCGCCAAAACCGCTTGGATCGATTGTTGATATAAAAGTGAAAACATCAATGACAAACTGGAATGAATGAAAAGACCATGAACATACGAAATGGATCTGTCCAGGTGTGGACAATTTTGTAATTAAAAAGATATGCTATGCATACTGTTAACTTGGAAACGAATTAATCGGAACACAATTTTATGTTTTAATTTAACCAGTTGCTCCATGTCCAATGGATCAATTCGCATGCCAAGCATTTGATGGTGCTAGTTGTATTCCTCTGGAATGGACTTGTGATTTGGTGTTTGACTGTGTAAATGCAACCGATGAGTTGATTTGTTGTGAAGATACTGAATTCACCTGCAATAATGGAAGGTATGTATTCAATAGCGAAAACTCTCAAAAAGTTCTCGCAATGTTTTCTAATATTTCATGATATACAGGTTTTACAACAACATGTTAATTTGTAATAATCACTTGTTTCAGTGCTCAGCCACTCGATTGAGAATGTGGCAAGGTCTCAATCAAAATGTGCCTAATTCACCACTATTTTTATATTACATTATATTTTTAACCCTGACTGATCTGCAACAGTAATATTGCGTGCAGTCAAGGATCAAGATACACAGCCATTTTCTTATGCCCGGTGTGATAGGAGCCATAGTCCGGCTTCCGTAGATAGAGATGGGGTGACAGCAATGTTTATCAACAAACGCAACGGTCGAAGGGACTGGACTGTCGATACATGCTTGAGTGAACAGCACATGACCACAACACTGTCCGCTATGCCTTATTGCCCTTTATAATGCTTTGGCGCGAGTTTTAAAAGTACGGGTCCTAAACAAAACAGGATGCGCACGCAAACCGCCGGGCAAAGAACAATGGTAACTGCTGGCCAAATGCCCGGTGTAACGTCACCTGTCACCCCATCTATACACGGAATGAAGCGTAAAATTAGTGTTACGTGTTGAAATGAGTGCCCAATACACACCTATACTTTACTGTACAGGGCGGACTGTGTCTCCTACTACATATGGCCTAAGAAAATGGCTATGATATTTCCTTTTACACGAAGTGAACGGTTAAACACTCTCTTACCTCTTTTAAATCAACAAACATTGTTTCAGATGTATCCAGCCAAACGAGGTTTGTGATGGAGAAAACAACTGTGGTGATATGAGCGACGAAACCTGTTTTACGGGTACGTACGTGGAAATACACATTTAAAAATAAAAATAAATAAATGTATTTATTTATTTATTAATTATTTATTTATTCATCAACAATATCAGTGTTGAAGATGGAATCACTCATATAAATGACAATATTGTTGTTGTTTGCATCAACATCCCCATTATTTCCCCCAACGTTGACGGGTTAGCATAACCCCTGGTAAAAAGGGGAAAGAGATATATTTCGCTCAAATATACGCAATCTGTGTTGGTGACAGACACAAGTTGAGATGGCCTAGTTCTATCTGATTATAAACGAGGAATGTTCAGTCAGTCATGCAGCCTTATTTTAGCGTAATATATAAAAGTAGGATGTTGCAATAACCACCCTGATTAAACTGGTGCTGAAAAATTGGAACAATCGTGTCTGTCTGTTTATGACTTTGATTAATTTCATGCTAATCCAGAGTGATTAATATTTCAATTTAATCGAAAATAAAAAGTAGTAAAACTTATCACAATTATGATGAACAAGTGGAGGATTGACACATTTCTTCGTCTTATTTTGATATACGAGAAAGTTAAAGGAACCAGTCCCTCAGTCTACGTCTCATTCCTGCTACACTGTTAACCGGATTATTAGCCACATTTACAGGACACATGCCAAATAACCATTATTAATAAATCAACAATTATTGAATTTAATATCACTTTCTTCAATAACCGAATAAGCTTTTTGTAATGTTATGGTCACAAGAGTAAACGGTGCGCTTCCACTTAGGTAATCTTTTGAAATGACGAAAGGTTACCCAAGCAGATGCACGCCCTCTCTTTTGTACCCGCCATACTTTAAAATGGCTTATAACAACTTGACAACAATACCAATACTAATTGTCATTTTATATGTATAATTCATTACCTTTTTATTAAACCGAAACAGAATTTACATGTCAAGATGGGGCCGTGATACCAATTGAATGGCAGTGTGATCGACAACCGGACTGTGATGATATGTCAGACGAGCTAGACTGTCCTCTTTGTCGGGAATATGAATTCCAATGCGGAAATGACAGGTGTATCCTTTATGAAAATAGATGTGATGGGGAGGATACATGTGGTGATGGGACGGATGAAATACTATGTCCGCCTGTATAGATATGAAGGAAGTAAGTTGACTTTATAAAAACCACTAAATATTATCGTTAAAATGTAATTTTAAAACCAGGAGGAGATCCCGATATATTTTGAACCCTCATGTTGCTGTGAATTATTTGTTCTTGTTTTCAACATTTTGTACAAGGCATTACCGTGCTAGCAATCAATAACCATTTGTTTTCTGAAAAGTGCAACATTTTAAATTTCAAACGACGAATCAGAATTTGCGTAAATAAATCATCTGCCTTATTACCATGATTACGTTATTGTTCATACAAATAACATTTTGATAATGATCGTATAGGCGCCTTTTAAAACAACGGTCTGTAATAGTTTTATTAGGTCTTTACATGTAAATAAATGACATAAATAACAGTAATAATTACAGATAGCTAGCATGATCCCTGTATGTTTTAACTAATAAAACGTATTGAAAGAATGAAATAAACAATTCATTACCAACGTTTTGTTATATATTGACGGGTAAATGTATTCAAAATTTAGGTGTTTTAACCCAGAAAATGGCTTTTTTCATATTTCCTGTTTCGAATTCCCAGAACCCTATAAATAAACGGATCAAATTAATTAACATAATTCATGAATGCAATTCAGAGTTTGAAAATTTCAGAGGGTGAGCTCAACAAATTTCGCGTGGTCAAAACATTTCGCACGATCAAAAGCAATCGCACAGTCAAAAAGTCGCACAGTCAAAAAAGCAGCACAGTCAACAACTAATGGCCAATCCTGAGAGTTTTCATCAGTTTTCTCTATAACCTTTTCCTTTATTTAGCCGACTGCTGCATAAATTTGTCGACTACGTGTACAAATTTGCAGACTATTTTACTATTTGGATTACACTCCCAACCAAAAAACACTATAGCGATGGCCCAGCCCCAGACTGGCAGTAGTTTCCCCCGACTGGCAGTAGTTTCCCCCGACTGGCATTAATTTCCCCCGACTGATTTCAATAGTGGGGAAACTGTACTTCCTATCAATCGCAGGGTTCAATACAAGATTAATCGACGAAAAAAACAAAAAAACATGTTCTATGGACGGACGGACCTCAAAATTATACCAACATTTTTGATTTTTTTTTTAATTTGACATCTTTTGACAAACTAAAACAAAGGTACGTGAATTGACCAACTGTTTGAAACACACCGACATTCATATTCATTAGGTAATGATTAAGTATCATTAATATCAGCAAAACTTGATAATAATATGTTTTACCTTGTAATTAACTCTATGTTATATTGTATCATTCCAGCAACTTACATCGTAGCAACACCAGAAGTTTGGACTACATTTGTATTGACTACATGATTGCCGCACCATTTTAAAAAGTACTATACTTAATTACTCCAGATCATCATCATCATGCTGCTGCTGTATGGCGTGAATGAATATTGAAATGATTTATCTAAATATGAATAATGAAGAATTTGGAAACTAGTTAATAATTGTGCGTATTGTTGAATGCTACACGGAATTATTTTGATTGAGCCTAGAAAGTATCATATTCTCTTTGCAATAAAACACATAACTTAATCAGTATTGAATAAGGTCACATGTAAGTATTCTTCAACCAAACAAACCAGATAAAAACTGTAGGAAAATCAGAAGATTAACAGAAAATTGCAAATATTGAAGTATAAATCATAATATTAAAGCGCCCTCACGGTTAGAAAAGTAACGGCAGTTGCTGCATCAACTAATTTCCCCCCTCAATCCATTCAGGCAGCACTTTACATTTAGTATCGCCTTTAAGAGAATTGTAGAATGTTATAGTCACTCATAAACAATTGCTAATTTGATATTGTGTGAATTGCCTAGTATTATTCCAAACATTGATTATAGCTAAATGAAGTTCTGTGATTTATCAGTGAAATTCAAACAATTAATCATTTTACCCAGAAACACATAATTATTCGGAAATTTGATCGTGAAACAAATGTATTGTAGTATAATATTAACGTGAGCCCTATTGCCTCTGGATTGTTAAGATGAGTTGTACCTTTATGTTAAACCAATTGATAATGGTAATTTTCTTTTTTCTGGGTGAAGGAATTTGGACTAATTTTTAGTAAACTAGCAGCAGTTTTAAATGATTTGATTTCTTCTTTTAAATGTTTTTAGATCTTTTTGTGCACTACAAGGGTTTTTTTAATAAGAAATATCGTGTCCAGGGTTATATTTTTATTATTAGTTATTATTATTGGATAGTCACACATCATATGATAGGTCCATATCAGATCGCTCCGATGTGGACCTCTTAGAAAAATGTGTAATCATCTATTACCAAGTAGTTGCCAATCATATGATAATGTTACAAATTTAGATTCATTTAATATTAAGAAAATATCTAAAATTGTAATAATGCATCGCATTTATTTCTTCAAATGTGCTGTGTATTATTGTTTCCCGCGCATTTAAACCGATTTTAAAGATACATTTTGAAGTGTGACTAACAGACAATACCCATATCTAAATATTCATAAACAGTATTATGTTTGAACAATTGAACATCGTACGGTATGATTAATTATGGGTAACTAGTAATAATGTATCTCTTGAAAAATAAAACAAACCTTAGATATGATTCATACAATAATTATGCAGATGAAAAAATGTAACACAAACTAAGTTATGTGTAAAGATCTATCTATATATATTTGTGAAGTTTTAGTATCAAATTACATTATGCAAATAAATATTATCGATAAAATATATCGTTGTGATGTGATTGTGTATTTAATTTTACCATTAGTGGAGCTACATGTATTAGGGGGCGTTCATTTTCTTTCGGGAGGATGTCTGTCGTCATAATCTTTTTATGACCCTCTACCCAGATGTTGATTTTTTTTTTTTTTTTTTCCATATAAAAAATACATCAAATCACATATAAAAAAACACAATATGGAGGAGTAGACTGGAAAGCCAATGAGGCCCGTTTATGGTCCTATGGTTTATGATTATTCTTATGACCCCCTACACGCACACACATCTGCACTTTAAAAAAGAAAGAAAATTAGGACTGACGAGCCTAATCTGTGTTTGACAACGTTGAAACATGTAGAAAGAAATGCGCGCAATAAGTTTCAGTTTTTCAACTATTTTGTTGACCCCTATAACCATGGTATGGTATTAATTTCATGGCCCTCTATGTCCGTTGAAAAAACCCTATGACCCCGAGGATATTTGAGACAGCCCACCGAAGAAAATGACAGCCTCCTTAGTCATGTTATTATATACTATGTGAAAGAATTGAAAATTGATTTGTCTAAACAATCTAGACGATTGATGATTTCAATGGTCTTTGCAATGTAAAAAGTGGTATTAAAAAGTCTTCAATTTGATAGGAAAATATTACGAATATTCAAGATTGGTTAGAGAGTCATTGTAGACAAATAATCATACTAAGATTTTCTAAGAAGGTCATAAGAACGGAACTAAGTCTAAAACGGATTCTATGAACAAATAGAGGGGAATTAAGGGGAGGGGCGGTCTTGATGGGGCATAAATATACAGGGAGTGTCAAACCAAGTGACCCATTTTATTGTTTACAACATAGACTGTTGGTAAACTTTATAAGGGGCCATATCCAAACTCCAGTGATTTTTAAAGCATTTTTCTACCGATTTTACCCTCCAACGAAATAGAACGAAATACCGTTGGAATACCGGGGATAGAACGAAATACCGTTGGAATACCGGGGTAAAATTGGTAGAAAAATGCTTTAAAATCACTGGAGTTTGGATATGGCCCCTAAGTTCTCTATTAACTAACTTATAAACCCATCAAATCTGACCCCTAAATCCTGAGATATGATCAATTCAGTGACAAGAGTGTGAATTCCACTTTGGCCACTGTTGAACTAGAATTTGGACTGGAATTGTAAACAGGCATTTCAAATTGCAATGACGAGGGGGAGGGGCGATCGCCCAATACTCGAGTCGTGTCGGTTGAGATTGGTACCGTGTTGGTTGAGATTGACACTGTCTGCTATTCAGAGTTCAACATTTAGTGCGGATTGGGGGACACCACGTCACAAACCACGTCAAGTTCTGACTCGGCGGCAATTCTCAAAAGTTGACTTTCTGGTAAAGTCCCTGTCTGTTTACTTTCATTTTCTGCCCGCCCCCACCCTCACCCTCCACATGAAAACCTAGCTACGCCACTCACTGTTGGATAGAATACATAAAATATTTACACATTTTGTTGTTTGTCATGGATAATATGGATGAAAATATATTATTCTGTTCAAATTGAATTAATTTCCAACATTTGATTAGATTTGATAATTATTGATTTGATTGATTACGTTTTTACACATTAAATGATGATTCTATAACACCGACATAAGTCGAGTCAAGTTTGTTAAGCTCGTCGTTTAAAAGATAAACTCGCGTATAATTAGACACGAGTTTAGTTAGTCACGGATTTAATAACACAGTCCCAAAAGAAAGAGGCGACACACGATGTTTGGAATACTATAGAGTTTATTTAATCTTGCATCAATGAGGAGCCACAAAATGATACAAACTCACACACTACAATACACTAACACTACCTGCTAATAAACATTGAACCACAAGACACAATTGACCCCTCAGCAGCAACCCAGGTTGGGAGGGAAGGGAAACGAAAGACGAGACGAACGCGACTAGGGTGCAACACATTTGTGCCCAGGGTGTTCTAACTTGATCGGATTATAGACTCACAAAACCACCGAAAAAATGTATATTATTTTTTTTAATTTATTTTTAATTTCGGGAATCCCGGGTCCTGCCCGAAAAACAAAACGGGTCCCGGGATTAAGAATTCCCGAAAATCCCAGTCCAAATGGCATTCGCTTTGAAATTGCTGATGATTTAAATTTAAATGTAGGCTAAAAAAAAGTCCGGATACGCTAAAATGTACCCCAGTTTGTATTTTTGAGATATGATTTAGCATTTGATGGAACCGCATCTGAAGGAACAAATGACGTTTACATTGAAATCCCAAGGGTTTTTTCCGCTGCTGATTTAAGCTAAAAGATGACGGATACCTTAAAATGTGACCCAATTTGATTTGTTGGATATGATTTCATATTGGAATCGAAACCATATTCGCTGCCTGCTACACTGTTATGATTAATTTGTCACCACAACAATGTAACAACTCTTTGTAGTAAACACGTGTAAAAACACCAAAAAGAAATCAAATTTAAATAAATATTACCATCGTACTATCCATGATAAAAGACACATATCGCTAACACTGGGATACATAACAATAGTAAATAAGCAAATACACGAAACTAATCACCAATAATGCGGCCATCATCGAATCTGGTTCCGCTTGGATCCTAATGTACCAACCTCAAACTATGTCTGCCAAAACCGCACAACCAAAAACCGACTGCCAAATCCGATGACCGCGAAACTCGCGAACCGCTCTAGTAGTTTTTAAAACTAGCCCAAATCTGGCTGAAAGTGCAGGTATGTAACTCCCTCAATTCCGCTATAGGAGAGTAAAAAGAAGTTCACTCTAATAATTAAGGATATAAGGTGTTAGAGAGGCTCTCTCGTTGTGTATTTACGGTGTTGGAGAGGCTATCCCACAATGGACTTGCGGCGTGGGAGAGCCTCTCCCGTTGACGTTTTACCATTCTGGAGAAGCTATCCCACATTGGATTTACGGCGTGGGAGAGCCTCTCCAAAGCCGTTAATTCGCCGTAGGAGAGGACTAATCTCGTTTACCAGTCGCTTCATATAATGCCACCATTTATTGTTTATCGTGTCCCCGAAGATGATAGGCGCGGGTGAAAAAATGAATAAACAAAACATAACATAAACCAGAATCAAATTTGATTTGAATTGAATTGAATTGAATGTCACAACGGAAGGTCTAATTGATCGTTATTAATTGACTGGAGTGGTTCAGATTGATTTTCATTTCAAAATAACAGATTAAGAAGTATTATAAAAGTAACCAATACCATTATTATTAAGAATTTGGAAATGCGAATGTTGTTCGTGGAACTGATAGTAAGCACTTTTCTGATGACCTTAGACTGCGAGTAGGACGGTAGGAGTATATGGAGAGAGAAGGTCGGTTATAAGGAGGTGCCATATTGTTTAAACCTTTCCATGTCAGAATGGAAATGTTAGAGTTTTAAATTTGATCCGATCGCGAAAAGGTAACCAGTGAAGACTCCGTAGAGTAGGTGTAATATGATCAAATTTGCGAGTCTTTGTTAAAACGCGAGCAGCTGAGTTCTGTATACGTTGCATTTTCGTAAGTTGTTGTTCAGTATCTTTTTAGCGACTCGGCTCGAGTCGATGTTTTGAGCCAGAGGATTGAAGATTGCGATTTGGATTTTAACGATGAATCAATGTGAATAAATTGGTGCAATATATTGAGAACATTTAACTGTTTGGAGAAAACCATGCAACTTATGCGCTACGCTAATTAATTGGAAGCCAAATGCAAATCATGACAGGAGTCAATGATTCCGAAGAGTGAATATATAGTTTATATATGACTTCTATTATGTCTTATTACCTTCAATCTGTCGAGAAAAAAATCGTCTTTTTATGTTTATTTAAAAAAATATCAGCATCAGCCCAATACGTGCAACAACAACAAAAATTGTTTGAAAAATGATCTAGAAACATCTTTTTAGTTTATATATGACTTCTTTTATGTCATATTACCTTCAATCTGTCGAAAAAAATCGTCTTATTATGTATATTTAAGAAAATATCAACCTCAACCCAATACGTGCAAAAAAGATTTTTTTTTGACAAATGATCTAGAAACATCTTTTCAGTCAAATATGACTTCTAGTATGTCTTATTACCTTCAATCTGTCGAAAAATCGTCTTATTATGTATATTTAAGAAAATATCAGCCTCAGCCCAAATACGTGCAAAAATATTTTTTTGACAAATGATCTAGAAACATCTTTTCAGTCAAATATGACTTCTATTATGTCTTATTACCTTCAATCTGTCGAGAAAAATATCGTCTTATAATGTATATTTAAGAATAATATCAACCTCAGCCCAATACTTGCAAAAAATGGACGTATGTCGAGTTAGGGTTAGTAAGGTACGATTTAAATATTTCAGAGGGAGGGTGTAAGTGAAAAGAAAGATATTTATAGCTGAATTTAATATTACTGATTTTAGGGGCATGATTATGTCGGGACGAAATAGACGTAGGTCGAGATCAGTAGCTTATGATTTAAATATTTCAGAGGGAGGGTGTAAGTTAAAATAAAGATATTTAAAGCTGAATTTAATATTACTGATTATAGGGGCATGGGTATGTCGGGACGAATTGGACGTATGTCGAGATCAGTAGCTTATGATTTACAATTTCAGAGGGAGAGTGCTTTATTACTAGAATAGCTTCAACATAACATTATTGACCATGTACAGCCATTTTAATATTTGGACCAAAATACTTTGGGTCGAATCAAGCTGGATCGGCTAAACAGGCATTTTTGAAGCTTTCAGAGGGAGAGTGGTTGCCAAATAGAATATCTTCAAAATGTAGAGTTCTATTTTTTTTCAGCACGTATTGGGCCAAAGAATAATTTATTTGTCATTTTTGTCTATTTTAGCCCAATACGTGCAAATTTGCACGTATTAGGCTTTTGCACGTATTGGGCCGTAACAAATGTCGAGTCATTTAGGATCAATTGCATTATCTTTCACTGAATCACCCGAGTTCGGAAGTACCAGCCTCGTATAGAGGTCAGAGTTCAGAACTTTATTGCTTATCCATGGAATAATTTCATCAGGAATTCAAAATAACATTATGAACTTTTCGTAAATGTGTCCTTAACCTCTTCAAAGGCGTGTCCCGATGGACCCGAGCCTGTGGACCCCGACCCCATCTCAATGATCATTCGCTTGAAAAAAATCAAACTCATTCGCTTGAAAAATTATTGTCAATGTTTTATAATTCAAGCCTAACATACAAGATGGCTACAGGAACGTTTGTCAGGACCATTTTAGTGCTAAAATAACCAATGTTTGCGCGCTATGCGCAAATTGTTTTCAATTTTTTTATTAATCAAGCTGAACAAGATGGCTTCAGGAACGTTTTTAGGACCATTTTAGTGTGTTGCTACGTGCGAATTCTCTTTAATGCATTCAAGCTTAAAAAGATGCCTCAGAAACATTTTTCTAGACCTTTTTTATTTTTACAATAGCCAATTTGTTGCGCTACGCGAGAACTATTAAGGATTCGGCCAATATTTAGACTATTTGACATGATGTGACGAATATATCTAACGCATTTCTGTCTTAATGTGGCAAGTCTGCAGCGCCTGCAGTGATTGCTACCAGTTCCACCGCTGCCACACTCAAGGTCCCTCGGCATGTGGTCAACGGTGTTGAATAGATGTAATTCTTGGGTGGAACTTTAGAGCCCATCACGAGACTTTTCAAAGTTCTTAGGTTAAGAAATTAAATGTTCAAACTTCAATTTGCTTAAAAAATTAGTGCTATTACAGATTTTGTCAAATCAAAAGTTCAAATTTCGAGATATAGAGCAGATTTTAGATTAAAAATTAACCAAAATGGGGCTAAAGGTCGACACATGTGGCAAGGCACATCGCTAGAGTGTTTGACTTTTGAGTCGTCTAAACAGTTAGTCCATGGTGTTTACACCAGTCACACCATGTTCACACGTAAATACTAGCGTCATGACCAGTTCAACTTGTCAAATTTGGGCTAAAACTTTACAGGCAAATAGAACGTAATGCGGTGGCATACTAAAGCCTAAGTAAGTGTAACTCTTCGAGTGTCAAGCGGCAAGAACAGATAAAAACATGTTAACAAATGTTACGGTATATCACCCGCAGTAAAAATCGACGAACCCAAGCGGCGTGAACAACGAATCAAAACAAAGCACGTAATGCGCGCACGTGGAGTGCAATTAGACACTTTCAATGTTCTACGCGTTGTTACCTGATTTGTGATTGGTTCGTAAATACTAAGAGTGTGTATGAATTAATTATGAATCTCATTTGAGCAGCTTGGTGCTAAGCATAGATGAAAGGAACCGACAATTTGGAACCCGGTAGTATATATTTTACGGAATAAATCGTATTGAAAACTGGAAACCAATGCTTTAGCACCAAGCTGCCGAAAGCTGGATTCATTAATTATACCTCACTTAAACGTGTTTTCTTATTACGGAAAAATTGATTACGTGTACCTTACCTTAAAGTGTTTATCAATTTTACCTACGATAAAAGCTGGATGGGATTTTATCTGTCGGGTAGACACCACCTTATAATCCATCGTATTTGAAGTTAACAATATCAAATGTTGGAAAACGGACCAGATAATTTACAAACGAAAATACCATTTTGATGAAGAATTGCTAACAATCTTCTGAATTAATACAATAAAATGCATTATCATTTTTGTTTCATTTTCAGATATATTCAACACAGGAATATGTGGAACGCGTCCTGCTTTCGATCCTCGCCGTATTGTTAACGGGGAAGATGCCGCGGATGGGGAATTACCGTGGATAGGACAACTTTCTAATAATCGAATCGACCCGTTTTGTGGGGTTACTTTACTTAATGAGTACTGGGCGGTAACTGCAGGCCACTGTGTGTAAGTTCTATATGTTTCAGTCTATGACTGGATTACTTAATTTGTATAGTTAATATCGTTGTGGGAATACAAGAACGTCGTTAGAGACATTTTCGGCCAAATTGAGTTATTAGTTTATATAAAAATAATGGCAAATCCACACATTTTAAGCCATTTTAACAGTCTAGAAATTGAAATCCATTACTTATGAATCATATGATTAAGCCTGTTAAATCATTAATTTAGTCAACACAATTGTGCCAAAAAATACATCTCCTGAAAAATGACTAAACTGGCACTTCTTCGGGACGTGAGTACGTTCACCTTGAGGGCGTGCTATTTGGTGACGTAGTGCGCTTCGGGAGTGATCGTTATTGATTGAAATATTTCATGGTCGAACTAGATATTAATTATGTTGAGAAATCTACATGTAGGCCTATACATGTTATAGACGCACATATCTTCGTAATTATATGGTTAGAAATCCATTTCCGCTAAAATGTGTAGCTTAACCAGTTTATTATCACCGATGTCCATGTGTGGACTACGGCTAAGAACGTTGAATAAAAGTCGTTTAAAAGCTTTTATTTTTAACTTATGTACCAACATCTATGCATCTGCAAGCATCAGTCATGCCTATAGTCGGATTTCCCTCTCATTCGATCGCACAGAGATACCTACGACGAATACTATTATAAAAATGTCATATAATTTGACTGCATTGTGATTTGCTTTGTTTTTATCCTGAAATCAACTATCGGTTGAGAAATAAACAGGGCGCTTAAATCACATAACGATGCTGTATGTATTTGTAAGAGACTGCTAACTTGTAATGTAGCATTGACTTCTTTATCATGAAATAGTGTTGGAATTACCGACGATTTGTACCTTGTATTTGGAGATCGTGCTGCCCAAGAACTTGCACCAGGTAGCCCTAACAGACAGGAAGTTGAAGCAGCCTACGTTTTCCTTCATCCGGAATACGCTACTTTTGGTAACGAAGAGTACAAAGGCTACACGAGTTCAGACATCGCCCTCATAAGGTTTGCACAGCCAGTGAAATTCACTGATTACGTGCGACCAGCTTGTGTTTCTGATAGTTCCGATGAATTGGATGTATATCAGCATTGTCGCGTAGCTGGATGGGGCTTACAGTATAATGATGATGGTAAATATATATATAAGAGCTTAGAAACAAAAGTCATATTAGGATTTATTAGGATAAAATTCCTATATATCAAAAATCTGTGCCACGCGTCTCGGACGACCCAATATGGCAACGGGAGTGTACCATTTTGAAATATTTTTAACAGTCATCGCCCAGTTAACAATGAAAATAATTTTTAAAAATAGCATTTACAATGGAGTTGGTTAGTCAATTCCAACGATTTTGGATTGGAAAACAATTCTTCTAATTATGATGAATTTTTCAAAATGATAAGATTAACATTAGCGATTACGTGTTTTTCCAATACGAATTCAAAATTTAAGTTTCGCGTGACCACCGTCGTCTGCAGATAGCTATAAGCATTATTATCTTGATTGAAATGCAGTACTCTACAGAAAAGGCTCAGAGCATCATTGGATGTAAGCTATTGCGTAAAGATCTTCATTTGTTAAATGTCTTTGTGTAACACCTCGCCCTTAACTATAACCCCCAATGCACATTTTTCAAAGATTTTTTTTTTCGCGGCCAAAAAGCGAGGGGGAAAAGGGCCCCACAGCTCCCGGGGCTCGAACCCCGGACCTCTGGGTTCAGAGGCGAACGACTTACCACTTGACCACGGGTCAACCATATACTTGGCTCAGTATAGTACGCCAAGTATATAGCATGGGGCCATTATTTCATCGAAAAAACTGCCGCGCCGGATGGAAAGAGCGCACCGCATCGTAGTAATTTGGAGTACTCAAGATGAGTGTTAGGGTTAGCGTAAGAAATGAATTTAACTTCACAGTTTATGGTCCCTATTTCAATGTCACCAACCAAGGACAACCTTGCTTCCAAATAGGCTATTGCAATGATTCCAGTTGAAATCCAAACACCCTCGATGGAAGACATGACCTTAATCTTTCCTACATGGGGTGAAGGTTTCAAATGGAGTTTTACCTATGCAGGTAGCCCATTTGAAATTCACACTTCCCGTGGGGAAGATTAAGGTAATGTTTGCGATAAGGGCGGAGTTATATTGTGATTAGATTAAGTAAGACGCATAAGACATGCGATTGTGTGGTGTTATAATATGTTTGTGTTCATTGATTGATTAGGCCAAGGACTATGCCTATTTTTTCAATTGGAGATACACCTCTCTTAATTTT
The DNA here is from genome assembly GCA_035610835.1 of Ophiura sarsii. Classification (NCBI taxonomy): domain Eukaryota; kingdom Metazoa; phylum Echinodermata; class Ophiuroidea; order Amphilepidida; family Ophiuridae; genus Ophiura; species Ophiura sarsii. The sequence continues at coordinate 1,119,025 of CM069441.1, forward strand.
CAAAAATTAAAGAAAAAAGATGTTTTTGATTTATTTTCCTCGAAAACTTTTGCGTTTAAACACCAGATGGATCATCTCTACAATATAGTGTGCCATCATTGCTTCGAGTTACCACGGTACCGCTTAGATCTTCAAAAGAATGCGGGCAATTCTATAGTTCAGTCGCATCTGATCTTAGCGAGGATGATACGGTAATATGCGCTGGTATTTTTGAACCTGAGGAATCAAGAGGATTTTGTACGGTAAGTTATTTTGCTGGCAAGCTTAAAATATCTTTGAATTAACATACTGAAGAGCATAATGACTAATTAACCCAGCGTATTTTGGGTTACAAAACCCCCGCAAGACCGGAAGATAATATGTCCTACCTTGAAAATGTGACTTTTGAAAAGTGACTAATTTTCTTTAAATGGCGCTAATCATAATTTATCTTTGTTGTTAGGTGTTATGTTTGGTATCAAAATGTGTCAAAAAGATTCATCCAAATGTCTATCTAGCCTGTTTGGTAAAGATAAACGAAAATTACTTTAAATGACCTAAACATGGCGTTCTTTTGTTGAGCACTTTATATAATGTTTAACAATTAGATCCCCCACAGAAAGCAGACGATGTCGGACATGGGTTCGTTCACGAATATCCAAAGTTAAATTATGCGCATGTGGTTACGTGATCAAGCGAATGGGACGAACGGTTGACGACGGATTAAATTCAAAAAATGATACTGACACTGGAGTTGGTTATCCAACTCCAGCGATTTTAGGATGACATATTTAGTTCAACCGTGATGAGTTTTTGGGGTCATATAATCAAATCCATTTATACATTGAAACCAACGGAGATTCAAATTTACGGCCATTCGTGTCCACCGTCGTCTTACAGAAAGTTTTCTAGAAAGTTCGACCTCTACAAACCACAATTGTTTAGGTAAATATACCTAGTTCTAATATCGTCAATGCAATGAAAGTAGGAAAGCTTCAAAACGACACATAAGGAATCTTGTTGAAGATCACCGTTCATAAACAGATCTTGTGATCTAAATCTAAATCTAAATCTAAATTAATACTCAATCAAATTGCTTAGAGCAACATCTAATTGAGAAAAACAAAATGGCGAATGATGAAACAGACCAGATGAACTTAATCTACGTTACATGCTTATTTGCACCGGTTTTGAAACATTCAACGGTTTTTGACTCTAAGACGGATGAAGGGAGGTTGTTCCACTCTGATATTGTATTTGCAAAAAAGCTGTATTTATACACATTTTTGGATGCTTTGACTAGTCGGAATTTCTTTGGGTGATATTGTCTAGTAGTCGTTGTAGTTTGACGTTGGATATGTTCTGGAATTGGGATTGCTATATCATTTGCATGAATTTTATACATGATTGATAGACGGATGTTCCCTCGTCGTTCTTGCAAATTCGACCAATTCAAATCACTTAGTATGTTAGTTACGGTACCATCTGATCTACTATAATTACATGCTACAAACCGAGCCGCTGATCACCTGTCATGACATAAATTGCCCGCTTAGGAGGGCTATTAATTCGGTCTAGTAAACCTATTGTTATCAATTACTACGAGAGGATTGACCAGTGCGCGTGTACAGCCGGGCAATCATATTTAAATTCGGGGCGTGTACGAGCGGTACTAATTGCTAACTGCATGGGTGAGTTTCCATTATGTTGCAGCCGGTTGGTTGCACACGAAAATTACGTCATATAGCAAGCAGCTTTGATGGAAGGTGGATATTTAAATTTGGTGCCGGTTTTAGGGCACCAATTTACATGAATTTATAGCGCTGCTAAGCGGACCTTGTAGCCTACTGTTATATACAGACAAAGGATGACGATGACGAAGTCGACGATGATTAAAAAAAACCAAAAGGTATTGCTTTTGAAAACTATGTTCATTAAATATGCTTATGTTTATTTTGTGTTTATTCATAATTCAGGGAGATAGTGGTGGACCATTGGCTTGCTTAGATGATGATAATCGTTGGAATCTTGTTGGAATGGTGTCATTTTCGGGCCCAACTTGTCTTAAAACACCAGGCTTTTATACACGTGCCTCCCAATATCGCGATTATATTTTGGAAATCCGGGATACTACAGAATGTAAGTGGCTGACCAAATTATGCATGACATAAATTGCCCGCTTAGGAGCGCTATTAATTCGGTCTGGTAAACCTATTACTATCAATTACTACGAGAGGATTGCCTGGTTGTATATTTAAATTCGGGGCGTGTACGAGCGATACTTTTTGCTAACTGCATGGGTGAGTTTTCATGTCGCAAATTACATCCACACTCATGCGTTTAAACTACTCAATGGGTGTTGCAACAGCCGGTTGGTTGCACACGAGAATTATGTCATATAGCAACCAATTTTGATGGAAGGCGAATATTTAAATTTGGTGCCGGTTTTTAGGGCAGCAATTTATAGCGCTGCTAAGCGGGCCTTGTAGCGTAATGAGTTTTAACGGTTTTTACTGTTCTTAGGGGAGGTCTCTTGGAACCCCTCTTCTTTGGGACTACATTGGCTACGTACATTTTAGTACTCTTGTTAACACGGTACTTAGTAGGCCTATTAGTATACGGTATGGCATGCCATTTATCGTTTTGATTGGCACACGTAGGCTTGATATTATTCATGTTTCACAGTTTCAGGGGGGTGCAAAACCATTTTATATTTTGCACTACATATGCCTTTCGTCAGATATCACCCAGTAATCACTACTATAAAGTATAATTTGCATTTGTTGATTAGTTTATATCATAATCATAAACCAACACGTATTAAGCAGGATATATCTCATGATAAAAAACTTGGCTAACGGATATCAGTCTGTCAGTTGGGAAATAAATAGTAAGTTGTGACGGCATCCAAATATCTACAACTAGTTTGTCTGTCTTAAGATAAACCAATTCATTAATAAGATGTTTCTGTTTGATTTGAAAGCCTGTTTGTCTAGTGGCGATGACGATTGCTTAAGCACCATTGGATGTACTGCAGGGACTCTTTGTCGTAAGTGGTTTAAGCTATGTATTTATAACCATACGTAATACGATATCTTCTAAACTAATTATGTTATAGTACATGTAGCAAGTACACACGTAGTAAGGACACATGCAGGGATGCAAATAATGCGGGAGCGGGGAGCACCGCTCCCAGGAAGCAACAGTACAAATTGAGGAAATCATGCCAGTGCCTAAAAAAAGGAAAAAGGAGGAAAGAAAGAAGAAAGAAAAAAAAAGAGGGAAGAAAGAAAAAAGAGGAGAGAAAAGAGAAAGAGGAAAAGGGGAAAAAAGAAGGGAAAATGAAAAGAGAGGAAAAGCCTGACGAATAGTACATTACAAACCAGTTGAACATGGGAATACATGTAGGGACAATACGATGCAACTCATATTTGAGGAAATGTACAATTATCATCGGGACAGGCATTCAATGAAAAACAGTGAAAAAAGTAACACGAATGGAGATGACTAAAGGACAGCAGCTGACCAATATCTCAGACTTGAGGATATAATATTTTGCTAAATGGACAAAAAACAAAGACAAGACCAAATTGACAGTCACATTTACAAGAAATCCTTATAATGCAAATAATGTTGAAAGTTAAACAACGTACATGTACACTGTGATGTAGGCGAAAAACCTAAAACGGACCTGCTAACGAATCGGGTCCATGGCCCCCACGACTCTGCTATCATTCGGTTGAAGCAGCACCCATTCGGTTAAATTGAAGGCATTTTACATCTTTTCTATCCAATTTTAAGGAGTAATCGGTTGAATCGACACCAATTTAATAAACAAATAGTTTTATCTTGCGCGCATATTTCAAGGGTATCATTTCAAAGCTTGTTCAAAGCCAAATGTAACATAATTGTGGTCAAATTCACTGTATAGTGAATAAATATCGCATGTTGCAAACAAATAATCTCGAAAAAGGCGTGAAGTCATTCGGATAAATGGAAAACTTTCCCCCCTCAACTTGCCCCCCCCCCCCCCCCCCCCCCCTCCACCGGAGAAAGCCTGAAATGACAACAACGCACAATTTCCAATGATGTACCCTCCTGGGAGGTCATCATTTCGTTGTCATAATGAATGAGTAGATATTAAGCTGATTTATGTGACAACACAACTAATATTATGGTAAACATTCCTGCTTTTGAAGTGATGCAGAAGTTATTTTATGTTACCATGGTCCCGGTTTGATTGAGGAAATCTTGATTCTTAAAACCATGCTCCTGAGGAAGAAACAACTTTTTGCACCCCTGGACACATGTCTAAGGTACTAATGTAGCATAGCCCGGAAAGAAGTAGAAAGTTGTAATTTCCCAGAAGACATACCGCGTCCATGCATATCTTTTTTCGGGGGTGGGGGCCCGGTGGGAGGGGGGGGGGGGTTGATTTATGATGACCTAACAAAGTTTTCTCCCTTTTCAAGTACCCTTAGCTTCAGGGGCTTCAGTGTACACCACAGTCGAGTCACTGTATGTCAAACCTAAAGCATTTCTTTAGTGTGGCCGATTGTCTAGTGACGCAACAATAACATTCTACATTTCTCACAGCAACTCCAACATGTACTGTTGACGAATTCCAATGTGGTAGCGAAGAATGTGTACCTGGTGATAAGATGTGTGATGGGTTTACGGATTGCGAGGATGCGAGCGACGAATCAGTTTGTTATGACGGTATGTAATAAGGACATTACGCGTAATACGTGTGGCATTAAAGTCAATCTCAATTCAGACACTATTTAGTACATTTCCCTGGAATTTCATGTTGTTTCCATTCATTTAATAATAAAAAACTGATCCAATATATAATCATAGGCTCATACCACATTACAGAATTATTTGAGAACAAACTGGCGTTCTATATAATAAAACATTAACGGCCGAGTGCACCAATGGCGAGTAACTGAAGAATAGCGCTACCTCGCTAATTATAGTAACTGAGGCTTAACCCAACATTTTGAGAGCACCAAACCGGGGTAAGCTACTAGGCTAGTAGCTGGCGAGTAATTTACGCTAAATCTTATACCTGACCGGACCCAAGAGTAAGTTGGGGAACAACATTTTATGCCACAAGTCAATCGATGTAGCTAGCAGTGGCGTAAATGTGTTGTGGACATTGGAGAGGACGATTCGCTGATGCGGCAGGACCAATCGCGCTGGCAGGCACAGGGGTGTATATCTGAGGAGGGATGTGACCCCATATACAACAATTAATTTTGCAAGGGGACGATGCTGATTAATGTGGATATTTTTCTCGCTGGTTACTATTCTGGTGTTACTCGCCAGTTTTGCTCTCAGAATAACATCGTTAGTAAGTTACGCTACAGTTAGGGAATATAAACTACTAGGCCCTACAAAGTTACGCCAGTTTGGTGCACGCGGCCGTATATGATAGATGATATACTGATACTCTTACTCTTATGGTGAAAATGAATAAAAAAACGAATCTTTTGAAATTCTGAAAAGAATAAGTGAATTTCGAAAACAACACTGACAATCTGGCCAGCATATTCGAAGTGATTCAATCACGCCTTAAACTATATGTGGTGACTTTACACAGTAAAAACAAAATACCAACACTTAAACGTCAATGTTGATATAAACATATATTATTAGTAAATAAGTGGGTGTTGATGGATGCATTTTTCTCAATTATTCTTTCTTGATCTAGCTTTAATAGTAATTACTAATAGTAATATCGAATCCCATCATGAAATGTACCCTTACCATGCTTACAGACAGACAATTTTAAAGATCGTTACTATTAATTTGTCTACCTTTTTAGTTCAACTAATCGTTTATAACTTCTTGCAGATTGTGGTACTTCCGAAATCGCGCTTTCCAGTGATGTCAACAGTTATACATTGACGTCTTTGAATTTCCCCGAAAGCTATCCAAAAGAAATGTCTTGTCAATGGGTGATAACAGCGCCAGAAGGCAGTCGGATTTCAGCCGAATTTGATGCCTTTAATCTTGAGGAGTATATAGACTACCTTGATATTGGTTACGATACAACACCCATCTACATGTACACTGGGGGTGATGTTCCTCCACGTTTTGTGTCACCGAGTAATGTTCTCTATGTCAATTTGGTCACCAGAGAATCATATTATTCAAGCACTAATGCAGACGTACCATTGGGATTTTCAATTAATGTAAATGAAATAAGCAACATTGAAGGTATGTCGCTAAATATGGTGGTTAGATGAACTTTTTATCAAATATCATTGGTGACTAGAATGATAGATAATGATGACCTCTTGATTGGATTGGAACGGGCCACCTTCGTAATGAAGACTGCAACAAAAACAATTGTACAATTATATTTCATGTCTCAAAAGTCAAAACAAAATGCTAAACTCACGTCATATTAAGTTAACATACCATAACATCACACTACTATCTACCTCTCAAAATGGTCAAACGGACATCCATGGTGCGCATAACGTAAGCTCGAATTACCGCTCTGATTGGCTACTGGAATTTAGTAAGCGTTCAAGCATGCGCAGTGAGCTGATCGGAGTGCGCCCGACTGTGTCTGGCCATGTCAATGCATCTTTAACAACTGTCTACATGTTATGTCCATAGATCTACCTCCGTTATGCGGGGATAATTTCCAAGCATTTGCCGGTGATTCCGCTGTATGTGACGGTATACAAGATTGTCTAGATAACTACGACGAGGCACCTTGTGGTAAGTGTCACATAGATATCATACTATAGTTTTATCAGTTCCAAATTGGTGAGCCTCCTCACATCAGCGAATTAATACAGTGAATGCACAAAGCGCACTGTGCATCACATGCGTGACGCTTGCGTATGGTCAAAATCGCATGCGATTACTAGGATTACTTTTGCGAGCGGAATGAGACCACCCGCATATATCTCGATTGAACTATAGTAGGTTATTTGCAAGTGTATGTCATGATTATGTGACGTAAAGTTAGCTTAATACGATAGCACTATTTCCTCATCAGGGCCACGTGGAGTGCGTAACTGAATGATAACTGAAGTAGTAATTAAATAAATAATGTGGTCAATCGATATGAGTAAATATTTCATGATAATTTACTTATATCGATTACCCACATGATCAACTTAGGGAGTGTTCAGAAATACTTTGGTGGGGGGGGGGGGGGGGGGGGGGTTGGCCAAAACGGGGGGGGTCTAAAAAGTTTGAAGCCTCAAAAAGGGGGGGACTAAAAAGTTTTACCTACTCAAGAGGGGGGGTCATAAAAGTTATGCCAAATAGGTAGTCGTTAACGGGAAAAATACCAAAATTTTCTGCGCTACGCGCAAGCAAATACTGCAGTATTAACATTTCTATAACAAATTATACAGATTTCCGCACGCTCCGCGCAAAACTTTGTAAAAACATTGTGCCGACAGCAGAATTTGTTATACAAAATGTGACTAACCAGTGCCCACAATTTTTACTTGAGAACTGTTGATAAGGGTGATTGTCAACAGGGTTAAATCACGGGGAGGGGGGGGGGGGGGGGTGGGTTCTCACATTGATATGGTATATATACGTATAATTATATGCCTGCCTTTTGGGGTGCTTTTTCGCCAAAATTGGTATAGCGATGAGGTGGTTTTGACAGACCAAAGCGCCCAATTGGCATAAATTGGGTGTATTTTTAGGCATTTTTTGGTAAAAAGCACCCAATTTGTGCAAAATTGGGTGCTTTTCTTACAAAATTGGTATATTGAAATTGGGAAATTGCTCAAAAATATATATAAGGTATAGAGAAAGTCACACTTTTCGAAGTCCGGCAGGCACATCCACGTACGATTTTGGCGAAAGTAACCCCCCCCCCCCCCCCCCCCGGGTTAAATACACATTTCCGCACGCTACACGTGATTTTGAACGCAGTTGACCAAATTTCTGCGCGCTCCGCGCGTGTCTTTGTGAAAACAATGTGCAGACAGCAGGATTTGTTATACAAAATGTGACTAACCAGTGTCCACAATTTTTACTTCAGAACTGTTGGTAAGGGTGATGAACAACAGGATACAAATTTGTGCACGCTACGCGTGATTTTGAACTAATTTTTTACATTTTCGGCAAGTCGACCAAATTGTTCGTTCTCCGCGCAAATCCTTGTAAAAGTATTGTGTAGATAGAAGGACTTGTATACAAAGAGTAACTTTCTACAATTGGAAGAAAAAAAACCCCGTTTTTAAAAAGGCTATAACATGATAAATACAAATTGATTGCCAGCTATACACAGTTCTGTCTGTAAGCGTCATAGAACTTGAGTCAAATGTCTATCTACATCTGACAGTAGGGGGGGGGGGGTCAAAAAAGTTTTTCACCCTGTTAAAGGGGGGGTCAGAAAAGTTTGTCAATTTGTATAGGGGAGGTCAAAAAAGTTTAGACACCGACAAAAAAAATTTGGCCAACCCCCCCCCCCCCCAAAGTATTTCTGAACACTCCCTTACTGCAAAAGCGTTTATCAACTCCCGAAATCTTCTTTCCAAGCTTCTTGATTTATAAGATGTTTAGAGGATCCCAAGTGAAAACTCTATGCTTGCATACCCCGCTGCTTGGGTTATCGCGGCAGGCATTATGTGTGCACGGAAAATGTGTTTTTGTTAGCACAACTATCACGGATTCGAATCGCGACTCGGCGGTTTCGCCAATGTATTTCCCCGGTCCCGTTTTTAGCTCCAACCTCAGTATGCTCAGGCTTAACGTTAAAGATATACATTCATGTTGATACACATATTCTAATTCTTATTACATTACAGAATGTGAACAACTACAAAGACTTCAAATAGAGAGTGGCTCTTACTTAAACTTGACATCCCCATATTACCCGGATTACTACACCAACTCGTTGTCATGCGGTTGGAATATATCCAATCCAGATAGGGGCATCTTTGTCGATATTGTTGATCTGGAGTTGGATATTGATACCGATTACCTACAAATATCGTCAGCAACTAATTCGGACAACACCTTTATCTATAAGGAAGACTCGCAGAATCCATTGTCCCTGTACTTTGATGACAATGCCATAGTTATTCGATTCCAGAGTGATTTATTTAATAGATTACGTGGATTTATGCTGATCATATCTGATTCAAATGGAAATGGTATGTATGTTTCAATGTGCATACATTTGTTTTGATAATTCGTTTGTTTGTTTGTTTGTTTGTCTGTTTGTTTGTTTGTTTGATTGCAGTGTTTATCTTCTCCTTGTGGATATATCTTACATTCGAATCAAATGTATCAATAAGAACCAGCTCCTGACGTAATAAATATGTTGTATTTTCATTGGTAATGTACAGATTAATAAGAGACATTTTCTGTGTTTAATATCTAGATTGCATTGCAAACCCAAACCCAATGTGTCATCAACAGCCGGGGTGCACGGACGATTGCTGTAGTGTAATGTTCTCAATAGTAGAGAGGTCGAACAATTATCCGGAATAAAGATTCATTAATTCACGTTAGTTGTATTTGTAATCACAGAACTAAAATGTTCTGCATGATAAAGGGTGCACTACACTAAATGGGGTTTCCCCTACCTTAAGGACGGTGTTTAAAACTAAAATCGGAAAGTATGCATCACAAAATCCTCAATTAAAAAGACTTGACAGTAATACCATTGCGTACATGCCTATGATTTTCATTAATTATGATAAATGGGACATCACCTACATGCACCCTGACTATAAACTGTGAATATCATCTAGGTAAATTTTGATAGATCTTTCAAATTTATGCTTTTTACTGGAAACATTGGCGATTACGGCGACATTTCCAAGCTCGTCAGAGATGTAGTCCACTCCATGGGCATATTTTGGAAAATCGAGCTGGTGCACCTACCTATTTTTTTTCACTTTTTGGTGGGGAAATGTGATCATCTTTAAGAAAAAATGACTCTACGGGGTCCAATTTCGCAATTTAGTGGTCTAAAACAGAGTTTTATATCAGTGTTTTTGTACATATCCCTATGGAGCTCTATTTAGTGGTGTGATCCCTAAAGCAAGGCTGTAACCTCTTCTTGCGAACTTATACTCATATATTTCTCAGTATATTGACGCTTTGCGTTTTCGTAATAACGAATGTGTTATTTTAGAGTAAGGCAATTGGTCAAAACAAATAATATAATTATATTGTCTAAAGGTGTACAAAGGGATACAATTATTTTAACAATGTCTCTGATTGGTGCAATAAATGATGTATCCATCTTTCTGACTAATCGGCCGGTAGTTCTCAGGGGGTTAAATATGTGTTTGGTAACATAATTTCTTCCTAACTTATATTGAAAATTGAGATGACAAATACTCATATGACGATAAACAAAATACTTTCTTATATGATTGATTTGGTTCTTGTCATTATAGATGTCGAGTTTTGTGCTAATGATATTGAGGTGTATCAACCACCTCTGAGCTGTGATGGTGTTGCAGATTGTACGGATGCAAGTGATGAGCCAGAATTCTGTGGTATGGTGCTATATTTGTTTTGGTAGAAACTCTCCTACAGGGCGTGTTAAAAAGTGTCCCATGAATGGTATAAATAATTAAAAATGCATCCTATGTTTTTGTTTAAATAAACTGGCGGTTTTAGTCCGCTATCAAATTCAATTTATCCCATCAAATTTCACCCCCTTACCAACACCCGAGATATGATCAATTCAGTGTGAATCCCACTTTGGTCACTTTTCAACTCTGCATTTTCAACTGAATAAACTGCATTTGTGATTCAAATGGTTATTTGTCATGTTTATAGGATACATCAATGTATTGCTTCCGAGCCCTAACAATAATGTTTTCCTTTTTTTCTTTGCAAAAAATTAAATGCGCAAGAATCAAGCTTCTCAGTGAAATGCACGCGCACTACTGGAAACAAACTTGTTTTTTGTTTGGCCTCAGAACACTGATTTAACATTCATTTTACATTGCACATTATTATACAGAATGTGGTGAGCGAAATATCAGTTTACAACCAGGAAGCACTTACGAGTTGTCGCCCCCTCCTTCACGCATCTTTCCAACCACATACAAAGAGTCAAGTACTTGTCAATGGGTGATTACAACATCTCAAGGAAATGTTGTGTTTGCCCACTTTAATAACTTCAAGATAGAAGATGCGAGAGCATATGCTTCTTATGCCGATGATATGATGCGTGGAGACTACTTGTATGTAGGAACAGAGACGAGCGCGCCTAATTCTGAGTTAGTCAGTTACACTGGAAACGATACTCCTCTGGATCTTGAATCATCTGGAAATAGTCTTGTATTGACTTTTGTGACGGATGAAAGTGTTGCAGATGAGGGATGGTCTGTAACACTATATAGTCGAGAACCTGAATCCAGTAAGTACCGAATCTCCATTAGTAATCACATGGCCCGTATTCTCGTACGTAGTTAAACACGGTTTTAAGCTAAACACGCGTCTAACTTTGACTTTAGACACAGCATTTAACTAAACGCAATTCTCGTACATTTGTTTTACTTAAACACGCGTCTAACTCGCCGAAATGTGTCTAACTTTAAACGTGGGTACGGGGGTAATTTAATGCGTGTTTAACTAAACTCGCGCACCAACTGTATACCTTGAATGATCACTCAACCGTGCCCGGTGCAAGCTGACGTGCGGATCGGGTAGTCTTTAAAAGTACCTTGTGTATTTAAGGCATTCGGTCGATATCTATTGTAACTCATTAGGGCCACAATGAATTAGATACATGTATACAATCAACGCAAGACCACTCTGGGAACGAGATTTGCAGAGCTTAAAATCGTGTTTTGTTAAACACGTCGTTTAAAGGATAAACTCACGTTTAAGTTAGACACGCGTTTAGTTAAACACGGTTTTAAGCTAAAACCGTGTTTAGTACGAGAATACGGCCCATTATGTTTTACACGTAATTGTTTTTGTCTTCAAAATTAATGTGAACAACGAATAATTCACTGATGTTCATTGATATTGTAACTGTTGAAAAGCAAGCAATCCAAACGCTTACTATCCGGAAACTCGTATGTTTGTCCTTACTTGAAAATGTGCAAACACAATATAATGCACACCTGAACATTCAATAATTCGTTGTTGATAATGTATCAGCTCATTTGGAACACATTGTCATAAATAATTTGACATACTTTCGTATAAGTAGCTTACTTATATCTGTATTTTTTGGCATCGTCATACGCTAGTATGTCGTGAAAATCTGAATTCTGAGTTTGGGAATCTAAGACTAGCTTATTAGCGTATGATGATACAAAAACAAAAACAAAAGTAAGCTACTCATGATAGTATGTCAAATCATTTATGAAAATGTTGTAAAAAAAGTGCTGATGCATTAGTATGCTTAATCAACGATGAATTGTACAATTACATACGTTAAGAACAGTCAATAGTTGGATTTGCAGGTTCTTTACAAATGGATCCATAAGTTGTGTGGTTTGTAGATATGTTTCAAATTATTCATTCGAAATTCTCACGATTTTGTGTTATCAGATTTATTTCGGTAATAGCCGTTTCAAAATTTAAAAAATTGGCATTATGATCACGTCTTCGATCTGATTATTATTCTCCAATATCCAGTTTCTAAATGTGCCAATGGACTTGAAATATTACCAGACACTCTTCTTTGCGACGGTGTTGTTAATTGTAATGGTTTACCAACAGACGAAACCAACTGTCAAAATGGTAGGTAGAAAACTACATACTTCATTCTTCTAACTCTGCGCTGATATGTTAACATGTTTGCAACTCGTTATCGCTAAATGTGATTGGCAAATTCTCACAGTCAAAGTTAAAACCCAGTATAGAAGGAGACATTCCCCTGGAGCCATAGTCCGTCCTGTACAGTAACGTAGCGGATGCTATTATTAATAATGCTACGATAGCGGATGCTATTATTAATAATGCTACGATAGCGGATGCTATTATTAATAATGCTACGATAGCGGATGCTATTATTAATAATACTACAATAGCGGATGCTATTATTAATAATGCTACGATAGCGGATGCTATTATTAATAATGCTACGATAGCGGATGCTATTATTAATAATGCTACGATAGCGGATGCTATTATTAATAATGCTACGATAGCGGATGCTATTATTAATAATACTACAATAGCGGATGCTATTATTAATAATGCTACGATAGCGGATGCTATTATTAATAATGCTACGATAGCGGATGCTATTATTAATAATGCTACGATAGCGGATGCTATTATTAATAATGCTACGATAGCGGATGCTATTATTAATAATACTACAATAGCGGATGCTATTATTAATAATGCTACGATAGCGGATGCTATTATTAATAATGCTACGATAGCGGATGCTATTATTATTAATGCTACGATAGCGGATGCTATTATTAATAATGCTACGATAGCGGATGCTATTATTAATAATGCTACGATAGCGGATGCTATTATTAATAATACTACAATAGCGGATGCTATTATTAATAATGCTACGATAGCGGATGCTATTATTAATAATGCTACGATAGCGGATGCTATTATTATTAATGCTACGATACCTCAAAGAAGGTATAGTGGCATTTGAATGTAGCAACATTTGCGCAGTGAATCAATTTGTTTTTTGTTAGTTTTATAATGCGGGAAACTACCAATTCGTTTTGAGTAATAAATACTTAACACACATTCAGTTCATACCTTATACTAAACACACATTCAGTTCATACCTTTTATTCGATATCATCTTAACACTTTCCACGCGCAGTCGTCTGCAGACTACAGTTAAGTTCCAAAATGTCACAAAATGTTTCGAAGATGTTAAAAGTATTGAATTTCACCACCATACTTGGAATCACTATGAGGAATGCATTAAATAAGTACAAACATTCCTAGTTTTGGTTCAGTTATTCTTGAGATAGGCTTTGAAAGTATGGAAAGGTTTCTGAAAAAACTGTTTTGAAATGGTAAAACTAATAGCCTTGTGGATAGTTAAAATGATAAACAAATGTATTGTCCCTTTCCGGTAATATCGGCAAATAATTAAATGTTATTCTAAATTTCCTGAACACTCGCTTTTTCGGTGTTCTGTTTTCTAATTATATCTTTAACTCAATGAATATATTATATACTTGTTTGTCAATTTCTGCTATGGAAAGTAAGTACAAATAACGTCAACTTATCAAAAATCTGTCCATGGATAACAATTCATGGTTCTGGATTGGTACACAAGTTATACATGTATGAACTCGGTTTAGCATAAGACACCATTGCTGATTAAAGTCATCCAATTAGGGGTTTAGGACTTAAAAATAGTGATCCAGTTGACGGTTCACCGACGAATACAGAATAGTGATACATATCGAGTCTATTAAAAAACGCGTTATCAAGAGACCTATTTTTGAGCAAATATTTGGTTGCTGTTACTAAATAAAAGGCATTTTTGACCGCCTAACAACAGAACAATTCTCTAGGCGCTTTACAAAAACATCATAGCTGACTGCAGAGGAACCAAAAACATAAGAGCGAAACAACAAAAGAGTTGGTCAATGCAGTCCAGTCAACTATGATTAACATGAAAAAAGCAAATTGTCTTAAGCTACACATTATACACAATTTTAAAACATGAGAAATTATTAAGAATTACAGTCCCGCTGTACAATTAATTGTCCCACTCTTCAATTAATTGCTACTGTCCGTATCTTCAAGGATCAGCAATTCCCTTCTGCATCCTCCCTCCATCTATATCTAGTACCATCTTGACTCGTGTGTTGCGGATGCAGAATATCTATTATCGTTAGCAATCATCGTAGCACATTGAAACAAATCAGGTTTTAGACCCTACATTACTATTTTGAATAAACTATTACTTTATGATCTCTGTACAGATACAACAACAGCGCCATCAGTAGATTACACAACAACTGGTAAGGAAATAATGATATAACCATTTAATACATCTCTCCGTTGTCTGACGTTTATGAACATGATGAAGCCCCTGTAATGAATTCTCAGTTTCAATCAGTAACATGATCAATGAATTGCCTCCAGATGAACAAAAAGTCCCTTTTGGAAGAATCTACTTTGAAACCCGTTGTACTCAAAGTACAAAAAAAGATTGCGTTCTCCCCCCCCCCCCCCCCCCCACCCCCCCCCCCCCCCCCCCCCACCCCAACTTTCAAAGTTCTCATTTGTATTCATTATCCAGGTACATGTAGGTTCTTCTTTCTCTATAGTTTGACAAAAATCAGTTACCATTTCCTACATTCTGAAAGCTAGGATAGTCAATAGTAAATTCCTCAGTCATACGCTAGAATGCCAACCAAACCGACCAGGGATTACTAGGTATATTTAAAGTATTCTTTGATTATTATTATTACTGTAATACAGCAGCATTGTGTTCTACTACGGATGAGGTACAATGTCTTGATGGAACGTGCATAGATGCGACCTTGGAATGCGATGGTTTTAATGATTGCGCTGATAATAGTGATGAGCTGTTCTGTTGTCTTGAGACACAATTTAATTGTCTCAATGGAAGATGTGTTGAGCTAGATTTAGTGTGTGATGGAAACAATGATTGCAGAGATAACAGTGACGAGGTGGATTGTTTTGGTAAGTGATACACGTGGGTGGGTAGAAGGAGTCCTTTCTATGTGACCACCATCTTTAAAAATGGCGGGGAATAAATATAACATCATATGTCGTGCATCTGAGCAGTGACATCAAAGCGTGTTATAGTGATCGACAAAGTGTTTACACGAATCCGTCGGCATTCGTCTTTACGCATGCAGTGCGTCGAGCGTATACGAGAGCGCGTAGCAACAACGTAGCAACGGGCGAAAAAACCAACAAAATGTCATGAAATCTCACCCAAAATAAGAAAATCAAACATAAACTGGTTCATCGTTGGACACAATCGATTCCGTATTATTATATAGGTGTAAAGTAGGCCTATATGGTTCTGAATAAAAAAAATCAGTTATTATTGCTTATTTTTGTTATCATAGGTACTACAACCGCATCCACACCAACTCTATTTCCTCCTACAATGTCAACAACATTTTGTTGTGATGATATGTCAACGTGTCTACCTGCCGCTTGGAAATGTGATGGTGTAATGGACTGTCCTGATATGTCTGATGAAATGGACTGTCCATCGTGTCGAAGTTATGAATTCCTCTGTCAAAATGGAAGATGTATCCACGAGCGTACTGTATGCGATGCTGAAGACACCTGTGGAGATGGCAGTGATGAGATAGGATGCCCTCTATGTCAACATGATGAATTCCAATGTAGTAATGACAGGTGTATTCATGAAGAGAAAGTCTGTGATGGAGAGGACACGTGTGGGGATGGGTCAGATGAGATGGGATGTCCAACGGGACAACCATAAAGGTGGTGGGTAATGGGAATGTAAATTAACCTTTAAAATAAAATAAATGTTGCATTGACATCAAAAATGAATGTCATTGTAGTCGGCTCGATGAGTTAAATTTTCTTTAGCAAAGAGGAAATAAATTAGTTATGTTCTATGGGCTCCCTCCACACCATTTTTTAATTTTTTAAATATTTTGCATTTCAATATTTTCAATTATATTTAACAGTCCAGGCAAATGACCAAATCTGGAAATCGGGATTGATTTCCAAATCTGGAAATGTAGTGATCAACTTATTTTGCAGGTAGTTATTTTTGTGAACTACCAAAATGCTTTAATTTTGTGGATACTTAATTTTGCGAGTCGAAACCAAACAAACATACCATTATAAATACACTTGCCATTTTTTAAGGTTATTATTTTCGCGAATTTGAGCAAGAGCTATTTTTGCGAAATTAAATTGTTCACGAAATTAACAGTTTTCTGCACGGGGACGACCTTATTTTAAGTTTGGCGACAAACTATTTTTTTGGTAAATCATGCTACGATAATAACCTAAATTATCACCGTGGCGTTTTAATTTTGATCGGGGCATTTTAAAAATAAAGGAATTAATTGATTAATTAACTAATTTAATTAAGCATTAATTAGTGGAGAAATGGTCATCGGGTAATAATTTTTGCTTTTTATTAATTGGTATGTCTAATTAACTTTTAAATTTAAAAAGTAAAAATAATTGCTGACATCTATGTTTTAATCAATTTTGTAGTTTTTGAATCTAATCACAAAGTGTACAGCATTGGTTTCCAGATCAGGCAATCGATTTCCAGATATAGTACATTTCCAGATTTGGTCATTTGCCTGGACTGTTTAACCAAACAAACCATTCGATCGACACACTCTCCTGAGAGGTATGTGTGTCCACTCGAAGAACAGGTCACCTTTTGCACCTAATACATCTGGTGATAATTACCATACAAATGATTACACCATAATGATTTTCATATAATATGATTGATTATATTTTATAATTTGATATTGTATAGTGGACCTATATCAGTTAAGGAGTAATAAAATAGTTCAAAGGGAATTGGATTCCTTCTTAGTTTATTATATTTCTTTTAGTATTAAATGGTAATAAATGAATTTTTGCAGGGCAGGTCCCTCATACGGTTTTGTTGTTGTTTTTATTCGTTACTGTTGTTATGTTCCGTATCCCTGCTCGTCCACACATGTTTACTTCTTTTACTGCGTATCAATATTGTGTGTGCTATAATGCTTGATAAAGCGAAATGAATTTTATGTTAAGAAATAACATAGCTTTACGGAATGACTATGTGTAATCAATTCGTTTTATTAGACAGGTGTTTTTTATGGTAACAAATGTTTGACCACAGGGATATGACTTAAATCACAAATCAACCAAGTATTGACTCTTACTTACCACATTCTCTATCGAATGTTATTTAGTTTGGATGCAGTTTTGCAAACTTATTTATTCAGGAAGTTAATATTCCGAATGAATGACTTCGCATGTCAGGGTCGTCATCAATTGAAAATTGCTTAAAATAATAAATGTTGTTTAAACGATTCTGGGTTCCTGCCATCCACGTTTGTTTACATTTTTACTAAAATAGGCTAAGTATTGTTTTCTACCAGTATTGCAGTGGGCTGAAGTCATTAAAATAATTGAATAAGACGTATTACAATCGTACTTGTTATTGGATAAAGTGCTGTATTTAGTGAATACGAACTAAAAGAGTTCTTCGCGAATGCGGAAAATAACTTGGTATGTTGTTTTGCATTAATAATTTAATGTTACTAATTCGTGTATTGTAAACTAAAGGCAGTCTAAGAATTTGAAAAAAAGATTAGTAACGGGACATGTGGCAGTGGTGTAGTGGGCAAATGCAATTCTCTTGGCTACTCAGTGGGGTCAAAAAGCCATATTTTCCGCGAAAAATACGTCACTGGTCCAATCAATATATATTTACCAAATAGCGACCTCTATAGTCTGTAATAGTAAACCTAAAGAAAATATATTTTAAGCTACAAAGCGGTACGATGACACAATTGCCTTTTGTCTTTTAAAATATGGTTTCTCAACTCTTAGAAGGGGGACAATAACATTAAGGAATGCTACCGAGAAATTCTCCGGTTCGCTCTTCCTCGCATTATATAAAGTCAATATCCCCCTACTTTCAAATTTCGGCAAAGCGTTTCGAACATGTGTACAGTTAGGCTCTGTGCCATTGATGTGTTGTGCGGCGATAAGAATTATCGTGTCTCATCTCGTCTGGGTTGCTATAACCACGATATTCCCCTCTAACGCACCGAATTAAATCAAGCCAACGATTGATAATATAATATAATACAACCACGTACCTGTCATGTTCAGCAGGGAAGGATGGGTTCGCGATTGCGTAAAGCATTTAAACGAAAGCGATCTGCTTTATAACAGATGAATAATTATCTCTCCGGTAATTGGATATAGACCCAATACAAACCATCCCATTCATACCACACACACACCCCCACACATACAACAGCACCCCGTACGTACAGCGTTAATTTTCTAAGAACGTACATGCACAAAGGTAACTCCATCTACGACAACGCGTTCCTCTGTACAAACAATGAAGCTCAAGGGTTATTTGACGCCAGACAAATTTGATAACCTCTGGTTTGAAACTGTCCTAAATTCATCCAAACAGTAATTCAGCACTAGCCTATGGTCACTCATAACGCTATAACATATTTCATCCCTCACCAAATACTTTTTGTAGCAAATCAAAATAGCTAAAGAGAGAAATTTGGGGGTATCAAAATACGTTGTGAAAATGATGAATATTTGGAAAACGCCAAAAGTACGCACATGTATTGAATAGGGGCTCATTACATTATTTTACGTCATGATTCCACGAAACAAAAATGCCTAAAACTCACACAAAAATTCATAATCTCACACGTTGTCTTGGCCTAGTACAATCTATAATGTGTAACTGTACTTACTCTACTAAGATGTCCAATACAAACAAGTGATTGGCAAATTAATTCCGAGATAAACTCCTGGTGTTTTAAAAATACAGACAGCGTAATGACGTCGTCAGATATTCCAGAATAGACGCTAAAATCAGTGCTCGCGATTGGCTCAGAGCTGTCAGGTGACGGGCGCGCAACAGTGATAAGGTCAAAAATGAGTGGACAGGCGAAATAACAGGTCTACGGGTATAACCCCGTTAGATAAGGTCCTCACCCTGTTGGATGTGGTTAGTAAATAAATATATTCAAATCGTAATAATAAAAACGATTCCCGCTACAATAGTGTATTGCGGCAACTACATACGTATAGACGACAAAAGCTTGCCTGTCGGTGTGCGCGCGCATTCGAAGGGTGTGTCCATTATAAACCATGCACTAAACCAAAAACTAGTCAATTATAAAAACAGCAGTCAATACAACAGTCAATGCATGTTCCCCCATGCATGGAATGGAACCAGGCACATAACATTGTTGATCAACAAGAGGTGACATGGTCTATACTAGCTAACGAGATACATAAACATAGTTTGATACAAAAAGCAACGGTGATAGTTAAAATACTTCTACTATTTTAAAACATATTAATTTAATATACACACTCACCAGTGCGATAGATGTAACGCTATTTGTAAAGTTTATAGACACTTATTTCATCCAGTTTTTTTTATTACGCCTTACCTCGAACCCATGATGAGCACGACGGACAATATAGCACATAATTTGAAATCGATACCTACAGATATAACCGCGTCTGGGAACGAGAGTGACATTTTATTTATGGATGTTGAGAAATTATTTCATGCCAGAGCAAAAGGATACATAGCGACCTTGGTCCGAAACACACATAGCTTCAAAAGAAAATATCCACTTCTCCATCGTTTATTTTCAAGACGTCGGCTTGCACGTCAGCTTGCACCTGTCATGGTTGAGTAATCACTCAAGGCGTACACTTGGTACACGAGTTGAGTTAAACGCGCGTTAAACTACCCCGTACTCATGTTTAAAGTGAGACACTTTTTGTAAACATTTAGCACATCTAGGTAATTCGTGTACTTTAAAGGGGGACTCAAGGAAGTTAATTTTTGAATTTTGTGAGTGCTATAACTATTGAACTATGACTCAAATGTTATAAAAGTATACATTTTTGGAAAGGAAATAGGTCAGAAAATCTAAATTTTGCGTCAATTTCAACTCTTTTTTTAATAATATCTTTTACATTTTGACTAAAAAGCAAAAAAAGCAAAAAAAATATTAGTTTTTAAAAAAAAAAAAAATCTTCCCTAAGTTAGTGTCTTTACATCATAAGCTAGCAATTTGGGCATTTTTTACTCAAAATTATTTTTGTTAGCCTTGTTGAACTTTTATGGATCAAAAAAGTGATTTTTTTTGTGATTTTTTCCAAAAATCAACATTTGTGGTCAAAATTGACGCTAAATTTGGATTCTCTGATCCATTTCCTTTCCAAAAATGTATACTTTTATATGCATTTGATTAATAGTTCAATAATTACTGCACTCACAAAATTCAAACAATCAAGTCAAAAACTTCCTTGAGTCCCTCCTTAATTTATGTTGTTCTTGAGATATTGTGGCATTATCCTACACAAATTTAGCTTATACTAGTGTTCTTTTATTCCGGGTAAAACTTGAGTGTTTTGAATAAATAATAGGTCGGTGATGCACGCGGACAATTAGACTCATCACAACACAACTTTGCTATCATTGAGTATGACCATATAGTGGAGACAAATTTTTAAAAAGAGGCCAATTACCACTAACTGAAAACTTTACTTGGCACGGACCAGTTACCCCATCATTGTGGCAACTGGTCCTATATGTTCCAACGGTTAGAATACACAGAAATCAGTGAATGACAACACGAAAACTAGGCAGTATTTTCTTTACAAACACATTTCCATATTATTTAACATGTAAAAAGGATACATGTCTCATGAAACCCATGTTTTATACAGTTTTCGTGGTTAACGTGTAAATAGCAGTATGCTAATGGTGTACAAAGCAAGCGAAATTTTCGACTGCACATTTATTAGATAAAACGGTTTGAACCTAGTTAAATGGTTACATGGTTGTGTTATTCAGATGCCCCATACATTTGTCTATATATACACCTTTCTTTAATGATTTTATTTACTTCATATAATCATCATTTAGTACTTATAATAAACCATCATGATATTTAGCCAGCTTTTCATGTTACAGGGGAAGTTAGTCAATATGACAATGATGACCCAACGGTTAATATACACAAAAAACAGTTGATAAAATACATCATGATATTTCGTCATAGCAAATACCTTTACAGACACCATTCAAAATATATATAATAAAGATGTAATTCATAATACCGAGGTTTTAAACCATTCTAAAGCAATTTCATGTCATATTGTAATCCTTCAATAGCAGAAATAGTGGTATTAGACCCGAAATGCCCCAAAATGTCTAAGAACTAGAAAGAATGTGAATTATTTCATATTCTATTCACATTTCAATACCGAGTCATGTTTTATTGACACTAACAACTAATTTTCATAATGAATTTTACAATTTTGATTAAGTTTTTGCAGGCGGACCAGTTGCCCCATACCCTTCGGACCACTTGCCCCGACAAATGACGTAGCGCTTTGTCGAGATGAAACA
Source organism: Ophiura sarsii (assembly GCA_035610835.1). Taxonomy (NCBI): domain Eukaryota; kingdom Metazoa; phylum Echinodermata; class Ophiuroidea; order Amphilepidida; family Ophiuridae; genus Ophiura; species Ophiura sarsii. The sequence goes on from CM069441.1 coordinate 1,141,091, forward strand.
TTATTCAAACACGCCTGTGACGTAACACATTTTACGCCAAAATGTGTTTTAAAACATAACACAATTTGTCATAATAATCAATAACTCCCAATACATTTCAGAAAAAAGGCAAAACTGCATTTTTGTTTTTAGCCATTACACAGATTTCTGTAGCCAGCGAGTAGCTTTGAATTCGCAAATATTACGGCGTTCGGTTCCTACAAGTAGACGAGTGTCTTTACATAAAATGAGAAATGGTGTACTTTGTTATTTGCAAATTCATAAACTAATAACTCTACCAAATAAATACCCGTGATAATGATTTAAGTTGAAGCATTCTTTAAATGATAATATTGATCGCAAATCCAAACCACCAATGTCCCAAGTTTAGCAATGCGCCATTTTACGGTCATTTCAACCACAACCTATGGTTTTAATCATATTTCGGAAAGTCCCTAAGCACACTACAATATAGCACCCATCAAATGCAATATGCACCTAGCATCTTAAGCCGAATGTGTACTGCATGTATATATTTACTGTTGCATATCTGTCAATCATATCGTCGCTGTTCTGACATACCAGCACATCGCTTTACTTAATTCTGTTGTGATGTGCCGGTATGTCAGAACAGCGACGATATAAAGTACATTAAACATGATCTAAACCCATCTTCATATATCGCCCATACTATCTGTGAATTTTCAATCAGTCACTCAAGGAGTTGGCTTCAACTGTTCAAAGATCTGGAGAAAATCATATGTGTAAATACCCTAAAGTTCCAATTGTTTTGGATTGTAGAAGGTAAGGATATATGTCAAGTATCAACAAAAGTCGTACTGTTCAAAAGAAAGCAGTATGCCCATACAATTACAAAATCCTTCATTTCGGACCACTTGCCCCACGGTCCAGTTGCCCCATATTCCCCTATATCATTTAACAAATAATACCTATGAATGTACATATATCATCCTCACAAGGAAAGTGACTTTTTGTTATGTTTACGCAAATGATGAAGCAGAACCTAAACATAACAAACTGAGCACAAAATGGATATGACTGAACCGTAAGAAAGATCGTCGGAATTATACCAACTGGAAGTAGCTGACATATCGGGGGAACACCTTGATATGTGGTCTTTTAGGTGCTCGTATCGTAGTGTTTATTTATGTTGGTGTCGGATAAGCAAGTTAAAACATATTCCAATATTTTATTAATATTGCGATGACTGTATGTAGAAAGTTAGGCGTTGTATAAAAGTAAAACATCCCCAGCGTTGAGCAATTCGTCGAAAACAATGTCTTAAAATGTTGGTGGAAACTGTTTCTGTTGCTAAAATATGTTGCGTAAAAATATTCCACTTTGGCAACTGTTGCAAGAGCATTGAGGAAAATCACGCAAGAGTTGATGCAAGTTACGCACATGTGAATTTTAGGCAACTGTTGTCCAAAAAAGCCAATTTCGTGATTGCGTCATTCAATCATTATGGCGTCTTGTGCACGAGCATCTGTTTGCACGAGCTGGGATCTCTGGATCTGGATAATTTATAATCTGGTAAATATAATTAATGGTAAATCCGCATCAACATCAGAGTTTGTGACATCTGACAGGCGTTTTGTGAGTCCGGTTTTGAATGTCTGAAGCTTAGTCTGTCAAGAAGATGATGTGATAGATCGGTCAAAACCTCTGTGGTCGTCCATGTAATAAGCTTATTTCGTCATGTTCGTATAGGTTTAAAATACCCAACAAATCACTAAATAAAAGCCCACAACCAATAAACAATAAAACAACTCAACAAATGGTTAAAAAATGCTCAACAGTTGAGCTGTTGCATACTTGAACAACTGTTGAGTGAATATAATTGCCCAACTTTTGAGTAACTAGAATTGTTCAACTGTTGGTGAAAACATGTTATCCAACGGTGTTGGGCAAATTTTACTTAACAGTTGAGCGGTTGCATACTTAAACTTATACAATACAATACAATACAGAAAGCATTAATTGCGCCATTTCCAAAAGGCTCAGAGCGCTTACAAGATAAAACCTTAAAATTACAACTTAAACTACAAAATGTGAGTGTAACATGAGCATAGGACGTACAATATATTATAGCAATTACAAAATAGATTAGAAACAAAATATAAACAGAAAAACTGTTTAAGGGAACAAATGAGTTTTAAGAGCTTTTTTGAACACACTTGTAGATGATGATTGTCTAATACAGATAGGTAGCTTATTCCACTCTTTTGACGCACAAACTGTGAAAGTTCTATCACCAGCTAGAACTCTAGTGATAGGGTATTGAAGACGTAGATAGTCATTAGAAGATCGGAGTGGTCTCTGTGGAACATATAATGATAAACAATTTGACAAGTAGATTGGTCCTTGGTTATGAAGACATTTATAAACACACAGAAGTAATTTAAAGATGATCCTTTGGCGTATTGGAAGCCAATGCAGTGATTTTAAAAGTGGTCCAGGCGAATGTTTTCGGTCGACTTCAAATACAAGACGTGCAGCCCAGTTTTGCAAACGTTGCAGGCGAATGATGTAAGTAGATGGTAGCGAAGAGAGAAGGCCATTACAATAATCAAGACGTGAGAGTATTAATGAACGTACAGCATGTTGACATGTAGGTTGATCAATATATTTCCTGATTCTGCCGATATTTCGTAAATGGAAAGTAACCGTTTTGCTGACATTTGTGATATGTGATGACATGGTCATTTGTGAATCAAAGAAGGCACCTAAATTCCTTACGGTCTTCACAGGTTGAACAACGTTGTGTAAAATGTTGAGTAAATATTTAAGCAACCTTTTTGCAGTGTAGTCTTTCTGAAAATCATAAACACAACAATTATTCCCGACATGATGGATGCTATCCAAAACTTGGATAACCATTGTCAGATTTAAAATACAATGTTTAATTTTTGAGATATTAGACAGTACAATGGGTATATAGTTGATAATTTTCTCTAACCATCATTTTCTAGCACGTAATTTGACTGAAATTTCAGCATTTTCAGAAGAATGATGCATCGTTCCTATCACTCAGCATGATTAATGCTAAAAGATTAACCTATTATTAACGATCTTAGGACAGGTAAATGACTTATTTGACCTTACCACGAGCTGACTTATTTTATTACCATCCAGCACGGTTAGTGCATAGAATGATGAATAGATCAATAAGTATTCTAAAAATAAAACGATGTCTAAAAAGAACAAAGGAAAAAATTCCCGACTTGGAAAGCTTGTGAATCAAATTATTTATTTCAAATCAAATATTCACCAAAAATCGTGCTTTGCCATCTTTGGAAAGGATAATATTCGAAACATCCTGCGTTTACGTATCAGTAAATCGATATGATTAAATCTCATCTTTTTGACCAGTTTCTCCAAAGATTATCCAAGTGGTTTTACAAATAGTGTAGCTATTTCTATAAATGATTGGTAAATATAAATATTGTTAGATCATTAGGACAACTTAATCTGTGTCAACATTTGACGCACTGCTGAACAAATACACGTTATTTTTTGTTTAACATGCTGCATTTTCTCCCGACATTTCTCAAACTTTATTATGCGAGACGTCTGATAATCAAATTAGAAATTGCTTTAACTGATATTTGATTAGATTTCTTAATCGATTCAATTGAATAATGTAATTTCAATTGCAATCCCTTGTAATGGAAATGTTTTAAATACGAAACTATGGTCGTTAACAAATTTGTTGATCAATATCAGCTCTTATGGTCATTTCTAAGCGTTTTCCTAATTGATACAATTGCTACTTATCGAGATCATTGTGTTTCTGTCATGACGTATTTCAACTTGATCAATGATTTTGGTATTTTGTGGGATAACCCCTATTGAAAAGTAGTCGACGCTATTATGCAGTCACCCTTAGCCGGCGATTTATTGTGCTGATCTAGAATATTGCTTGGCCACAAAAATGCACAGTGCATGCAAAATCGGTGCCATTGTGAGAAAGTTGTGTGTGTAACAAACACTGGATTAATGACCCGGGGAATAATACCGTGCCGGGATACTAAAGGTAAGTTTGTATCATTTTATCTTAATTCCATAGATATTCTGACAAAATATTTCTAAAGTTGGTTTAAAATGTATTATTATTATAGATGTTGCATAAGGATTTGTTAGATATTTAACACATTGGAACATAAAGCTTGACATAAGTTAAATAGCACGCTCCGCCGATTCATAATTATTATACCACGTTGTATATTACCGACCCTGACTTTACACGTTTATAACCTTGTACCTAAAGCAATAGTTCAGAGATTCTTTACACGCGACATACGAGATTGTGGTTCAGTTACAGGTTAGGTTTACAAATCAATGTTAGTATTTTAATTTTTGTATACCAAACGTCATATAACCTTGATGGTCAATACTTCTTCAATAGTGTCTTTATAGTATTGTTTGTCTACCCTTGGTCCAGTGCAAAATATCATAACACAAAATATGAAGTTTAAGTCTGGACCTTAAACATTAACGCTAGCAGTCCAATTCTGTCAACAATGGTTTCTAACCAATATTGTTATGTTAAGATGGAAGGAATAGTCAATTCACAGTAACGTAAGTCATATTAAAGATATTAATCTCATTTGAAATGTATAGGATATACTATAGCAAGTTATGATGGTCCAACGCAATATAAACTGTTAATATATAAACAAATCATACTGGAGTTGGTATTGTTTTAAAAGTTTGCATCAAAATGTCATGGGGTACCGGGTTGTTAATAAAAACACAAAAATGTGCATTACTGTATGTGGACTGACTGCATACCTCATAAAGTGTAAACATACCATACATATTAAAGAAACGTAAAACGCATTCAACAACATATTGTATAATGAAAACTGCACGTAGATCTTATGTTTACCATATGCAAGGGATTGTCCGTTACAACATAATATGACTCACTTATACTGGTTTTGGAAACACCTTTTGTAGTGGGTTTCGAGTCAAATTTTTGGGGACATAAACATAAACCTACGTACAGTACATACCATCCAAAGTTCATAAGTAATAACCTGGAAGTGGTAATAACAACCATGCATAAGCAACATGACAATGACAACTGCACAATAGTTGAATATAATTTTATCAGAATTCCACACATGAACTAAAGGCGAATGCGTGTGTCATTGAAATGATAGACGTATGAATACAGGGCACATATCATTAGCTGACTAATGTGTCTTTCAATCTTTTAGTACCTTTATAATAATAATAATAAAAATAAAAACAGTGTTTATACAGCGCACTGTGGATCACAATCCCTCAGAGCGCTTTACAATATGATACATCATAAAATAATAAAAATACAAGCAAATCAATAAAAAAAATTGCAAGACCAACAATTGCACATTACATCAAGCACTGATGTTTGTTTATCATTGTTCATGTTTTGTAAATGCTCTTTTTCTTCCATTTTAATCAACTAGCAGGTTTAATTCCGCCGTGGTATTCTGTTTTCTTTCTCATGTTTGGCGAAGTTATGATTTTGTAGCTAGAGATTCATTAGGCCTACATATCGAAACAAATGAAATTAAAGAGCTTAGACCAAAACTAAAAATATATTTTGTCAAATTTTGTCGTTCTAGTTTTATTATAATCCGGATTTTTAAAAAAAATAATAATAACTGTTTTATTTGTTGAATTATTGACCAAAGAGTGCCAAAAATGTAATTTTTGACCTCCAAAATCATGACTAAAATTGCTGAATGTATTATATACCTAAATTAAAGGGCGATCGTAGAAAACATACATGTACGAATTTCTTAATGCTATGGCCTTCTAACATGTCTAACAATGAAACAAAATACGTTAATATAAAATTCTGAATACAGGTTTAAAGTAAAATAATAAGAAAACGTTGGATTTTCCTATTCAAAAATCTATAGTTATATCGTATTACTCAATATAAAAACACGGGGTTCTGGAACTTAACTGCACAGTGAAATTGACAGACAATACTCCTTTTATTAAACTCTTAATACTTTCCACATCTCTTGCCCAAAACGTGTTATGTATAAACATATACAGGGTTCAATTGTAAAACTTTCTCACACTTAAGGGCACTCTTTAATTGCAATTCAAACCTTTCACTTCATTAAATGCATTGAACCCATAGTGTCATCTATAAGTGTAAGGATAATGGTCCCCCGAAACTATTGGTATATATTTCTACAAGTATTATTTGCCAAACCCTTTAATAACAAAAGCACAATTGGTTTGTATACCTATAACAATAACATGGCCTGAGGTAACCGATTTGTATAACGACTGTAAAACGTCTACAGCTCAACTCTGTACCCTACTAGGGTCAGAGAGTTCGGTTATACTTGACCAAAAATAGTTAATTAAATTGGACACATTCCTGGCATTTTCACACAGTTCTTACGTACTTAACGCGATTTTCCGTTCACAATACTTATAGTTTCTTTATGGATAAAAGTATTGTGTAATAAAGTTAATTAGTTTACTACAACTTTATGCGAGGCTCAGTGACAAGCCACCTTCTGGTAGATTCTACCATCTTGACCATGCCGATGCGAGGCTCAGTGACAAGCCAGCTTCTTGTAGATTCTCTACCATCTTGACCATGCATTTCTTGTAGATTGGGTGCATTTTGATGCTGATAAAATGGTAGATTTGCCGCACTGACATTATATTAACACTAAACTTGCTCATGATTAATGTGTCTGCTGGAGAGTGGACACAACAACGTTTTCATTTTCAATAGAATTATTAACAATTAAAGTTAACTCATTCTTAAATTGACTGTATTACAATAATTTATAATACCTCTGCAACCATGGTCTCAACTCATTGCATGTTATCTATTGGTGATAGATCATTCTTCAAAGTGCATAATGCAATAAAATGTGCACCATTATATTTGTCAGACATTTTAACGCGTTCATTTTGATTATCATTTACTGAATCGAGCATATCTCGAGCATTGTCACTGATTATTTTGGCTAGCTTATTGGGTATTACTACCCATGCTTGAATTATGATATTTGCATACTTATATGATATAATCTACTAAATAGCTCTCATCCATCGCATCATTCAAAAAATTATCATTATAGCGAGCTCAAGTTACACTAAAATACAGCAAAAATAATTGTTTGACTCATATGACACATATAATGTATCCACAAATAATGTCAAACCTGTTTTTTAGTACTCTGAAGAACATGAAACATAATATACTTCGTGTTTTATTAAAATTTGAGGTGGTAAAAGTAACGCAGTGTGGCTGTTCTCATTGGAAACAAATCCTGACATGCCTGACTTTGAACTCGTACAGTATCTCGCAAAGTTGAAATCGGATTTGTCTGAAATTTAACCTAGAATAATCCAATGGTACAGTATATTGTTACGTTGGTAAAGTGCATATATGTTATTCACGTTCATAAGCTACATTGCTGATGTGAATATGTAAATTTACTATTTGAGGCAATTAAGTTTTGATATTTTTATCGTAAATTAATAATGTCAAATATAATGTGTTTGATTCTCGAGAATATAGAAAATTCAAACATATACGCTTTTAGTGACTTTTTACCCAAAGAATTTAGCCTGTTTTTATCAATTTTTATCAAAACAACAACATCTCTCTGACAGCTGACTTGTCTACTGAACTAATAAACACACTCCATGGGGTGCAGTTAATGGCTATATAGTACTTTTAAATGATAGATTAAACATAAAATGTTAATGAACGGTTGATATTTTTCTACGATAATCAATATATTTCCACCATAGCTTGATTTTGTTAGCTTTTCATACTGTTCAGGTCAATTGCAAGTAGTATGTACACGTGTATATAAACTCCTCACAAAAAGTATCGAAACACTTAAAAATGATCCAATATATAACGGCTCGAAAGGGTATGCATTAATCGAAGCAAATATCCAAGTGTATAATTTTGTTCTGCGTATTTTGACACCTCGATCGTTGAGATACAATGTTGCGGAGCGGAGTTATTGTCATTTTAATGATCGTAGATCCAGTTTCAAAAGTGAGACTCATCCCTATTGAAAAGTACGAATCTGATAATTCTAAACAGTAAATGCAAACCTCTTTCTACAGGGTGTATCAAAAAAGTAGGACTCTATTTCATGACGGTTTAATTCTTATTATAATCATTGGACCATGACCAATTTAGTCTCAATGTAAAGCCCAATTAATTATGATATACTGTAAATATGAGATAAATCCGATGACAAATAAGAAAACTAGCGTACTTTGTGTAAACCATGTCATTTACTGGTTTGTACAATGGGAATTCACACAGTAACAGTCGAGTAACATGAAAGTGCTCGATTTGTAACTCAATGAACCATCCACAGTGGGTTCGAGAACTGTTTAACAAAACTTTTTTAATTTGCACATAATATGCATGCATCTGTTTTGCGGATTTGTTTAGCCAGTATTGATTTGTGCCAGAATTAAATGGATTACCAAACTAAACTCTGATATTGACTGATAGATTATTTACTATGTTGACAATTATTATAACGTATTGAAACGTAAACCATGTTATTTACTGGTCTGTACATATAGATCCCATTGTGCAAACCAGTAAATGACGTGGTTTACGCAAAGTACGCTAGTTTTCTTATTTTGCATCGGATTGATCTTATATGTTCAGGATATCATAATAATTAATTGGGCTTTACATTGAGACTAAATTGGTCATGGTCCAATGATTATAATAAGAATTACACCGTCATGAAACAGAGTCCTAATTTCTTTTGATACACCCTATATAGGATTGTCACTTTTGAAACTGGACCCACGACCATTGAAATGACAATAACTCCGCTCCGCAGCATCGTATCTCATCGATCGAGGTGTCACAATACGCAGAACAAAATTATGCACTTGGTTATTTGCTTCGATTAATGCATACCCTTTCGAGCCGTGATATATTGGATCATTTTTAAGTGTTTTGATACTTTTTGTGAGGAGTTTAGTCCATCCAATGTCGAAAGTGGAAATGTATTTCAGTATTTAATCACCTTCTATTGTTTATTTACAGCCACATCTATTCCCAAGTTCACCAAATCGATGTTACAATGGATACATCGTCAACAGAACTACCACAAAGAAGTAACAAACATGTGGAATGTGATCAGCAACCACTCAAACCACGGAACTCCAATCGACACTTCCAACTTGTTGTAGTGGGTGTATTATCGTTTGTCGTTGTCTTAGGTTTAACAGTGTTTATAATGGCATATGTTGCTTCAAAGAATGATACAACGGATCTCGTACAATACACAGAAGATACAGGTAAGGATCTTAAAGCAGGTGTCCGGCAAGCAAAACATTGTGCATTATATGTTTGAAAAAGAATTATCGCGCCCAAATCACGTAGTAATATAGAACAAAACATCATACTTATCTTAAAAACCGAATAAACACTGCCATCTCTCAACATGCCATTTTTAAAATTCGCGGCAATCGAAAGTCCCGGCATCAATGAAGTCATAGTTATACAATGCACTTGCGTAAATTTGAGCACCAATAACCATGACGTCATTGATCCCGGGTCTTTCGATCACCGCGAATTTTAAAAATGGCATGTTGAGAGATGGCAGTTTTTTATTCATTGTTATGATAAGTATGATGTTTTGTTCTATATAACTTCGTGATTTGGGCGCGATAATTATTTTACTTACATATAATGCACAATGTTGTGCTTGCTGGACACTTTCTTTAAGTAGTGTAGTCTTCTCAACGGTGGGTGACCCGATTGAGGCCAAATATTTTCATTTGATGTTTACTAATCTATGAAGGTGCATCATAAATCACACTGTCATACATGTATGCCAATATTTGAGCTAGAGCTAACTCCAATGGCTTTTAAGATAGAACCAAAAAATCACTCAAAGTTTCCCCGTAGAACAGTATACAAACCTCTTGAATGGTGAATCACTCCCCAGGTAATTCACGTACTTCTCATTTACAGTCATCAAAAAAAGTAACTATACAGGTAATAAATGGACTTTAAACTATAAAAATATATATCCTACCTAAAAATATTAAATCATAAAGTTGTTGAGAAATTTATCTTCTTTAATATGAGATATTGCACGCTAGGATCGGTTGAATATTGAAGAAGTGACAATCAAAAATGTAAGGTAAAGTTACAATTTCATTTTCACATTTTACATTTCAACACGTGGGAGGGTATGACAGGTAGCGTGTGTGTGGCGTATTGATCCATCGGAACAATACGGTCGACTGTCCAACCTGCGCATGCATCCCCCAATTGCACTACCGGTAATCCATAAGGTACCCGTAGATTGGTCCGCGTGTAGAAAATAAAAATGTGAAAATGGAAATCGGACTTCACCTTACATTTGAGAGTTTAACTTCCTTAATATTCACCTAATCTTAGCGTGCAATATCTCATCTTAAAGAAGATGAATTTCCCAACAACTTTGTAATTTGATATTTTTAGGTAGGATAAAAATTATATATTTTAGAGTTAGAAGCCCATTTATTACCTGTATAGTTACTTTTTTGATGACTGTATAGCATTCAAAAGAAGCATCTCCCCGAAGTTTTGAATGGTAATGAGTAAAATATGGGCCTTATTCTAATATCAAAATCACAATCTCAATGGGTAAGAGACATATATGTGATGCGATCTGTGAAAACCCGCCACATGGTGGCATTTTTCATATTGGAGATATTTATATTATAAGAAAGCTAAAACTGTGCTGATTTCAGAACTGTTTCGATCATTTTTCTACGATCACTACAAAAAAAGTTATGAGTGAATGATGATTGTGATGTCATCAAAAGCTACAAAACAAGAAATCATGAAAACAGGCCAAAAAAGATACATAATTCAATATAATAACATTTTAAGGTTAATAATAAAAGTGACTTAAGTGAGTTTTTGACGGTGAAATTTTATGAAAGATGATGATACAAAGTATTGGAAACTAATTTTTCTTTAAAAAATCTATTAAAAAAGTTTTTTTATTTTTTTATTTTTTTATTTTTTTTAAATTACCCATAATCCCTATAATAATGTTTTATATCATATATATAATATAATATAAAGCAGTTTACCAACCCACGGTGTTTACAATAGACAATATAACAAACAAATAATAACAACCACCGGCGAATGTCCCAACGAAAAATAAGCAAGGACATTCACCGGCGGGGATTTGAACCCCGGTCTCCCGATCTCTAGACGGGCGCCTTAACCACTAGGCCACCGATAACTTGCTGATAAACGGCAATTAGAATCAGTGCTAAGTGAATAAGCGACGGGGTTATACAATACACACAGCACGATAACATGAGACATTTGGCCAAACACAGTAGGGATCACAAACGTGATGACAAGAGGAAACTGAATAAATAAATCATATAATAATGTTTTATATCATATATATAATATAATATAAAGCAGTTTACCAACCCACGGTGTTTACAATAGACAATATAACAAAACAAATAATAACAACCACCGGCGAATGTCCCAACGAAAAATAAGCAAGGACATTCACCGGCGGGGATTTGAACCCCGGTCTCCCGATCTCTAGACGGGCGCGTTTGTGATCACGTTTGTGATCCCGTTTGTGATCCCTACTGTGTTTGGCCAAATGTCTCATGTTATCGTGCTGTGTGTATTGTATAACCCCGTCGCTTATTCACTTAGCACTGATTCTAATTGCCGTTTATCAGCAAGTTATCGGTGGCCTAGTGGTTAAGGCGCCCGTCTAGAGATCGGGAGACCGGGGTTCAAATCCCCGCCGGTGAATGTCCTTGCTTATTTTTCGTTGGGACATTCGCCGGTGGTTGTTATTATTTGTTTGTTATATTGTCTATTGTAAACACCGTGGGTTGGTAAACTGCTTTATATTATATTATATATATGATATAAAACATTATTATATGATTTATTTATTCAGTTTCCTCTTGTCATCACGTTTGTGATCCCTACTGTGTTTGGCCAAATGTCTCATGTTATCGTGCTGTGTGTATTGTATAACCCCGTCGCTTATTCACTTAGCACTGATTCTAATTGCCGTTTATCAGCAAGTTATCGGTGGCCTAGTGGTTAAGGCGCCCGTCTAGAGATCGGGAGACCGGGGTTCAAATCCCCGCCGGTGAATGTCCTTGCTTATTTTTCGTTGGGACATTCGCCGGTGGTTGTTATTATTTGTTTGTTATATTGTCTATTGTAAACACCGTGGGTTGGTAAACTGCTTTATATTATATTATATATATGATATAAAACATTATTATATGATTTATTTATTCAGTTTCCTCTTGTCATCACGTTTGTGATCCCTACTGTGTTTGGCCAAATGTCTCATGTTATCGTGCTGTGTGTATTGTATAACCCCGTCGCTTATTCACTTAGCACTGATTCTAATTGCCGTTTATCAGCAAGTTATCGGTGGCCTAGTGGTTAAGGCGCCCGTCTAGAGATCGGGAGACCGGGGTTCAAATCCCCGCCGGTGAATGTCCTTGCTTATTTTTCGTTGGGACATTCGCCGGTGGTTGTTATTATTTGTTTGTTATATTGTCTATTGTAAACACCGTGGGTTGGTAAACTGCTTTATATTATATTATATATATGATATAAAACATTATTATACCATAATCCCTAGTTCACATTTTGCGACATCCGACGGGTTTTCACAGATCACATCACATATTGGGTAACCCACCTGTAATAATAAAAAATGATTTGGATTTTAAGCATATTATTCAATTGGCAGATAAGCAGCCATATATTCCTTAACAGATTGAAACACCAACTTTTAATAGAAGATCAAAGTCTTCTATCCCAAAATAATAACCTTTTCGTGAGTTGACCTGGATTCCATAGTCACGGGCCAAAAAGATTAGTACGGTTAAGAAATGGATGTTCGTTAATTTTCTTTCAATTTTTTTGCCTAGGGTAATGGTGAAAACCGAAACACTTGTCAAAATAAGACCAGTTTAAGAAAACACACCGGGATTTTGGACTACTGTTGAGCAAATATCCCGAAGATTAGGATTTCATTGGGAATACAACTAACTTAAACTGCAACACCACTCAATATGTATACCGATCAACCACTCATAGCTCTGTTGTCATACAGTATACGAAACATCAAATGAAATGTTCTGTTTTAAAATATTTGATACTTAGACCATTCCTTTTTACTGATTATCTTAAAAATCATCAACACATTAAAAACGATATCCCGCTTTCTACATAAATCGTTGAAGGCTGACAACGATTATCAACCGCCATCTAAATTATGACAGTTATGGCGATATGGTCGTATTCTATGCATGTACTGACACCTTCTGTCTGCATTTTCAGATACAACAGAAGAGTCAGCGGAAATAGATGCTAAACATGATCGACTCTCTGTAAGGTTACGAAGGCAAGGTAAGAATGGAAATGTATCCATGTTCCATTATGTGACTTGGGCAGATAAGAGTGGTGTGTAAATGGAAATGGTTTTACCATTTTGTTTAATGGATTGATAACTAAACTGCTCACAAAAAGTATCGAAACACTTAGAAATGATCCAATATATAACGGCTCGAAAAGGTATGCATTATTCGAAGCAAATAACCAAGTGCATAATTTTGTTCTGCGTATTTTGACACCTCGATCGTTGAGATACGATGTTGCGGAGCGGAGTTATTGTCATTTCAATGATCGTGGGTCCAGTTTCAAAAGTGACCCTCATCCCTATTGAAAATCACGAATCTGATCATTCTAAACAGTTATGCAAACCTCTTTCTATAGGATGATTGTCACTTTTTAAACTGGACCCACGACCATTGAAATGACAATAACTCCGCTCTACAACATAATATCTCATCGATCGATGTGTCAAAATACGCAGAACAAAATTATGCACTTGGATATTTGCTTCGATTAATGCATACCCTTTCGAGCCGTTAAAAATTTGATCATTTCTAAGTGTTTCGATACTTTTTGTGAGCAGTTTATAAACGGGTCAGTTATGATTGATTGTTTCAAGTTTGCCATTACACCGCTTCAGCCTACATTTATACCATAATACAGTTCTCAAAATAAGTAACTGACCAGTTAATTAATATGCTCTAAAACTCCAAAACTGTAGCTCTTACGTAGAAATATTAAATCATAATAAAGTTGTCAGGAAATCTCTTTTCATCAATTTGAGATATTATATTACACGTGAAGATTGAATGAATATTAACTCGGTTATGTGCCCAAAACCATAACAAAGTCAGTTTTTCATTTTAAAATTTTGTTCTTCTACACGCAGCCTCGGACTAGCAACAGGCAGATTATTGATTAACTGGTAGCGATAACTCACGGGTCGATAGTAAGATGGGGATTGGGGATGCTTCACTTGATCAATGCAGCCCATACACATACCTGTCGCGCTGTCCTGCGTGTTCAAAACCCAAGTGTAATAATGTAAACTGCACTTTGTTCTATTCTTATCAATGTAGTGTTCTCAAATATTAACCGATCTCTTCATGAACAATGTCTCAAATGGAAGAAAAGAGATTTCCTTACAACTTTATAATTTAATATTTTTACGTAGGAGCTATAGTTTTGGAGTTTAAGAGTAAATTTATTACCTGGTCAGTTACTTATTTTGAGGACTGTACCATGGCAGATTGATTATTACTTTTGAGATGAATGGCAATATTGAAATAAAAGTCACTTGGGCTGGGTATTGAGTGGGACGGATCAAGCATTTTATAACAACACACCCCAAGTTTCACACATGCACACATTTCACCGAGGAGGATCTATGATTTTACCTTAAGTCTGAAAAACCTTGCCCTGCTATTTAGGTCGGCTTGACTTTACCTTTACACCAACAATATGCCCCTGTATTTCCCCCATTAACCAAATAAAGTTCATGCCTTGGAAACTTTTTTTTCTTTTTTTTCTTTCTCTTATTTATAATTTTGATGTTGTTCTCTATCCGTTTGGGTTTTTGTCTTACTCCTGTGCCACGCCACTTTCATTTGCTTTTTTAACCCTACCCATTTGTGCTTACTTGTTTTAAGAATATTTTCTGAGTTCCAGTGAACCAATTGATTGGCCCATAAGAGCTCTCTGTAGAGAGTTACCAGTTTGATTTGTAATCACTCAGTTCATTATCTTTGTTCACATATGCTCTTTATATACACAAAACCCAACAAAAACTCACAGCCCGGCCAATCCCAACAGGTGTGTTATCAAGAAAAAGTTTGACTCATCCTGTGATTCACTTTCGGCTTATCAGAGACTTTGTGGGCGAGGTCCAAGGCACCTGTAGATGGTGACATCCAGAGGAAAAGACCCTTAGTACGGGTTGGTTAAGGGGAAATCGAAAGCTCAGGGAAGTTGATGGGTTTTAGCCTTTTTGTGTATTAACATCGTCAATCTAAGAGCGCTTATAGGCTGAAATTACCCGGGGATTTCGTACACCTGTATGGGACGTAGTGGATTGTAATACATATACCTAAGATGTTTCATCAGCAAGGCCAATATAAATATTTACATTTCCTGTCTGGGCTGCATTTTGACCTAAGTCGCAAGACGGATCGTATGCTATGTCCTTTTCTTGCTATTATATCTCCCCCCTCCCCCTCCCCCCCCCCCCCCCCCCCCCCGTTTTACTGCGCCAATTCTTTTCGATTGAGTACTACGCCATCGTAACGCCATCGTATGATTATTCGGAGTAATTCTGTTATACCCTTCACAGAGGTATTCATAGTGCATGATTTTTAAGAACGGCGCATACTAACCAATGTTGGTGTGAAGGGTATAACAGAATTATGCCGATTATTCTATTCCCTTTGGCAGTTGGCATAATATTGCATGATTCTGTTGTAGAGGTAAATGTTATTTTCTGCAATGTAGGCCTGCGCTGAAATCTTAAAATGTATACGACACTTAAGATTCCACCCTAAACTCATTACACACAATGGTGTTGAACGGTCGGAAATCACTATATGATTGTAATTATTTGCCTATTGTTCTTCATTTCTAGCCAATTGTTTCCAATGCCGAACCTCAAGTGATTGTTTTCCTTTCGCATGGATGTGTGACGGATTTATGGATTGTAGTGATGGCAGTGACGAGGACGGGGAAACTTGTGGAGGTAGGACTATAATAATAATAATAATAATAATAATCAGTATTTATATAGCGCCTTTTCCAAAGGGTTCAAAGCGCTGTAATTTCGCTGCTGGTGAATCATCAGAATCAGATCGCATCATCTAGGGTGCAGCCAATTCAGGCGCAAACCACTATCCGCACTTAGATTGTAACATCCACCATTTTCAATGCAGCTCCCCAAATACCATTGGGTCAAGGAAGTTTTTGATAACCGAAACAACTGATCACTGATTTTGAAAGCAGGAGGAAACCGGAGTACCCGGAGAAAACCTGCGAAAGCGTGCATGGATCGTGATAAACCAAATGCACATAAAGCCCGCGGTCGTGCACAGAATTGACCCGGGTTTCACTGGTGCAAGGCGAGAGAACAATCCGCTGCGCCAACACGCAGGTGATTGTGATCCCCCTACACCTATATCCATACCGGTAATAATTATTTTTGGCATCTTTATACCCTAACCTGTTTGAATTATCTTATAACTCCGAACTTGGAAACAGGACAAATCATGGACTTATGACACTTTGTACAAGTTGGTATGCTTTTTCCATTTTATTTTGGTAATCAGGCCCACCAACATTTGATTTATTTTTATTGTTATATACGATATCCCGGGGCAATAATTCCGGGGCAATTGTTCCCTTCATCTTATCTAATAATTATTTCTTGTCTTAGACATATACACAGCCGTTGCCATAAGCCCAGCATCAGGGTTAACTGATTGCCATTACCTGTATTGTATTGTATGCTTGGGAACTGTTCAGTACATAGTAGCTCTTGGATTCCGTGACCATTTTCTTCCTATCCTTGTTTCTTGGTGAATTTGTCAACTAGAACCATTTTAAAAGAAAATGAGGTCCTATGTTCCTCTCAAAAGTGAAGGGAACTTTTTTTATAGCGCAAATTCCAAAATGGCCGCCATACATGGGCCCGAAAATTCAAATGGCTTCAATTAAGCTAAGAAGCATACCAAATTGTTCGGCTGAGCACAAGGATTCCGAAAAGGAATAGTTTGCCTCACTTCATATGTTTGGTTAACGAGTTATCGGGTAAAACGTAAAAAGGTCGTTGACTTTTGCATATGGGGTCAAAATTTAAACATGCTTTCATTTTGAATAATCATATCTCAAATTGTTCGTCTGATTGCAAGGATTTTAGAGATTATAGTTTTTTTATCACCTAGAGTGTCTGTTGTATCTTATAAAGGGGTCAAAAGGTCAGATTTCATAAAGGTGAGCATACCTTGACCTTTTGACCCACACAAAATATTCCCGGTGGAAAAAAAAAAACATTTCTGGAATCCTTGTGATGATACAAACAATACAAGATATTGTTTTTCAAAATCGGAGCAAGTTTAAATTTTGACCCCATATGCAAAGGTCAACAACATTTGTACGTTTTACCCCATAAGTCGATAACCAAACATCGGAAGTGAAACAAACTCTACATGTTCACAGTTTGGTATGCTTTTTAGCTTAATTGAAGCCATTTGAATTTTCGGACCCCTGTATGGAGGCCATTGTCGAATTTGCGCTATTAAAAAAGTTCCCGTCACTTTTGAGAGGGTCATAGGAGCTCATTTCTTTTAATATGGTTCTAGTTGACAAATTCACCATAAAAACGAAGGTAGGAAGAAAATGGTCACGGAATCCAAGATTATGACCTTACTAACATGTTCGGAACAACCAAAGTAGGTCGCATAGTAGAGTTTAACTGCGCAGCTAGTATGCGTGGTACTAGTACTTTAACAGTACCCATGGGCATACAGTATGTCGGGCAAACGATGTCGGGCAAACCAAAATGGCTGTGTCTTTAAGCATGTTAAAACAAACATATAAAATGTTAAAATATAGAGTTCAAAATATCAAAGTTGATCAAGTTTTTAATATTTTAAAGTATTGAAATAAAGAAAAGTCTGCTTGAAAGAAGAGTATGCATGGCATTGTCATTTTGACCTGTTTTGTGAACTTATTTTAGCTCTATTCAATATACATGAATGTGAAAAATGTCACATATGCAAAAATAATTATTGATACTCAGAGAGCATTCGTTTCATATCATTTTCATACGAGTCGAACATACCATAGCTTTCAATGATTTCTATTATTCAAAGTTCATAAGGAATAAATCTCCATGAGAAAAAACTCCTACAATAGTATGCCAATAATGAGGGGATACTACGAAATGCTAAAAAAAATACAATCCAACCTCAAAATTCACAGAAATATTGTTTATATGGAATAAATCATTTTCTATAAATGAACTTGTCACCAACCTCAAAATTCACAGAAATGTTGTTTATATGGAATAAATCATTTTCTATAAATGAACTTGTATGTATTGGGAATTCTCTTGCCGTTTCAAACATAGACGAACAAGTTCTTTTTTTATTTAGTTCCTATATTTTACGTCAAACATTATTTTCACAGAAACCCATGGTTACCGCCTACTTAAAGTTTCGCGTACTTTATTTTATTTCTATATTTTATCAATACAGCCTCCAATGGCATTTGTGATTCAAATCAGTCAGTCAATGTCGTTCATTTTTTAACGCTTTTCGATGATTGTGACGTCCATAATGCCAATTAATTGCGAGAACGACGCTGTACAGTGTTAGTCCACAAGAAGTTGGCCACGATTGATCGTCTTTCCCCCAAACGACCAAACAAATTGTTCACACTAATGAAGCACGTATCAAAAGAGCATATTCGTCTACTTATCTTTAAAAAAGAATCACTGTAATTAATCCTTGCCATGCCTATTTTAATAAAATAACCCATTTTGGAAGCTGTCCAAGGAATGGTAAATTATATTGTAAATTCCTAAAAGTACAACTGACATTTAAACCCGGGAGTTTTAATAATACACCTAGGAGTTTTAAACATAGTACTAGTAGAATAGCATAAATATAATAGTCAGTTGATCAAATTGAGTAAATGCTGAAAAATTCCCTTTTGACATTTGTTTTTGTTTTTGTATAGGAATGAATATTTTTCTTTCTGCAATGAGAAAGTGTTTATGTCTCATTCGGATGGATAACTTCAAAGCAGCATTCTCGTGGACAGATGCAAAAATGGGTGATTTGATTTAATAGGCATAACTCCTGATAGTAACGGTCAACTTCAGTTATTAGTTTTTTTCTCAGATGAGATACGACACCGTACGTGCTTCATTGGTGTTTCTTTTTGGGAAAATATAATCAATCTTTATCCATTTCTTTTTGCTTAACACTATGGTAATTAAGCATACTCACTTATTAAGCGCCTTTGATATAAACTCTGCACAAAAATAATGTATCCACTTTTTTCGAGGCGCCTTACACATGTTACAAGTGTTTCATTCTTAAGACCCTAAGGAAATTCAACAAATGGAAAAGAACAGACATTTCTTCCCGCGCATTTTGACACCTCATGATGAAGCACTAGTGGCCATTTGAATAAAAAGAATGACGCAGTTTCCATACCCATGAAAAGAGCGTAAACAAAGCAGTAAATCTAAAAGTGTACCTCTTCTTTCTCTCCATAAAAAGACAATCATAATCCGAACATCGTCAATTGTTTATAACACCTGTATCTAACTGGTGTGAGACTCATCCTTTACAATGACCAGTATCATTCACGCTGTTTGTAAGCCAATATCTGTCTCTCTATTTCCGTGCAACCTTCCTTGTAACACCAAATCGACGAGCAACTTCATTCAGTTACAGAAAACTCCAGAAACTGTTTATGGAGAGAAAGAAGTGGTACACTTTAGATTTACTGTTTTCATGGGTATAGGGTTAAGTGCAACAATGGAAACTGCATCATTTTTTATTCAAAGGCCACTGCTTCATATCAATATTGGTGCTATTGTGACAAATAAGGTGTCAAAATCCGCGGAAGGAAATGCCTGTTCTTTCCCACTTGTTGAATTTCTTCAGGGTCCTAAGAATAAAACACAGATTGCCTCGAAAAAATTGGATACTCTCTATTTGTGCTGTGTTTAGTATAAATTATAATTAAGGTTTAACAAATAAATGGCAATAGCGGTCAGAAATGAAGCTCTTATATCATGTATATGGCAGCAATTGTAGGTTGCTAGCAATGAACCCTATGGGCCGTAAATTATAAAAAACATGTTTGTTGACCCATTTTAGGTTCCGCAAAGATAACTCAAAATATATTTTGTTAAATTTTGTCAAACTAGTTTTATGATAAACGTGATATCATTACCCGGGGTCCTTTTTTTTTGGCATATCTTTTTTATTTTTTGAGTTATAGACCAAAAAGTGCCAAAAAAGGTGATTTTTTCCCCAAAAATGTGATTTTCATGATTTTGGAGGTAAAACATCACATTTCTTGGCACTTTTTGGTCCATAACTCAAAAAAATAAATAAGATTTTCAAACAAAAAACCCAGCACCCTGGGTAATATTATCAGGATTATCATAAAACTAGTATGACAAAATTTGACAAAATATATTTTGAGTTGGGTCAAGAAACGTGTTTTTTATAATTCTTTCCAAAATGGTCAATTTCATTATCATGGTTGGATTCATTGAACCCTTTTCTGCAAAAAACTGTATACGTTTATAAAGATTAAATGAATATTGAAGAAGTTACGGCAGTTTTACGGAGGCTGTACCTGAGAGTCCACACCCCCCTTAAACAAGTTATTAGCCTAAATGCGATGGTTGATGTCTCTGAATTTCAGACACTACAACGAATCCAGAAGTTGTAACAACGTTAGCCCGGACAACAACCCAATCAATAACCGGTAAGTTTTGAAACAGTTGTAACAACGCTAGCCCGGACAACAACACAATCAATAACCGGTAAGTTCTGAAACAGTTCATGAGGTTTCAGTGCACTGTACTTTAATATTATTTTTAATAATACCACAATAGAGATCCCTAAATCTCTTTGACTTGCTTGATTTGAATCATTTGTATTCAATAAGTGAGTTTTTCGTTCCAATTCAACACTCATGCATGGTGGCCTACTCTATACAAGACATTTGAACCGTTGTATAGGTATTTGTGTTAATGGAGTTACTTTGTTCTATGGATATTTACCTTATTCAGCATAATTTGGTAAATTTGGAGCTCCATATTACGTGGACAAATTAGTTCCAAGTCAGGATCTTGTCGTGTAACGATTTATTTTATGTTTAGAATATGCTGCCTGTAAAATACCCGATCCTATTATTGTCACTGTTACTTGAAGGTTTAGAGGTGTATCTCTCTTGTCCATACATAAGTACATTCATAAACCTTGATAATGTTAATACAGATTATTCTCCAATTCGGTCCTTTCCAAACCAAAGGAATTATAAAAAGTATTTTATTGATCTAAAGTTGGTATTTAACCATTTTCACCTACAAATACTGTCAATCATTTGCTTAGGTTTAGGGTAATTTTGATAGTACATGTTCCGTTAACAATGCTCAACATAATTATAATAAATGTTGATTCTTAAATGATAGTTTTTAAAATAATTATGTCTAAATGGTGGTAACGAGGAGTTATGACAACAATTTTCTGTTTTCTGTTACAGAACCACCAACTCCCTGTTCAAGTGATCCATGTGAGAATCAAGCCACTTGTTTAAACGCAGATAATCTCAGAACTTACTTCTGTCTGTGCCAACCTGGTTGGACTGGAAGAGATTGCCAAAATAGTAAGTAGTTATTGCTATGAACTGGACATGTAAATCCTGTTGATCTGGTTTGGTGAACAAAACAGAATATTCCGGGACGTTCAAAATAAAGGAATATGATGAGGGGAACACAAGTAATGGAAAGAAAAACGGGCTATGGCAAAATTATTTACACTCAAGTGGGCCTATAAACTGTTTGAGACTCGGAACTACAACATATTATATAGATTTTTACCAACGGAAATAAAATATTGCTGACGAAAAGCCAAGTTTTAGACCCATTTCAATGGTCGCCTCCTCTAATAGTCACGTGTCCTGTAAATTTACTCGATTAAGATTTCTTTGTAAACCTGATCCTGACTGACGTACATTTTGGCTACGCACTCCCATCCAACTAACTGATTAGCTATTGCTAGTGTGATATAACACGACGGATAAATAGAAGTCTAGAAACCTTTTTATTCAAAATTCTTTTCTGTCTGAAGCCTCCCTCCTGGATTCTCATACAGATGCCATTCACAAGTTATAACAGTCTTTTATATATAAAGGTATATTTAACGATTTAACTATATATTAAGGGTGCAAATGACTTAAACTTGACCAGTTTGAATGATTTTCATTAACTTTTAATTGTATTGATCACCAGTAGTAACGTTTATAAATATTGCACTTTTCCAGAAACCTGCGAGACCTAAGGCAAAAGTCAGAGCATTTGCAATTCAAAAAAACAAACCATTTAAATATCGAAGTGTTTATACTTATTGTATACTTTTACAAATTCATTGGAATATAATGCTTATAAAACATCTCTTACACAGGCCCCCCTGCTTGCAACTCCAACGCATGCCATTCGAGTGCTCTTTGTGTGCAGATGGACTTCGGAGCTGCTTGCATATGTGCACCTGGGTACTACGGTGAAAAATGCGATTTGGGTATGTGATTTAAAAGTCTTGATGGACTTAAATATTTTCTATTATCCACAGTTGAAGAATTTTGATAGAGAATAGAGATATAATCGATTAATGATTAACAAAATTAAAAGATAGTAGATAGAGAAGCTTGCATAATGAATTATTATTTCAATTATTGAAAATATAAACAAACATAAACAAACATAAACAAATATAAATAAACATGAACAAATATAAACAAACATAAACAAATATAAACAAACATAAACAAATATAAACAAACATAAACCAAACAAACCTGTATGTAATTCTGTATATATTATTTGTCTCTTTTGAATTCCAGCACTCAGAGACTTTTTTTGCAGTCAGCGGTTAATAAGCTATTATTAGTCAAGCACTTTATGCAATTTCTATCTTTCTTTATAAGTAGTTCGATTGCAGCTTACACCAATCATCTGCAACAAAATCTATTCAAATATCGCGCCGCCAAATCAGAAATTATTACAATACTTTGCATTTGGTAGCTTTCTTGAACTCTATTAAATAACACTATAAAGTACACATTGCATGCAATGTTACACTCGATGCTTACATGTCTCTCTGAAATAAAAATCACATCCGGTATTTATTCTGTAAATGATTACCAGACTCTTTTGCCTTTCAAGTCAACTCTTCTACTGGTCTCCTGCTTATGGTTTCATTGGAATTATTTGAGAATTAACTATTTCATTTCATCCATGTCAAAACATTTTGAGTAATATCGGTATTTTAGCTATCGGGGATATACAAGTCCTTGTACTAGTCTCGTTTGGAAACATAAACAAACATATGGTTGGGCGGTTTTTCCCTGGGCGGGAAATACCGAGAGGTAAATACATGTATTTAGAAGTAAATAACTCCAAGCAAATATTGCAATTGTGTATTTATTATTTATTTAAGGAGTGCAACGTGAGTCAAATCTTTCAAAATAGATGCAGATTGTTAACCTCAACAGTTGAATGTAAACACACACTTAATTAAGATTAACTTCCACAAGGTCTTCAAATTGAATTTTCATCAAATCGTATTTCCCTGGTATCGACCAGGTATTTCCCGGTATTTCCAGGTATTTCCCAGTATTTCCCCGTATATCCCAATATTTCCCCATATAACCAAGTATTTCCCCATATTTTCCAATGTTTCTCGGTATTTCCAAATATTTCCGGGTATTTTCCATTTTCGGGTATTTCTAACTAATTCCCGGCATTTTCAACTAATTTCCGACCTGGGGAGGAAATACTAGCATTTCCCGGGAAATTGTCAAACTTGACCATAACATCTTATGACTTCGAAATGTTCTTCTACTCCAGATTACCCAGAATGCAATAGTAATCCTTGTCAAAACGACGGTACATGTTGGGATGGAATTAACAGTTTCATTTGTCAATGTCCTGCGGGAGTAACAGGACAATATTGTGAATTAGGTAACTTCACACTATCTTAATAAACACTATACCGTCACGGGTAAAGAATGCTCCACTAAGAAATAAATATATTAACATCTTATTTATTGTTTTAAAGTTTAATTAATTTTATGATGTTAAGAATAAAGTGTTAGGCATTTTGTTGTACATATAATCACACACGTTTGTATTACCTGTTGCTCACACATAATTCCCGTGTCTAAATATTATTTTCATATAAAAAAGATCCCAATTTTAATAAATAGTATTTCTTCCGTGACTGTAAAGTTTTATTGAGATATTATAGCTATCTTCATTGAAATCCTCCCCCTCATCGTCAAAACCATCATCGTCATAGTCATTTTCATCACCATCATCATATTATTGAACTAAACAACTTGTATATATCTCTTCATCCCCTGCCACACCCCTCCTTCCTTATTCCATTCGTCATAAACCTTGTTATCTACTTCTTCATCTTCATCTTCATCTTCATCTTCATCTTCATCTTCATCTTCATCTTCAACTTCATCTTCATCTTCATCTTCATCTTCATCTTCATCTTCATCTTCATCTTCATCTTCATCTTCATCTTCATCTTCATCTTCATCTTCATCTTCATCTTCATCCTCATCCTCATCCTCATCTTCATCTTCATCTTCATCTTCATCTTCATCTTCATCTATCTTCATCTTTATCTATCTTCATCTTCATCTTCATCTTCATCTTCATCTTTATCTATCTTCATCTTCATCTTCATCTTCATCTTCATCTTCATCTTCATCTTCATCTTCATCTTTACCTTTACCTTTACCTTTACCTTTACCTTTACCTTTACCTTTCTTGATCTTTATCTTCATCTTCATCTTCATCTTCATCTTTACCTTTATCTTTACCTTTACCTTTACCTTTACCTTTACCTTTACCTTTACCTTTACCTTTCTTCATCTTCATCTTCATCTTCATTCTCATCTTTACCTTTACCTCTCCTTTTCCCTTTCCCTTTCCCTTTCCCTTTACCTTTATCTTTATCTATCTACATCTTCATCTTCATCTTCATCTTCATCTTCATCTTCATCTTCATCTTCATCTTTACCTTTACCTTTACCTTTACCTTTACCTTTACCTTTACCTTTACCTTTACCTTTACCTTTACCTTTACCTTTACCTTTACCATTACCATTACCATTACCATTACCTTTACCATTACCATTACCTTTACCATTACCTTTACCTTTACCTTTACCTTTACCTTTACCATTACCATTACCTTTACCTTTACCTTTACCTTTACCATTACCATTACCATTACCTTTACCATTACCATTACCTTTACCATTACCTTTACCATTACCTTTACCTTTACCTTTACCTTTACCTTTACCTTTACCTTTACCTTTACCTTTACCTTTACCTTTACCTTTACCTTTACCATTACCATTACCATTACCATTACCTTTACCATTACCATTACCTTTACCATTACCTTTACCATTACCTTTACCTTTACCTTTACCTTTACCATTACCTTTACCATTACCTTTACCTTTACCTTTACCTTTACCTTTACCTTTACCTTTACCTTTACCTTTACCATTACCATTACCATTACCATTACCTTTACCATTACCATTACCTTTACCATTACCTTTACCATTACCTTTACCTTTACCTTTACCTTTACCATTACCTTTACCTTTACCTTTACCTTTACCTTTACCTTTACCTTTACCTTTACCTTTACCTTTACCTTTACCTTTACCTTTACCTTTCTTCATCTTTATCTTCATCTTCATCTTCATCTTCATCTTCATCTTCATCTTTAATCTTCATTCGACTTTATAAGAACCACCTTGAAAAATCTTCACCGGAATTATCACTATTATAAGTGTGTATATACGAGGGTCATTCAATAAGTTCTACCTCCTCCCTCATAACATCGCTAATATGAATGTCAGCCTCATGACATTTGTCATGATTATAGCTCTGAATCATATCTACACATTTATAGTAAATGATAATTGATATCTGATTTGCTTTTGATATAATGCGGTCAAAGCCAGAGAGAGATTTTGGACAACGGAAACGGAAAATCACCTTAAATGTTTTTCGGTGGGTTTTCCATTGTATGTTTAGCTATAAGAGCATGATGTTAAATACTGAAAATGGAAATCAATGAATGATATCTGAATATATTATAGTATTATCATGTATGAACAAGATTGTAAGCAATATTAACTCTTGTAGGCTTGCAAATAGTGTAATATTAACTCAAATGTTTCGCTATGCCTTTTGCATACTGGAATACTGCTTATCAGTCAAGTTTTCGTTGATACAATCCAAGCCACAGTGATGCCTCGTGTGTTAAATCTTTAACATAATAGTCACTTTATGAGTTTTCATTATGTGCAACTTTCAGAATAGTCAATAAGGTAGTCAATGATAGAAAATCATCTCTTTGAGAGACTTGTAATCCCTCTATTTAGTCCCGTATATTGAAAATCCCAATAGTTCTAATGAAAGTCAAATATGCCTATTGCAGGGTTCTTTAGGGGAGGGGTAAACTTATGGTTGTCCTGATCTGGTTCAGGTTAATCAGGCATATATTTTCCACACACAAAAAAGTCACCTTTATTGTTTTTAGTCCGTTAAAGAGATATCTGACATTTCAGAACGGTTACAATTGACCGATAGGTATGTTTTGCCTCTATCAATAGGCCTAATGAATAGCACTTTGGCGATATTTCGCTGTTTTTTCATCCGTTTCCGGCATACTAGATGTAAGTCCGGTTTTCACTGCATCTGCAGAAAAGTACAACCAGTTCTCTGATCAATTTACAATGAATTTGTAGCTGAGGTTCCAAGTTACATTTGTGTGATATTTCATAAGATTGGCTTATATAATGATTAAGTTAGGAGGTAGGAGGTATAACTTATTGAATGACCCTCGTATATAACAGGATTCTGTTTGCAAGAAGCAGATTTGCTAAAAATGTGGTGGGATTTGGTGGCCAGCCAGGAACCTGCGATACCCACCCTCTTCATGTGCCTCACCTTCGCTTCTTCTCCAACGAGGTATTTTAAGGTATGCAGGCTGCTACTACCGACGAGGTTTACACCAGTTGTATCAAGGATGTGATATTTTGGCATATTGTGTTCAATTATCCGCCATGTTTCTTTTTTGTGCAGTCATTGTTTACGCTATAGTGTATAATGTTTTTATACAGATATCACTGAATGTGATAGCCAGCCTTGTAGAAATGGTGCAACATGTTGGGATGGACCTAATCAATATTTCTGCTCATGCGCAGATGGTTACACCGGCTCTGATTGTGAAATTGGTAAGGGCTTATTAACAAAGTTCCTCAGCTATCCTCCCATGTGATGCACTTATCAATCCTAAAAATGCGATGTTACATGAAATCCTGACACATAATCCGACTAACAAAACATCCAGCAACCCCATGACACCATGTTATATCAAATAACTCATATTTCATTTTAAAAGAATTCGGATCAAAATATAATATACACATTAAAATCAATGGGATAATTTTATATTGTTTGAAGGAGAAATTTAAATTTAACGTTATGTAAATTGGATTTTGCATTTTGCTTTGTGTGTAGGGAAATGGTTTGGTATGCCTGTAGTAGGCATGAGTTCGTATCTTGTTTATCCATCATTATATGTTGCATATAGTTAGTTTACAGTTAGTAACTCCATTGCTATATATAGATACATCAATAGAATATTAATTATATCTTACTCCATTTACCTACCTCTGTACAGTAATGTCAGAACGTATTACAGTACTGCCCATGCATTCAAAGATGAATCCCAAACACTTCCGTGTTGACGCGCCTATAAGTGCGTTCATACTCACGTCGTTGCGTATCAGTGCTGACGCGACTATCCGTGTTGACGCGCCTATCTGTGCTGACGCGCCTATCCGTGTTGACGCGCCTATCAGTGCTGACGCGCCTATCCGTGTTGACGCGCCTATCTGTGCTGACGCGCCTATCCGTGTTGACGCGCCTATCAGTGCTGACGCGCCTATCAGGGAAATACTTATAAGACATCCTACTTTTGATGCCATATCTCATTCAAGTGGAAACGCTAATCTTTTCTAAAAAATGTTTAATAAATTCTTTTAAAAAGAAAAATTACGAGTAAAGAAATTGGCAAATGGTCGATTCTGTATGGTTCATCCCTTATTAAGATAACGGATGAATCCAAAAACCAAACAAATGTTATTATTCGTCCTATACAAGTATTTATATCTACACGTTTTTGTATCAATAAAGTGATAGTTACTGACATTACTGTACAGATGAAAATGACTTTGGTATAGGTACTGCTACTCGCCAAGCAAGCAAATCGATGATTCTTGCACTTTTCATACTAATATTACAACACGTGGATTTGTTAAAATACATTGCTGTCCAAAATATGTAGTTAATTAAAGCTTAACCAGTCACCGTTGATATTACGCTTCATACATAAACTACTAATATAACGTATTTATCAGATCTGTCTCATACGCTAGTAGAAATTGACGTTAACGCTATATTCAATAAGAGGTCATTATTTGAAAACACACCGTGCCAAGGCTCTCAATTGGCATCTAAATAATTGAGCTAGACATTACACTGAATTTCAAAATGATTTGTTGGTATGCAGGAATACTATCAATCACAATCGTGCAGATTATTCCGTTGCAATGATAGAATAATCCTCAAATGTAGACAATACAAAACCTTGGTAAGTCATGGAACAATGATCATGACATTTGATAGGTGACAAGAATGCTAATGAACCTAACCTTTATGTCAGATTCTTTGTGTAAACTTTGTAAATTCTTTTGAAAAAAGTCAGGAATTGCTGTTCAGGCAATAAATTGGTATCGAGATCCATAATGAAAATAAATTAAGAATCTATTTATGCTCCAAGACTGGCAATGCTCGTATATATCGCGATCGGTCCATAATACATTTACTACCATGACTACAGAGTGTCCCTAAAAATGGTCCACATTTTCCACGTCATTGCTCTCATTCAATCTTAAGTATTGTGCATAAATCTTTATATTATAGACTAAATGATAATTTAGGTGGCTTTGAAATACCGTTTATTTGATTGCATTTACTTTTCTCAATCTAAAAATATGTTTGATCAACTACGAGCATTCAAAATCGGGCTTGTGCCACTTTTATTAGAAAAAGATGGTTTTTAAGGAATGTGTTGTTTTAATCTAAAGTATTTCGTATTTAGTTTATAGTTTATTTAGTTTATAGTTTATTGACACCAAATCGCAGCTAAAAGCTGAATTACATGGATATTACATACGGTATAAAAACATCAAATTACACATAGAAATGTATACAAAGATAACAACAAAATTGAAAATTAAAAATGCTAAAAGAGATTAAAAGGTATCAAAAAATACATAGATAGTAAAGGTTGTACATGCTAAGTCGCCTAAATATAGGCTAGCTAATATTGCACTGTGGGTAATATATTTTTAAAAAAATGCTATGACGCCTAAATCATGTAAATATAGCTAATATTGCACTGTGGGTAACATATAAAAAATTAAAAGATTAAAAAACGGCAATTATAAACATGATAAATGACAAAGACACAGGGAATGAATCACAAACTAACACAAGAGTCAGATTAACACCACAACCCCCCCCCCCCCCCCCCCCCCCCCCCCCCCCCCCCCCCCCCCCCCTTAGCAAGCATATTTACTGTTGCTGATTCAGGAGATTAGTAAGGAAAGGGATGGGGCTACTCTGATATCTTTTGGTATTGCATCTGGGAACTTGATATTTGCTGGTGTGTCTCAAATTCATCATATGGGTATTATTGTTGCTAGGGAACCAGTCGGAATACCCTTCGGAGTCACAACATTTCTGGGCAAACTGAAGCGATAATTGTGATCTCCTGTCTTCCAAGTTTAAGAGTGCCAACTGGTCCAAAGCCTCTGTGTATGATATCGGTTCCCGTGATTTGGCATTTTGTCAGGAAAAAAGTTTATAGGCAGATCATCGATGCAGAGAAAATAGTAAAAAGGGAGGATAATAACAATTATATTTCATAATTCAACCACTTTGCGCGCGAGAATTTCCATCCCCACCAAGTAGTAGACATTTGATTTAGCACCTTCAAAAATGAAAAATATCAAATGTCATCCCCTATTTTCAATTTCTAACATTCTATGCGCTTTTGACCGTTAAACAAGTTTAAATCAAAAGATCCTACATATTAAATTGGAATTTTTGTATAAAAATATTAAGGGGCATAAATGTATGAAAATATTCAAGAATTAAAAATTATGTCAACTAGCGAATTGTAACCTTGGAGTATGATAGACTCTTGTGAAACAGTCCAACCACTGACTGATAAAAGTAATCATGCAGAACTAATAACGAACAGGAAAGTTTATTCTGTCTAAACTTGTATATTTGGATTGTGACAATGATAATGACGGTTAGCTTTATCCTTAATACCCATACGTTCCGGACCCTTTGTATCACTGTGTTCCCATGCCATGGAAGTATGTCACAAAGTATTTTCTACTTTGTTAAATATCTACATCTATCTTTTTTGGTAAATTGACGACCTGTTGAGTGCGAGGTAACTCAGCTACTCAATAAATTGTATAAAAATGACTTTTAATATCGCTTTGATACAATATGTGAAGACTCAACAAGTCATGATTAGGATTCAAGATGTTGAGATGCAAAGTCTTCTAATTCAAACCATTCATCATTTTGGTACAAAATTTTCAGATACCGAGTAATTCCTAATTCAGCAATTCCTAATTCAGCGTGATTTTGATATAAGATTTTGAGATTGCGAGTCACCTAATATAATGACCCTTAACTATTCCGTACCATTACCTCTTCTATGAAATTACGGTGCGTCCTCCATTACCAATCATATTGTTCATATTCATTCTAACATAACTCATTTGTCTTGTCAGCACCTCACCCTTTCTTTTCATGCTTACGATGTCTAAACACAAACCCCATCAATTACTATATATGCATATTAAGTATCTTATAACCTATATAGGACCCTCTACGACGACATTAGTTACAACACCTGCAACATCCACTGCCACCACCACCGCCACTGCCACCACCACCACAACACCCACCACCTCCACCGCCGCCGCCACCACCATCAAAATCACGACTACCGAAGATGCACCCACAAGCATAACAAGCAGTAATGTATTATTTTTTGTGACACCCTTGTTGTTTATAACGTCTATGTTGTTTAAAATAAATGGCAAATATTATCTCCCCTGATGCATGATCTTTATATCCAATTGTTACAATTGATAATAATGATGTAACATCTAATCATTTACAGCAATTGTTACAATTGATAATAATGATGTAACATCTAATCATTTACAGCAATTGTTACAATTGATAATAATGATGTAACATCTAATCATTTACAGCAATTGTTACCATTGATAATAATGATGCAACATCATTTACAGCAATTGTTACAATTGATAATAATGATGTAACATCTAATCAGTTACAGCAATTGTTACCATTGATAATAATGATGTAACATCTAATCAGTTACAGCAATTGTTACCATTGATAATAATGATGTAACATCTAATCAGTTACAGCAATTGTTACCATTGATAATAATGATGTAACATCTTATCATTTACAGCAATTGTTACAATTGATAATAATGATGCAACATCATTTACAGCAATTGTTACAATTGATAATAATGATGTAACATCTAATCATTTACAGCAATTGTTACAATTGATAATAACGATGTAACATCTAATCAGTTACAGCAATTGTTACAATTGATAATACTGATGTAACATATAATCATTTACAGCAATTGTTACAATTGATAATAATGATGTAACATCTAATCATTTACAGCAATTGTTACCATTGATAATAATGATGTAACATCTAATCAGTTACAGCAATTGTTACCATTGATAATAATGATGTAACATCTAATCAGTTACAGCAATTGTTACCATTGATAATAATGATGCAACATCATTTACAGCAATTGTTACAATTGATAATAATGATGTAACATCTAATCAGTTACAGCAATTGTTACCATTGATAATAATGATGCAACATCATTTACAGCAATTGTTACAATTGATAATAATTATGTAACATCTAATCAGTTACAGCAATTGTTACCATTGATAATAATGATGCAACATTTAATCAGTTACACTTGACAGCATAATGTAGATTGAATTAATCCAAAAGTAGTTGCTATGAATTAAACTGTAAGACTTTTTGGCGTATATTGTATCGTATCAAACTGTGTCGTATGATTTCAACACCTGTCTTAAGATGGAATTTAACAAGCCTTATGTTTCTACTGTGTGGAGTAGGTATCGTTCGAAAGATTTATTCAACTATACCATTCATACTATAAACGTCATTTAAAGGATGATTAACTTATTTCACCTTAAATTAAGATTAACACACATAAAATCAAACGCCTTGTTTGTCATTTCACTTGTTGGTACTCTGTTTGTAATACACCTCAATGTTATTCTATTGAAACACAGTATTTACTGGGGAATTACTGGTTAACAAAGACTCGTTTTATAAGTCTCATTATTGTTAATGTGTAATAATATTTCAATACAGCGTTTACTTGTGGGAATAATCAATTCGACTGTGGTGATAGCTTCTGTATAAGTCTGGATTGGATATGTGATAATATTGGAGACTGTTCTGACGGGAGAGACGAAATTTTCTGCTCTAGCTGTTCTGATTCAGAGTTTAATTGCAACAATGGGGATTGTATATCACCGGACCTGGTCTGTAATAGACAAAATGACTGTTTGAATAATAGGGACGAGCTTGGTTGTCCAGGTAAGATGCAAACTAAAACATACACCAAAATATCGAGCATTAACTATATATGGCCCTCTAGCGGTGGGATTGAGTTATTGTGGAACGTTTTATTACTATTATCTAATAGTTTACTAGCAATCAGCAAATGTTATGAATTCTCAATCGTGAGTAACCGCTATTTGACTCCAAGAACGTCGCAAACATTTTTTGTCGTCGTATTTGTAATGATTGGAAATCATGTTTGGGCTATGTCATCTCTGGTGTTGGTTAGATGTTATAAATATGCAGTAATAGAAATACCTACATGACTCATGGTAGACGATCATCATGTGTGTCGCAGCTCTATTCATAATATTTTGTGTACTGATCATAATAGTAGTATTGCTTTATTCCGTAAAGTGGAATTAAAATCATTTCCTGACCAGTCTTGTGGTTGATAGACATGCATTGAAATGAAGAGGTCCATGGTTCAATTCCCAGGACCACTTTTTCAACTGATTTATTTCCTTTTGTGAAAGTTCGAGTTCGAAATATACTAAGTCCACAAAGTGTGTAGTTCGTACCTAGACAACCCCGGGTAGACAGTCATGTGGGTATTTCCATAGCTGAGCATAACATATGTGCTGTGGAATAGGTCATTTATAAATCCATTTATTTCTATAATGTATCCAATGATATATAAATAGCCCTGCGCAAATCTTCGAATACCAGTTCAAACGTTATTTAAAAACAAAACGTTGTCAATATTTTCGAACGAAATCATTCTTTGTAAAAAAAAAGTAAAATGCACCTTTCCATTTATAGTGCTCACACACAACATGGAGAAGATCATTTTAGCACCGATATCGTCGAAAATCTAAATGCGATTTTCCTAAAGTTTTGTTGAAGTACGTCAGTTATTGTGTAAAATGCGAAATGCTCTTAGGGAGCACATAAAAACTCGACCGCCCGGCAACCGCCGGTTCCGTGGGGGTCCCTGCGGTTGCAGCCGGTTTCTATTGTTCTAAACAATGATATGCGGTCCAACCGGGCAGAACCGGCGGTTACCGCGCGGTCGAGTTTTGATGTGCTCCCTTAACCCCTTCTAACAAACAGACGTTAGTACTACCATAGAACCGTCAGAAACTACGAGATTAACATCTGAATCAAGAACAACAACTATACTTACAACCCCTGATTACACCACCACAATAAGTATTTCAACGCCAGTAAAAACAGGTTTGTGTAAAATAGCAAAATTAGGCAGATTATGTCTTCATTTATACTAATTTACCCTTTGTAACATCGACATTTGACAAATTTGTAAAGGGTTTAGGTTTCATTTTAAAAAGATCACATTTTTAAAGAAACAATGTTTTTCAATTTTATTTGTATTCTTGTAAAAAAATTCCTCGAATTCCCAAAGTTATATTATGTGCTACAATCATGGTGTAAATTAACTAAATTGTTAATTTTCAGCAATTAGACCAACATTGTTTTATTGACGGAACAGCTTGAACAAAATGGGTTAGGGAAGTAAGATTTGTTATCATTTGTAGAGCTTTACGTCAATATGTTATAAAAATTCTCGATTTCCCGAAAAAAACCACCTTTGTTCTCAAAATAAGTAGTAACATTAAAAAAACGTTCAAAAAAGATCAGGTTAAATAAATATAATCTTGTTTTGGCCTAAGCTTCTATTACGTTTCAGCATGATACTTAACCGTAGATAATGCTTAACCTATGGGCTAAATTACAATCATAATGACAACATTATTAACAATATTTTACACAGATAGTCCGTCCCCGTGTACTGATAACGAGTTTTACTGCGGCATTGACAGTGAATGTATACCAAGTATTTGGGTTTGTGATATCATAGAAGACTGTAGTAATAATCTCGACGAGCTATATTGCTGCGAGAACCCATCGGACTTTAACTGTTATGATGGCCAATGTGTGGAACAGGAGTCCGTATGTGATGGCGTTGATAATTGTTACAATGGACGAGATGAAGGAAATTGTCAATGTAAGTTAAATTTTGCAATATTACATCAACTGTTATCTGTATGTTCTTTATTTCATTGTCAACAGGTTCTTAAATACTTTGGGAGTGTATTATTTGGTGATATATTGATGATTTTCAATGGCCAAAGTAACAAATTGCGTTCAAATCTATAGGCCTATGCCAATTGGTAGCTTATGTCTTAAAGCTATTGAAATTGGTTTCACTTTGTATTGCCAACATTTATTCTTAAATGCAATGAGTTTGTATTATTCGGCAATATTTTGTTTTTTCCTTGTCAAAATAATAACAATAGTTAAAAGCTGCCAATGGGCATGATTTAAATGCATTATTTAACGGTTTTCTTTATCAATTTAGCTGGCCAAAATTGAAATAATGCTAAAGAATATAATCCTTAAGTATTTAAGAACTTTTTAGTCTTACTTCAAACATCTAGGAAAACATTGCAGAACGAGGAAGATACGTAGAGATCGCATTGAGCCCGTATGCTTAGATTAAACGTAATCTGACGTCGAATCTTTAAAACCATTCAATTTCAATCTACCATTAGTGTTTAAGATATTTATTATTATTAATATGATGTTGATCTGACCGCTGGTTTAAAACACCATTGAATGTGTATATTCATTTTCAATGGGTCAAAAGCCTGACATCTATTCGCCTGATAATTGGACAAAATGTCCGTATGGAATTGTCCATGAAACTCCAGAGTAGCGATATATTCCGGAAGGTCTAAACTCTGAATTTGTATAAGCTCTCATGTGGTATTATATTGAGCACTTTGTTCAATGGCTAGTCTAACCAGAAACGGTTAATAATAATGATTATTATTATTATTATGAACATTGTTTTTTTAACATTCCCCTGGCATCATTGGTGACTGGTACCCCAAAACGGGAGTATTAGCTGACCAAAGGTGTTTTGCATATTAAAATCTTCATACATTTGAGTAGACACTTTCATGGGGCAACGTTGACAATATCGACCGACACCCTGCGACGGGAGTATGAGTTGCACTGCACCGATAACACTCTACTTATCACCAGACGGTATCGGTCGACAGATGTCAACTATCGTCGCAAATATGAAATAATACCTTGGAATGTCTATCATAAATTATTTTACAGATCCTACAACGTCAGCACCAACAACCACAACAGAGCAGTTGACCACCTTATATGAGAGCACAACCGTGACGACAATAACGCCATCTGCGAGCACTACTGAAAGAACAACTACACCTTCATCGTCTGCTCCAGAAACAACTACACGTGCTGCTACGACACTGACTATGGGAACTACAGGATTGCAACCCACAGGTACATATAGAGGCTTTGAAGTAACTTAATATTACTAAAAAGATTACCACCTACATTGATATTATATAACCTTTATATGAACACCATTTTCATCAATATGCCCGAATTGTAATTCGTATTTTTGTTTAACACTTAATCGCAAATTGTATTCGTGATGTTAAAACTCAATTATCTTAACCCAAAACTACTGGCATTGAAAGTCAACTCCTTGTAAGTACTATTTTTAATTCTTCGGTGATTAACCGGCGTGAGAAATCAGCCTCGTAGAGCGTGTTGCCAAATGTCTTAAGGGCTAAGAATATTCCACAACAATCAACCGCTGAACGATAGCGGTTGCTGCGGCTCATATTGGCTCCGAAGTATGTGTTTCTATTTCGCAATGAACGCGGGGAACCAGCGTATTATATCATGAACACTAATACGCATGGGTGAGAGCGCGACATTGTTGGAGCGTTGTGGAGTACACTCAGCCCTTAACTGTTATCGTCTGAATGATTTATAATTTTTCTGTGTGTTAAATTTGCTAGATTATCCTGTTGATCATTGTGGAGAAGATCAATTTACTTGCGGCAATGGTAAATGTCTATCGATTAATTGGGCTTGTGACACCATCATGGATTGTACTGATGGGCGAGATGAACGCTACTGCGACTGCGCAGTTTCAGAATTCAATTGTTTCAATGGTCTATGTGTTAGCAATGGCTTAACATGTAACCAGCAAGACGACTGTGGAAATAATCTCGACGAGTTTGGATGTCCAGGTAATTAACTAAATATATAAAAGTATACACATTGAAGGGTTTCATCAGGAATCAGATTAAACATCGATAATTCCCAAGAGAACACATGTTTCCAAATGAGTTTCGACGATTCGCTCTGTCGTCTTCCTCTGGCCCACTGGTTTGTTACGCTCGATATTAAAATAGCACACATCTAATAAAATTCATAAAATGATATTTTCTGAAGCAGTCAATGTCATTTACCTCAAGATATTTGACCTTTTTTAAACGTTCTTCTCAACTAGTTTTACGCCATTTCTTTAAAACCAGCCGTAAATACCGACAATATTTCCCTACCAATAATTGGTTTACTAAAAGTTCAAATCCCATTCCCATAGACATTTCACAAAATACATTGCGACTGAATCACGCAGGGGCTCATCCTATCTACGGGATTCTTAATCAGACTATAGTTACGCACTTCATTATTATTTTTCAATTTCAGTTAACGAGTGTTTCAGCTCGCCATGTCAGAACGGCGCAACATGCATTGATGGTGAACTATCATATATTTGTGTTTGTGCACCAGATTTCGCAGGAGAAAATTGTGAAGACGGTGAGTTCAAACATATCAGTTACGTTATATTTGAAAGGGGAAATTATTTTACACCCCAGTATGACATATAATGCAGTTTCTTCATTAACTTATCTGAAACAATACAAATATCCAATAAAGTGGAAAACAAGTAATATAATTTCATTGGTGAAATGAAAATCAAGAGCCATAACATGCTTGACCATAATAATTCGTATGACAAGAGCAGAGTGAATACATATTTGAAAAAGTCCCCTTGTTTGCCAAACTATAATACACGTTGTGTGGAAAAATGAAGTCAATCCATTATGAACCTTTTCTTTACTGATGTACCTCATTTTGTGCGTTTGTATATGTAGAATCTGAAACTGCGTTAAGTGGGCTGTGCACCTTCAGGTACAGCCTCCGTAAACCTGCCGTAACTTCTTCATTATTCATTTAATCTATATAATAGTATACATTTTTTGCAGGAAAGGGTTCAATGAATCCAACCATGATCATGAAATTGACCATTCTGGAAAAAATTATAAAAAACACGTTTTTTGACCCATTTTAGGTTCTGCAAAGATAACTCAAAATAGATTTTGTCAGATTTTGTCATACAAGTTTTATTATATACCTAATACAATTCCCTAGGATTTGTTGTTGTTGTTGTTGTTGAAAATCTTTATTATTTATTGAATTAAAAAATCGAAACTTCAACTTGGTTTTAAATACAAACTAGCTTCTTTCCATTATTGCAATTTTCTCCTCGCCTTGTAGATAAATGCGGCGGTTATTATGAAGTATTTGATTTGAAATATTGACTCAGTACAAATTTAAACTTGTGGAAACAGTGAATTTATGGGAAATAATAAATATTGACTATTCGAGTAGAAATGTAGTAACCATAACCTGATAACCGTGTATTTTATCATTCCTGTTTGCGGCCTCTCCTTAATATAATAATAAAATAGCAATTTCTGTAAGTTTGGGTTTTCCAAAGAATCAAATCGGCATATCTCACATAGCGTTAAATAGTTTACTCCCAGAGTTAACAAAATCGTTGGTTTGAATCCGATTGACTCAACATGTAAACCAATTACCATCTTTTCAGTTGTTGAGGAATGTTCTCCTAATTACTGCCAACATGCTGGCTATTGTTCCGATGCGGGCAGAACTGCTACATGTTATTGTATGGCTGGATACACGGGGAAGAGATGTGAACTAGGTAGGTTATTTAAACTGTTAAAGTAAAAATATAATTAACTTGCTGGTAGATCCGACGGAGGCTAGGAAATCTGTTAAAAGAGCCTCATATAGGCCTATGCACATACAGTATACAAAGGCTTACTATTAGTCATTATAACACCCTCTATAGCCAATATCGCCAACGACATTCTATCAATGTATTGGGTTACCCTGTATACTGAAATATATATGTGTCTATTTAATTTGGTCAGTCGCAAAACAAAGTCACATATGAGATCCGTAGTGACGTAAAATGCGCAACGATGAGAAAAACTTCTGCAAGACATAGCGGTGTATGAGACGTATGCGCAACAATTAATAACATTTCCGGGAGACGTAGTGACGTATAAAATCTTGGATTACGATACGTCACTTTGTCATGGGCCGACAATTTGTACTATTACCATTACGATGAGTCAATCTTGTGAATTTTCCTACAGATGTGAACGACTGTGATGGTGCACCTGCTAGCTGTCATGAATTCGGTGTATGCCTTGATGGTATCGGTCAGTTCTGGTGTATATGTAACCCAGGATACAATGGGATTTATTGTCAACAGGGTAAGGTATATTTCAGGAACATGTGCCATATTACTTTTGGCGAAAAAGTATGCTGATGGTGATAAAAGTAAATGTTACTTTGGCGAGTAGCGTATTGATTTTGCAGCTATTATCGTCCTGTTTGAGAATCATTTTGCCAGTTTTTATTTAAGGCTGGTATCATCAATGTAAAGTTATATTTGTAAAACGAGAAATAAGAACAATTACCTGCTTAGGGCTATATTTCATAAGGCCAAAAAAAATTAAACAGTTTGTCTCAGCGCCTTTTGACTAAAAATCTATGTGCTATGTTTTTTTTACCAAAATAAGCTATGTCCTATGCGATTTTTTAAATTTATTTTTTTTATAAAAAAATATAGACAATAGTTATGCTTATGTCTTTTTAATAATAGTAATCAGATATGATCAATGAACATTGTAAGCTTGTGCTTTCTTTATCTCTTAACTTCACAAAGTTAGTTGAATGTGTGTTAAAACGAAAAGAAGAGAAAAACACGGAAAAAATGGCTGCCGCGCGTAGCGCTACGCGCGAAATCCCATTCTAAAAGCAATGCGCGCGGGCCGCTGAGACAAAGAACTAACTTTATTTGGCCTAAGTTGAAATAAACTATGTATATCGAGCCATCCCTCTATGCCTTATATTTTGCGATATACTGAAGTGACGGACATATTGTAGTGTGTTAGTTAGACTCGGATATAGAGCCCAACTTGGTTCCCGTGGCAATGTTCAAGGGTATATGTATTTTTGTCGTTACTAATTCAATTCCAAACGGGTCCCTGGTCATCAGTATGCCTACAGGATTCAAAATGCTGAATATAAAACAGCTATAAAACGAAAAAAGTGTCTTTTAAAAGTGAACACTGGGCAAAATATAGTAGCGTGAATAGTCTTTAGATGACTTATTATTTTATAGAGAATTTAGATAAAGGGAGGCGCATCCCGTCTTTTTAAATAGCTTGTAATTCTACTGAACTGACACGTGCATTATTATTTCTATTATTTTTGCTCAGATTCGGTTCGAGAATGTCAAAGTAATCCATGTCCTAATGGAGCAACATGTTCAGAAACACCAAACGGATTCCATTGTGGTTGTGCATCAGGATTCAAAGGTCGACTCTGCGATCAAGGTAATTGACCTACAATCAAGGAAACAAAGGTTGGCACACCTTGTCCTAATTACGGGAAAAACCCGCCCCTTTCCCCCGGAGGCAATATTGATCCGAGTCATGTTATCAAAAGTCTTGGCAGTTACCCCAACATTGATTGATGGGGGTGGGGAAGGATTTAAGAAAGGCGAAGACTTTTGCTTTCTATTAAACAGTGCTATGTCCCTAGTCTGATCTCAATTGCAAGCACAGGGATAGTTGTAATTAGTTGCGTCAAGTCCCGCGTCAAGGGTGCCAACTATTATTTTCCTCGATTGTAGTTCTAGAGGTAGGCGACGCATCATTAGGTATATAGGGTGGGAAAATTCGAGAAAAAAATCACCCTATTCCCAATGTAGAGGGGAAACACACACAAAAATCATCACACAACAAATCATCTAAAAGTTTTAACAATATTCCCTGGATGATAATGGAGCGTCCTCAAGATAAATTATTACCAGATATTGGTGTGTTATATCATATTGTTGATGTTTTTATCTATAATGTGCAATATTCTCTTTTATATTAATTAATAAGTTCCTTGTCTTGTTTTTCAATGTTTTTATCATGTAAATTTCATGCAATTTGGCCTTAGGGCCACGACTGTGAAATGTTAATAAAATCAATTCAATTCAATCAATTCAAAACAAAAAAACTCTTTTGAATCTTCAGATGTTATAGAATGTGACAGTTCACCTTGTGTCAATGGCCAGTGCTTCGATAGTATCAACCAGTACTATTGTGATTGCTTCGAAGGTTACACAGGAAAACACTGTGAAACAGGTAATTATAGAAACTATTATTATTGTAGACTACTCTCTAAATGTAAAACGAGTGGAAAGAGTGGAAATTCATAAGGAGTGAAGGGAGTGAAACGCAGGACAACCCGTTTTGGAGTGGAACATTTCAACTCTAAAATGAGTGTGAAAGTTAATTTGTCATTGTCATATAAAATCATCTTTCACTCCTTTTCCACTCAAAAACGTGTTGTCCTGCGTTTAACTCCTTGAAAACCACTCTTTTACATTTAGAGAATACACATATCTGGTATCATGAAATAACATGATATTGTTAATATTGTCTCGATTACTACACATCTGCCGCTTTATATAAATGTCGCTGTTCCTGTTCCTGTTTGAGTCAAGGCATGCGATGCAATTTTTATTAATACTTAGTATACTCTTGAGATTGAAAGAAACATAAAACATGAACCTTGATCGGCCGTAAGAATGTCATAATTAACTGTCTCCAATAGAAGTTTTTCTCAGATAACAATCAAAGCTGCAGCTATTCTTTAGATGATATTTTAGGTATGTTATTGTTATAACGCGTTCGTGATCTGCCCTTTTAGTAACAAATACTGTATGAAATAATGTATAATCACAACGGTGTGGACTCCAAGTACTAAAATAATTGGTTTAAAGGACAGGTGTAACTGTAGGTTGTAAAAACAAAACAAAACTGAAGGTTGTAATCGTCCAACGTTAACATATTCTTTTTTCAGAGATGGGTATATGTGGCCCAGATACTATAGTCTGTGACGAGGGATCTTATTGCATCACACGTGATCAGTTATGTGATGGTGTTCAAAACTGTCAGGATGGGGTTGATGAAAGAAACTGCCCTGGTAAGTCATGAGTTATGTTCATAGTTTGAACTCCTCGAAGAAAACATTATCATAGTAATATGGCCTAAGAACTAGCTCAAAAGTGACAAGCATAAGATAAACTAGACGCCAAAATGCCCTGAAGATCGCAATGTCTTCAATACAACAATAACGCCGCAATAATATTGCATATAGAGAACAGGTTTTAAAAAATATATTTTCATTTGCCTCCGTATACGCGATTTACCAACTAATGCACAATTCCTACGATCGCATTGATGGATGAAGTATTATGCGAAGATGACGAGATACCATGTGACGCGGACAAGTGTATAAGACCAGAAAGAGTTTGTAATGGAGCAACAGATTGTCTTGATGGGATGGATGAACGGAATTGTACATGTAAGTAATGAACAATTAAGAGTTATAGAAAGGGTTTACATGGTTTAGGGATCTAGTATCTGATTTAGAGAATAAAGGTATTGTTTTTAGACCGTACCCGTGTTATATTGTCTGACATAAATGCGGACGATAGTATTATTTTAAGTAGAACGACGACGCCGCAGGCGGAGTTGTTCCACGCAATCAATCAATCATACTTTAGACATTTATCAAAGAAATAAATACATTTTATTGTCCACATTTGACAAATTTTACCCCTGCTAGGATCGAATAACCCACAAACATTCCATCCAATCACATGCGATGAGTAAACCATGCGTAAGCGTCACGGCGCCGGCATAAACGCAGGAAAAGCGCTAAAGACGCACTGCAGAAGTGCACGTTATGGAGCAAACCACGCATTGTGAAGGTCGGGCGCACTGTCAAAACGTAGGCCCCACCTCCCCGTGTTAAGTTGTCTCATCTAGATGTCGCCGATTTCTCTGAGAACCAATGGGATTGCTTAAACTTTCTTAGCTGTTTAAGAATCCTTTATACAAATGTGGAGACAGATGAACTAAAAACAATTGATCATGAATTTATAGATTTACGTCGTGTAAATGTAACTTTCGTCGAGATTTTGATTTGACAGCACTTTAACTATTGTACCCTATGAGAGGATGAATGTTGATAAGTAATGATGACTATTTAACTAGTAACATCTGATATCATGGTAGTATTGTAGTATTAATGAATGCTCTTACCACCTGTCAAGACTCTTTATCATAGTTGGATACAACTATAATAGTTATGGATATGTTTCTCCATTAACCTGCTCTAACAGTATGGTATTCAGTGATTTGTGGTTATTTCAAAAACAAACCACGGCTAGGTAAAAATTAAAATTGCTATCATATTTGTTACCAGACTGTGAACCTGATGAACACACATGTGATAATGCCACCTGTATATCGATTGAATCTGTTTGTGATGGTATAACAGATTGCCAAGACAGTACAGATGAGTTGGACTGTCCAGGTTCGTTACTGGTAACGGGACTACTAACATAATTTGAAACAAACTAAATGTTAAAAAACTTAAACTGCTTATCCACAACAATAGTCTGTTTTGTAAAATATAAAAATAGGGAACGGTCCCAAATAGGTCGTCCGTTTATACAGGGTGTCCCAAAAAAATGTTAACACTCCGGGCACATAAGATATCTTAAAAGGACAGGAACACACGGGTCTAATCTTGATGTATTATGAAAGCTGAGTAAATAAGCTTTCATTTGCATTTTATTGCGTTCCAATTGGTTATTTAGAACGGGAGATATGCTTCAGCAAACATGAGGAAGCAAAATCGGCATTATTGCATTAATTACAACTATTTTAACACTTTTATCGTATCGTTT
Organism: Ophiura sarsii; assembly: GCA_035610835.1. Lineage (NCBI taxonomy): Eukaryota > Metazoa > Echinodermata > Ophiuroidea > Amphilepidida > Ophiuridae > Ophiura > Ophiura sarsii. The sequence continues at coordinate 1,185,119 of CM069441.1, forward strand.
CGGAAAACGACGACTTCTAATAAAAAATCGCTCTGAGTAATTCAAGATGTACTTATTGGTAATACATGTAGTAAATTTGAACACAATTGGACAAACCGTTACCGTAAAAAGGTGCGCGCAAAAAGTGATTTTAAAATCCAAGATGGCCGCCGTTACCATGGCAACGGTGTCCGTGACGTAATTTTTTTTCGCTTAAAATGAAAAGTCTTGCCCAAATACATCTTCTGACCAAAGTTCAAGTGTATAGGTTAAGTACTTTGAAAAATAGCATTTTCATGTTCAGTCTCCCCTTAAAAGCTTTACTTTCATACTGAGAGGATTGGACCAAGCCGATTTTGCTTCCTCATGTTTGCTGAAGCATATCTCCCGTTCTAAATAACCAATTGGAACGCAATAAAATGCAAATGAAAGCTTATTTACTCAGCTTTCATAATACATCAAGATTAGACCCGTGTGTTCCTGTCCTTTTAATGTATCTTATGTGCCCGGAGTGTTAACATTTTTTTGGGACACCCTGTATGGGTAGTTTGGTTGCAATTGTACTTCATCTGTCTAAATGTAATCAATTTTACATATGCAGCCAATTTTACATCTTGACCTCAGATGACCTTTGACCTTGGTATGTGACCTTTGACCTCATTAACATATAAAGGTTTCCATATTGCATCCATCTATGACCCAATTTTGATATAAAATTGGATGGATTGAGCGTGATACACAAAGATATTGGTCGAGCTATGAGTTTTAAAAAATATTGTGCGAGACGCAGTCGAGCACAATATTTTTAAAACTCATAGCGAGACCAATATATTTGTGTATCATGCGAAAAAATCCGTCCGATTTTATCATTATTATGCAGTGAGAATCTGAATCGATACTCGAGAAATGACTTGAGCCTGTCAAATAAATGAATAACACTGTAGTGTAGGCCTACTAAAAAAGTAATAGTCTGTAGGCCTACTTTCCAAACTGTTCAACATTTCTGGTACACTAACAGAATGACAGAACAAAAGCTCAACAAAATTCCAAACACGTAACAAGTTTTACAGTTAGCAATAAATTCAAAAGACATATTTCGGCGCGGCGATCGTCTGTTTTCAACATTAAAAAAAACACACGATTGTTTATGTAAAGCTTATTGACTTACAAGTTACAGTACAAAACTTTGACGATCGCCATTTTTAGGCCAGGAACGTCCCCACTTATACAGATAGACACACTTGTATCGGTGCTTCTTCGCGTTGCAGAACTGTCGGCCTAATTCCTGGAAATTCTTTTTCATTTAGCGTAACAAAACGTGTGCTCCCCGCGGAACTAGTCGCCATTTTTAACATGACCCGATGACCTGGTCGATCGTAATTAATTAAACTCGACTACATTTTTTGCACGCTACACGTACGGTCGCTACACATCGGCGTATTAGCACATGCTTGAATGTATTCGTGCGTAGACTTTAAATGTGTTAAAGAGGCAGGTAATCAAATCGACCAAGTTCGAATCATAAACTCGGTCGGCCAAGTTCACTCCAGTGACATAATATGCAGAATAATAGGTCTTTACCAATGCATTGCAAGTGAGGGGCGGAAGATTCGAACTGCATAATAATGGTTGCAATTGGTCATTGTATGGAAAAGAAATGGACAAGACAAAAAGTGTGTACTTAATTTTACGTCTTGACCTCAGATGTCCTTTGGCCTTGATATGTGACCTTTGACCTCATTAACATAAAAAGGTTTCCATGTTGCATCTATGACCATGGTTTGGTTGCAATTGGTCATTGTATGGAAAAGAAATGGACAATACAAAAAGTGTGTACTATAATTTACATCTTGACCTAAGATGACCTTTGACCTTGGTATGTGACCTTTGACCTCATTAACATATGAACGTTTCCATGTTGCATCTATGACCGAAGTTTGGTTGCAATTGGTCATTGTATGGAAAAGAAATGGACAATACAAAAAGTGTATACTAAATTTTACATCTTGACCTCAGATGACCTTTGACCTTGGTATGTGACCTTTGACCTCATTAACATATGAAGGTTTCCATGTTGCATCTATGACCGAAGTTTGATATAAAATTGAATGGATTGAGCGTGATACACAAATATATTGGTCGAGCTATGAGTTTAAAAAAATATTGTGCGAGACGCAGTCGAGCACAATATTTTTAAAACTCATAGCGAGACCAATATATTTGTGTATCATGCGAAAAAATCCATCCAATTTTATCATTATTATGCAGTGAGAATCTGACTTGACAACAAAAAAATCAACAAAAAAAATCAACAAAAAAATCAAAAATCAAAACAACCAAAAAATCACCATAATATTGTAAAAATATCAATAACATTTTTTTGTTCAAAGTACAGACAATATATATGTTGTTGTTTTTAAATCCCAAAAATTTCTCAAAAATCCCCCCAAAAAATGTCTACAAAAATATCTAAAAATAATTGTCTACTGCATTTTGTGACTGCTCGAATACAATTAACATATTAATACACGCTTACAGTGTACATAATAATACACGCTTACAGTGTATTCATGCAGGTAATTAACTGACCAAGTCGGAAGGATATCGGTCTTTCCAAGTTCACTCCAGTGACATAATGTTCAGAATAATAGGTCTTTACTAATGCATTTCAAGTATTGGACGGAAGATTCGAACTGCATAATAATGATTGCAATTGGTCATTGTATGGAAAAGAAATGGACAAAACAAAAAGTGTATACCAAATTGTTGACACACCCCCACACCCTACAGACACAGACAGACAACACACACGAAGGATGCTGCCATAAGGTCTCTTCCTACGGACGACCTAAAAATTAAGCTTTCGATCAGAGTAGGATCTTTATCAAAGGTAGATAAAGATCCTTGTGGACAAAGTTCAGTCCTGTTTTTGGTAAATACTATGCTAGAATCGAAAGCTGAGGCGCTAAACAATTTGATCGTAAATCCACGAGAAGAGAACTTCTGAATTGCCAACGTCTGAAATTAACCTTACATTGGGCATAGATAAATTCCAAACCTTTTTAGAAGAGATATTGTGCATTAAATGTAAGAAGATAGTTTTTCTGTCCACACATTTCTTCTGCCGCTTAAATGTTCTTAGAATATTGTCACAAAATGCCTACATGTAGGCTGTTAAAATACAGGTCAACGATGCAATTATATAGCGCATGTCACGTTGATTATAGATTAGAATTTCGTGGAATGTTTTAAGGGGAGTGTGGACTCTCAGGTACAGTCTCCGTAAAATTGCCGTAACTTCTTCAATATTCATTTAATCTTTATAAACGTATACAGTTTTTTGCAGAAAAGGGTTCAATAAATCCAACCATGATAATGAAATTGACCATTTTGAAAAAATTATAAAAAACACGTTTTTTGACCTATATATTTTGGGTTTGGAAAAGATAACTCAAAATATATTTTGTTAAATTTTGTCATACTAGTTTTATGATAATCCTGATAACATTCCCCAGGAGCGGTTTCTTTTAAATTTTTAATATATTTTTATTTTTTGAGTTACACACCAAAAAGTGCCAAAAAATAAATAAAATATTAAAATTTAAAAAAAAACGCTCCTGGGGAATGGTATCAGGATTATCATAAAACTAGTATGACAAAATTTAACAAAATATATTTTAAGTTATCTTTTCCAAACCTAAAATGGGTCAAGAAACGTGGTTTTTATAATTTTTTCCAAAATGGTCAATTTCATTATCATGGTTGGATTCATTGAACCCTTTTCTGCAAAAAAACTGTATACGTTTATAAGATTAAATGAATATTGAAGAAGTTACAGCAGTTTTACGGAGGCTGTACCTAAGAGTCCACACCCTCCTTAATAGAGCGAACGTGATAAACATGGTGTTTAACAAATTTGCTCCGCACAATCTTATTTCCAGCTCCGTTAGATATTTTCATTATATTAATCAACCTTAGAGGACATCAGATAGATTGCAAATATGCAACATTGAACTTGAAAATGGCGCCATTTTTCTTTCCTTTTTGTATCAGTAACCTGTGCCCCAGATCAGCATTTATGTGATGCAGATAAATGTATATCACTCTTATCAGTATGTGATGGAGCCTATGACTGTGATGATGATACTGATGAATTCGATTGCCCAGGTATGTACATAATATCTCATCAAGATCAGTGTTTCTATTATCAATTGATTTAGATGAATTATTACTGAACGTTATCTATTTCTAACATGATCTGTAAAATTGTTTTGTTTTGTTTGTAAAATTAATGATTACGTCTGAATGATTACGTAAGATAATTATTCAATTATTTCGTAATTCGAATTTAATGAGTCGAAGATATCTTGGATTTTTGTTCCTGTCAGTTCTTCTTTTGTCTTTTGAAATTTTGACGAGAACACAAACCATACCATCCCATTTCCGGTAGAGGGTGAGTATTCATATACATCCAGTTCCAGAATGATTTATACCGGGAAAATTGCATTAATTTGACTATGATAACCAAACTAATGCAGTTCGACAGAGTGCTTGTGATTCCAATACTTAGCTTCATATTTCGGACAATAGATTGCCTCCGGAAGATCAATGTTGAAATTGGTTCATAAGTCTTATATTATTTTTTATTTTCAGCGTCCTTTAGAATCGATTTTACAGATATTTGGATATTTGGTGTCATTTTGCTTCCGCTGAATGTGTTATATTATGATTAAATTCATATTTAGAATCATTTTGTTCTAACTTATTTTATATTTTATAACCCGTTTTCTACCTTGTTTGTAGTTACATGTGCAGCCGATGATTTTCTTTGTGACAATGATAAATGTATCATAAGGTTTTGGGTTTGTGATGAGATAGCTGACTGTGATGATGACACAGACGAAAGTGACTGCATCGGTTGGTTTGATTCCTTTATGTATTCAATAGAAATCTGAAATACTGTAATTATAATAAATAATAAAATTAACTAAATGATTCGCTCTTCTCCCGTTTTGGTATTATCCTCAAATTATATAAGATATAAATGTAAATTCATAATACTTGTCATGTCAGAAGAATATTTTCGTTTTGTCAGCAGCATTTCAAATTGATCAATTGCTCATAATATTCTTTTGAATTCCTGATGAAACTATGTCATCAATTGCTATTACTCCTCGCAGAAGGATACACAAGGAATATTAAGAAGTGCGGCTAAAAATGGACTCGGTACAGAAATGTCATCATATGAGCCATAGCAATATAATTGATATATTTATTATTCAGCTATATTTATCCTTTTGTTGAACATTTAATGACCTTCCTTTGCCTTACGTTTCAGATACAACTGTAGAGCCAACAACTCCAATGTCAACAACTCTTCTGGGAGGTAAATGGTTTACTCATATCATAAGATTGATAACCAGTTTGATTTTGCTCTATATATCTTAAATACAGCTTCGAGGAATTTAGAGCATCAGATAATGTTGCCGATAGACCAGTTTTAACGGTCTTAAAAGTCCAATTAAACATGCATAATTTGTTTTAAATTCAGTCGCCGGAAAAGTCAGGAAATATAATAAGATAATTGTTAATGTATCATAATAACGTAGCTTGACAGTTTTAACATAATATGTAAATTCAATGTTTATTTGTTTCCATGTAAATAATACAAATAATATTTTCAAATACTACTTATTGTAGGTATCTGTGAGCGGTCAGAATTTCTATGTGATACGGATACATGTATCTCGAGTTTTTGGGTGTGTGATGACATACCGGACTGTGTAGATGACACCGATGAAAACAATTGCCAGGGTTTGTTTTACCAATTAAGATTACTAGCAGGACTCATGGTGATTTATTCACTAACTTGCGGTGGAGGTTAAGAGTGGTGTTGGTTCTGCTGTACTGTTTTATTCACTTTGTGCCATAGGGTACGACTGTAATTAGTAATGTAATATTTGACTATTGCATCTTTTTCTATTCTCAATGTAAACAATTCTACATTATTCCACCTGAGGTACGACCGTGACTTTAGTTTATATGATTGCGATAGATACACCCATCATCCATGACGGCATTCGTCTTTGATCGCGCGATAACACGTCTCAGAATACAACCACGTGCTGATAATATGCTCAGGCCCGTAACCAGATGAGGGGGTGGGGTGGGGGGGGGGGGGGGGGGGGGGGGGTAGCCCATAATCCCAAAAGTGCTCAAAAAAGCCCCAAAATGTTTTTTCGTACGGTTTTGTTGTTGAAAAAGAGACGAAATTCTAGTAAAATGGTCCACTTTGGCTAAATTCGCCCCATGGTAAAAATGTCTACATTTTGAAAAAAGGTAAACTTTTGACAAAATCCGACCCAGAAAAAAATCCAGGTAAATCCAGGTTTGCGCTCGTTAGACGTCACGTTTTGACTTCGGTGAAATGATGTATAGCTTTTTCGGCTTGGCAATTTTTTCTTTTGCTCTAATTTCGTATAGATAATAGTGATAAATAAGCCTGCTGGTATTTCATAATGGTGATATATTTTATTGATATGGTTTTCGTGGATTACTTAAATATGGACTCGGATTACTCATTCTTTTGAATGTGTATATATACGCAGTCTGTCTACCCGGGGTAGACGATCATGTAAATATCAGCTCTATTCATACTCTATACATTGTGTGTGCTGATCATAACAGTATTATTGCTTTATTTCCTTATAGTGTGGAAAAAGAAAGTATCCCCTTTTTTCGAGGCACCCTGTGTTAAATTCGTACAACCCTAAAGAAATTCAACAACTGAGAAAGAACAGGCATTTCCTCCTGCGCATTTCGGCACCTCGTTTGTCCCAATAGCACAAATATTGATGAAGCAGTGGCCATTTGAATAACAAATGATGCAGTTTCCATTGTTGCACTTAACCCTTTACCCATGAAAAGAGCGTAATTACAAATATAAAAAAGCTGTAAATCTAAAGTGTACCAATTCTCTCTCTATCTCTCCATGAAAAGACAATCATAATCCGAACATCGTCAATTGTTTCCAACACCTGTATCTACTGGTGTGTGACTCAACCTTTACAATAACAAGACTTATTAATTTCATTATTTGTTTTGATTAAACAAAGCCTATGACCAAAACAAAGCTTGATTTCCATTCTTATCTTTTACGTATTTTATGGATAGTGCAACGATGGAAACTGCATAATTTAGTATTCAAATGGCCACTGCTTCATAAATATTGGTGCTATTGTGACAAATGAGGTGTCAAAATGTGCGGGGGGAGGAAATACTTGTTCTCGTTTACTTGTTGAATTTTGTTAGGGTCCTAATAATTAAACACAGGGCGCCTCGAAAAAAGAGGATACTTTCTTGTTGTGCAGAGTTTGTAAGTTAGCGGTGGCTTTAGTGTAGTGATGATTTTTTTATGTCAACAACAACTGGTTGAATCAAACACAGTTTGCATTATTGTTCTCTCGTGCCTTCCAACTTTCATTTTTAGCGCAAGGGACATTACTTTTACATAAATACTGTCTTCTCTTGGCATCCGTGTCTTCCTAAATAATTGATTTCAAGAAAGATTTCTGGTGGAGGAACATTTCTGTGTTTTTTTGCCGTTTTATTTTGTATATGTCTATTATATTATAGCATCATCAGGTACATCAAGATATTAATTTTCTTTTTTACCATTTCTTGTCTTTTATACTTCGAGGTGTTAAGTGAGGTGTTAAGTGGTGGCTATCATTCATATGTCTTACTCTTAAAACTTCAAACTTTATTTTTCTAATTTGGAGTTTTAAACCGTTGCTCTGATTTTCTTTTTTACCATTTCTTGTCTTTTATACTTCGAGGTGTTAAGTGGTGGCTATCCTTCATATGTCTTACTCTTAAAACGTCAAACTGGTTTTTTTCTAATTTGAAGTTTTAAATCTTTGCTCTGATTAGTCTAATCTGACGCACGAATTAGTCTAACACCTGTGCGCATGTTTGAGTAAGATCTTGATTCACAAGGAGCACTTGGTTTAAAACGTTGAATCGGGTGGTGAATACGCATTGACCATGTTGACGTCACATCAGCCTATTGAATTTAAAAACAGCTTTATAATTATATTGTGTCTTTACAGGTACAACACTTGCGCCATCTACTACAACAGAAATTCCAATCACGAATGGTAAACAAACCACAAACAAAGTATTTTGCTCTTAAAAGATGTCTTCCTTAAATAAATCTCAATCTTTTGCATTGTGTTAATAGTTAACTATTGCTGCAAAGAACCATGGTCTTCTTTGAACTTATTTTCTAAGATATTTGAACTTACTTTCTAAGAAGATATAGGGACTTCCTTTCTGCTGAATGCTTTTGAATGTGATTATAAACTCCTATTATTTCTTATCGCTACAGTAAGGCTGTCTTTATGAGCGTTTGCTAATCGTTAGCACCTAAAATGTTGCCTTGTTTTTATCGTAAATACGGATTAAGTGTTATTATAATTATTTACTTGATCTATCTTCTTCAGGAACGACGGCAGCATCTACCAGCATATTAACTACAGAGACTTATGTAACGGATCTACAAACTGGTAATATTATGAAAACTATTATATCTTGGAACGTCCACTCTTGGTTTTGCCCCTTGTCCAACTATGAAACACCGTGGAACCCTGTATCACTATGTTAATAAAACGTCAATTATCATGCATTTAACAAAACATATTTGCCACAATTTGTATTGTATTAAGTCTGTCTTTTGATTCAAAACATATATTATTCTTGATGATTATTATGACTGCATAGTGAATGAATCCATCATCGTTACCAATAGTAACCTTTGGAAATACGTTACTAATACAACGAAGCAATTAGTGAAGAAGACAACCTTGTGGCATTTATTGTGTTAGGCTTACAAATAAAGTTACTCAAAGTTCAATATTATGCATTTGAACTCAAAGTTCAATATTATGCATTTGAAACGACAATTATATCAAAAGTGCAAGACCGCGTAAAGCAAGCATTCAAGGACTGTTACGAATTTAAGATATATACCTATTTAGATTACGGACAATTTAAACTTGTATAAAGTATCTTGTATTCTCTTTTTCCAGAAACGCCCTCTACATCTTCTACGCCAACAGTATTTGAATCCACTATTGGTAATTACCATTTCTTTAAAAGATAATACCCATTTCCTTAAAACAAGGGATACAAAAATATCATATTGCTGTCGAATAATTAGCAAAATAAAAATGATATTCTAGTCAAGTATTCAAATTATCATTTTAGTTCTCTTTTCCCTCAAATATCAGACCTAGGCTACATTTTGACCATTGTCAGCATGTCATAGGTTATTGGGGTAACATTATAAATTGAAAAGTGTGATACATGTCTAACATTTTAACCTATTTGTTATTGCAGGCACCACTACCTCAATAACGACAACCTATACGACAGGTAACGATTTATTTGTAATATATTTCATAAGCCATTTAAATTGCGATGAAGCCGCGGCAACTGTAAATATTAACAGTTGTGTATATATTTGACCAATTTGAACTTTCTATTTAATTCGTTAGAATAAACAGTATTGGAAACATGATAATGATAACATGACCAGAATGATCAACTTGATCAGGTCCGTCCATATAATTTATTTTGTCATCACAACATAACCAATACCTAACAAAGCCCGGGGGGGTACTCGGATTTGGTTTGGTCGGGGGTGTGCCGCTGGAGATTCAAAACCCATACCCATTTTTAGGGGTGATTTTGGAAAAATCGGTACCCATTTTTAGGGGTTTTGCTTCATTTTAGACCAAAATTTTCGCAAATTATCGGGAAAATAGACCTAATTTTTGCAAATTTTCGCGAAAATAGACACAATTTGGCGAAAATGGACACAAATTTCGCGAAAATAGACCCATTTGTAAAAAGTGACCCCATTATTAGGGATTTCCAGCACAAAATCATACCCCATGTTTAGGGATTTTGTGCCTGCCCAAAAAGCTACCCATTAGAGCGGCACACCCCCGTATACCGTCTTGGGTGAGTACCCCCCCCCCCCCCCGGTAACAAAGTAGCCAATGAACATGATGCACATGGGCGTTATTCCCGTCCCACAATGCACTGCAACGTATAACAATTAAGTATGCAATAGCCATAATGCAACCCTTTTACAATACATTGTAACAGCTACAATTATTTAAAGTATCCAATGAACATGATGCATCCAGGATTCCTTCACCTTTTCGTAAGCACATTTTTGATGAATAATATAATTGTTGTGTCATTTCAGGTACTCCAGAAACGTTACCTTCCACGGCATCGACACTTAGGACAACCCCTGTAACAGGTAATATATCATTTATGGATGGTTTACTGCTATATTATTATGTGTAAGCTATAGATGGTGTGATCGGTGACGTCATGTATTTACAAATGGGACACCCTCTGTTGATTCCCTCCAGGCAGAATATACAGTAAAGTTAATGAAGACAACATGAAATTTCTTTCTAATGAATTGTAAAACTCATTTTTTTTTTTTTTTTTTTGTGAAATGCGATAGCTTATATCATTCCTAAGCAAGTTTAAAGACAGTTTTGATAACAATTTGCTGTAACACCACAATCTAGTTAAAAAACCTGATCTGGCCTATGTAAACTATAGGAACTCTTGCCCGGTGTGTTTTGTCTCAAATCAACAGAGGGCGTCATAAATGTAAACAACGGTCACCTCATCTATAAACCTTTTACAGATTCATTAGATGGCCATCTGCGCAGGACGAATACAAGTATTATTCATTATTGCTGATAGTTATTCTTGTAGAAAAAAGAAATGGTAGATTATTCAGCAGTAAAGTAGAGCAATCCTTTTTAAATATCTTTACCATTACAAAATGTAATTTTAGCTCTAAATTTCCACATGCTGGACTGTCCTTCAAGAGTTAGTTACACGGTATAGATGCAATATTTTAGAACAGCTCATCACCAAAGTATTTGCCATTACAGATATACTATTCCGATTTTTGATCTTACAATGATATTGGTATCATTATTTGTTGAAATCATTATTTGCTATCGATGTAAACAATTTTCCTAGATGGCTGTGAAGCCAACCAGTTTTCTTGCGATAGCGACAAATGTATCCGGGTGTCGTGGGTTTGTGATACCATTCCAGACTGTGATGACACGACCGATGAATCTGATTGCCAGGGTTTGTTTAATAACACTTTTAAAGTTTGTGGTGGGAGTTAGTATAGTTTGTAAGGTGGTGGGTACCGTATACTGTCTCAAGTTTCAAGGGTTTGAGCAAATACTAATCTTGTCAACTTGTCCATAACTAAATCAAGCATCAAAGTTGGGTTTTTCATGGTGTATGTGCATTGGCCTACTCAGGGGGAATATAAATAATTGATGAATCCCGAGAACCTTTCGCGAATCAATGTGACTCAGTATTGTGTGATATAATACGTTCTGATGACTTCCGCTAGGAAACTTAAGGACAACTACGCACTTAATACCAATCGATTATAATCTTGCACTCGTCTGGCAGTTGCATCTGTAGCTCAATGGTAAGAGCATTGTGGATATGAAGCAAACGTTGCCGGTTCGAATCCGGTCATCGTTAATGTGCAATGGCCTACTCTGGGGAAAGATAAATAATTGATCGAGCATCAAAGTAGTTTCAAATGTTAGAATTTGCTACTAGACACCAATATTAACAATGACTCCATTTAGAAGTGAGTGAGTATGTTGTATGGACAACTGAACATAATAGACCAATTCTACCGAAAGCTGTAATTTGCATGTTTAATTTGAACTTGAGTCAACTGCCTAATAAGGTGCAGTTTTGTGCAATATGATGGACGGGGAAAAGAGAATATAATATAATAGTTGCGCCATGAAATTCTAAGATTCTGCGTAAAATGTATTGTATTCATGATAGAAAGCAAGCTAATTGTTCACGTAAGTGTCCCAATCTGCTTTGTCTTAACTCCATATTCCACCCAAACTCGTGAAATGACCAGGAGTGGGCCATTAACATAAATCTTTTATGAGTTATTGAATGGCACTCATTCAATTTTCTACCAGGCTAAACTGTATAATTGGTCCATCAAGTTGGGAAATAGTATTTGATCAGCTGATGCAATTGACTCTTTTCTACTCATGTTTCCTTGGTGGAGGAGGTCTCTTTGTATATCTGATCCATTTGAGTAACACAGGTGTGCTCGAGGCATGTGCATGTCTGTTCTGTTGCCAAATGACCATGTGATTAATTAGATATACGTACCTTTAGGAAGTGACGTTAGTGCGTATTCCAGTGGTCAACGTAGAATTTACGTGTGAGTACCGGTGTAGAAAGAGACATATAGTCCCCTGGAGCCATAGTCCGTCCTGTAAAGTAAAGTCCCGGAGTAAAGAATAGGTTGGTATAGGGCACTCATATATACAAACAGCACTGGTCTCACGCTTCATTTCAATGTATATGGAGGCCGGACTATGGCTTCAGGGGACTATATGCCTCCTTTCACACCGGCACTTATCTGAATCCCGGTGGTAAATACGCCAACCCATTAGAATCCTGCGATCGCAAGCGAATACAAACTGTGTTGACCGTTGGAATACGTCGTGACATCACTACACAAAGGCAGCTGAATGTAGTGTAGACAAGGTTTTACACAGCCACACGTTATAAAGACTCGACATACATGTACATGGTATACGGTGAGCCTGAAAGTCTGAAAATGACTTTTTCATGTACGATTTCACGAAGAATGATGCTTTATTACTTTGTATATTTATAAAAACATTAACCTTTAAATGAACATGTTAAAAATTCACTATTCTTGTCTTCAATTGTATTTATCCAAAGATAACATATTTGAAGATACAACAACGCAGTGTAGAATAATTTGAACATGTATTTCTTTGTGCGAACCAATATTAAAACCCAATCGGTTGATCTTTGAACAAATGTATGACAGCAACCTTTTAATACATCATTGCTCTTTTTAGTTTCAAATGTAGTTACGTATACAAGTAAACTAAATTACCATTTTAACAATAGAGTTCTATCAACCTCTCGTGTTTTCTTTTTGATTAATCGTAGAATGTGTCAGAAAATTATGCTCTGTTCTTATTAGTATTCAACAACTGAAAGTTCAAATTATAAGCAAAAGTATGTTATAGCTGCAGTATTTAGTAGCTTTCTAAGAACAATCCAGGAGAACAATACAAACCTATTGTTCAAGGTAGTGTGACAATGCGATAATGTTTACGGGGTGCAGTTTTTACATGAGGACTTGTTTCGTCACAAATCAAACAAGTTTGAAACATAACGTGCTCCCATCTCAACCGCGATATGAAAATCAATGACATGTATGGTCGGTAATCACTGGTCAAGCTTTGAAGCCAACCAAATAAAAACCTTAGTTTTTTGAAAGTCTTTTGCTAGCACAAAGTAATTTGGCATTTTATGATGAAAATCTCCTGTTTTTTTAGATACGACTTCTCCATCAGCTCCAACTTCATCGTCTCCAACAACGCCTACCGAAGGTAATGTACATTTACTATTTATCTCAAGTACTCACATACATATTTCGTTTTCAATATTCATTATGTAATTTTGGAAATTAAGTAAAATCTCTTTTTTGCATGCTGTCTGTTCTTCCTATAACTTGTTTAACATTGAACAGATAATGACACTTATATTCCTTACTGATGGATGTATCAATCAATATCAAATCATGCTAAATATTATGTCAACATCGCAGCAAACTGCAATGCCTGAGCCTAAATACTGGTATAACATCAAAAGCTTGTACTGGACGCTATGTATTGCAACTACCGTATTTCACCATAAGGCGGCGTCTGACGGTTACTGTTGGAGAGCTAACAACACGGACAACTTTTAGAGGGTGGGGTGGGGCAGTGTGTTTATTAAGGGGGTAATGGAGGTGTGTTGGTGGGGTGGGGTGTTAAACTACGTGAGCCTAGTAGTACTTTCCATCAATGATAATTTTCAAAATATATTATAGCTCTAAATACCGCATTTGATCAAATTAACCTTGTTAATATGTCTTCCTTAATAAAATTGCATCATCATAATTGATAATTCCCAAATACTCGTCCGTTTCAGTGACCTGTGGACCAGACGAGGTCGTTTGTGATGAGGACAAGTGTATATACAATGTATGGGTATGCGATGGAATCATAGACTGTTATGACAGAACAGATGAATCTGATTGCCAGGGTTTGTTGAAATAAATCTTCACCTTTGTTTTCTACGAGGGTCATTCAATAAGTTCTACCTCCTCACTCGTAACATCGCTAATATTAATGTCAGCCTCGTGACATTTGTCATGAACTTATATATCTGAATCATAGTTACAAATGTATAGTGAATAATTTTTGATATCTGTTTCACCTTTTTCTGATGCGGTCAAACCCAGAGAGAGGGTTTGGATAACGGAAATGAGAATTTTTTTCTCCGTATTGTAAAGTTAGATATAAGAGCACGATTTCAATACTAAATATGAAAACAATGGATAATTTTTGAATATAAAATGGTACAATCATGACTGTATAGATAATGCTTCAAGCAATATTAGGTCTTGTAGGCTTGCAAATAGTAGGCCTATAATATCAACTCAACTGTATTGCTATGTCTTTAGCATGCAGACAGGAATACTGATAATCAGTCAAATTCGTTGTTACAAGTCACGCCACAGTGATGCTCATATGTTAAATGCGTTTATCATGTTAAAACATTATATTTAGTCACTTTTCGAGTTTCTATATGTACAACCTTCAGAATAGTCAATCAGATAGTCAATAGTAGAAGATCATCTCTTCAATCCCTCCATCCTGTAATTGAAGATCTCTCAGTTCCTATAAAAAAGCAAACAAAACTTTTGCAGGGTTCCTAATCTGGTTCTGGCTAATCAGGCAATACATTTCGTTATAAATCAGTCACTTTTATTGTATTGTTACTAGTCTGTTAAAGATACTTTTTTAGAACGGTTATATTGACCGATATGTTATGTCTCTTTTAGAATTGGCCAAATTATCAGCACTTCGGAGATATTTTGCTGTTTTTCATCCGTCCGTCACACTGAATGGACATTTGGTTTTCACTGCATCTTTAGAAAAGTACAATTAATACTCAGACCAATTTACTATGCATTTGTAGCTAAGATTCAAAACTACAATTGTGGAATATTTCATAAGACTGGCTTATATAATAGCAAAGTTATTGAATGACTCTCGCAATTGGATACGCATGCGTGGTGGAGATAAAGGTGGTGGAAGTGGTGATCATGTGTCTATATTTTAAAATCATCTGTTTTCATTTGATGTTTTATTACGTATGGTATTTACTTCTAAACCAATGTCAAAATGTATGATTTTCTTTTGTTTTCAGAAACAACGGAAGTCCCGACCACTCCAACAATTAGTCCATCTGCAAATGGTAAATTACATTGTTTCTTATATCAAATACAATGCAGACGTTTAGTTCTTCATCTGTCAAGTTGATATGTAAAAGGTCCTTTGTGTAAAGTTATATGTGTTTACCGTAGAATTTGTCCCATGAATCTCCAGCTAAGAGGTCTTATGCGGCAGCTCAGTCTTTAGGAACTAGGCCTCTCCGTTATGGGGAACCGTCACACTTCTCCCATCGGGCTATACGTAGAAATAGGCAGCAACCGGCTGGAGTTATGTTCTAGAGTACATCTTAAAGATTTCATAAAATAAAATGTATTTCAACTATTAAATCACTCATTCTATGTGGCTCATTGTACTTGTTGATGTGTTATACAGATATTTTTGGAACGGGTATATGTGGAACACGTCCTGCATATAATCCAAGCCAACGAATCATCGGAGGTAGTGATGCTGAGATGGGCAAATGGCCATGGATAGGCTCGATAAGAGAGCGTGGATCTGGTATAGATCTGCACTTTTGTGGGTGTACGCTTGTGCATGAACAATGGGCAGTTACAGCAGCACATTGTGTAGAGTAAGTACACAGGTTGAAGAAATAGGACTGTAATTTTTGTAAATAAGATTAGCTCAAAAGAGACAATAATATACATTTTATACAATCAAGCAAATTATAGAGAGATAAAAATATTTGTATGGTATTCATCTCGTACAGTATGCTATGCAGAGTTGTGTATGCTTTAAAAGCACAGTGTCATCCCTTACATACAATTGAAAATTGGCAAAAAACCACTAAAATATATCCAGTTTGATCTTTAGTGATAATCTCGTATATTTTTTCAAACATACATTTTTAAATCATACAATGGGGATGCGTAACTGATTTATATGTGTCGTCATATTTCAGGACTATATTAGATGCTCTGGATGTTGTAATTGTATTCGGTGAAAATGATCCCACTATGCCTTCCACGTATGGGGTTGAAAGAGGTATCACTAGAGTCATTAATTACCCAGACTATATTGGAGGTACTATAGATGACATAGCAATGTTGAAACTTGATACGCCAGTAGTATTTACAGACTATGTCCGTCCAGCTTGTGTTGCTACGTCACAAGAGGAGGAGGCGGATTACGGAGCGTCAAACTGTAGTATTGCTGGCTGGGGTGCAACCATGTATAATGATACTAGTAAGTGGGATTGTCTAATACACACAGAAAACACTATGTAAACAAATTACACAAATTATGTAAAAAATACACAATCTGTGTAAAAATAGAACTCCATAATACTATGTAAACAGTTGTGTTAAGCTTTTGCATAGGAATTTACACAAGCTTGGGTATATATTACATGTTTTATGTAAACTCCTACATAATAATTATGGAGTTCTATATTTACATACTTTTTTACATAGTGTTTTCTGTGTGTAGAGGTTATCCATGTAGCTATGCGAACGGAAAATGAGTCGCACCCGGCCTATTATGCATTCAATTACCAATCATTGCACGAACCGTGCTACCAAATTGACCTACGTATCATGAAACGGGTGTGTCATCTTTCTGAACATCTTGAACGTAGTTATTATTACCGACAAAATGGCAGCTAATCCGTTATATGGATAACCTCTAGGCCTATTACAATATATTATCACAATTTCCCCGGAATAATAAATAGCCATCCTGATGTAGACTTGATGTAGAAAACATACAAAAGAACGATGATGATGATAGGATAATCTCAATGAATGACGCAGAGAATGTTTTTATTTTATTTTCAGCCGAATGTTACGAAATTCCATCAGAAGTTGAGGATATCTGTGGCGATCTTTTACCCTACAACAGAACATATTTCCCTAACTCTTATTCTGGTTCCGTCGACGGAGCGATATCATTATTTAATGAGTTCTATCCAGTCACATCATTATGTAGCAGACCACCTAACAATCCTGATGCTGCGCAATATTTGTGCGCACTGTTCTTCCCATCGTGCCCAGAAGACACTAACATTGTCCACTGTCAAAGTCTGTGCAACAGAGTGAGGGATAACTGTGCACCCTACGTTCCAACGTTCTCATGGCCGGATTGTACACGCCAACCAGACAGTGGAGATACTTTGTGTGAAATTGGAAAAGGTAAGAGTTGTGACTTCTGTATACTTTTAACATCACCATACCATAGTAGATCAACGGTATATGCTTCAGCCCACTGCCATCCTTTTTGAAAAACATGTGAAAAAAACCCATTTTTGAATAATTAAGAAAGTGTCCATACTATGATTATATTGAAATAATGTTGGTAATTTTATAATTTTTTTTTAATATTTGATTGTAAAGAAAATGTTGTTAATCAATATTACGGTTATTATCTGTTGCGTTTCTTGTTCTCGGTCTAATACGTACAGAGGGTGAAGAAAGTGATGAGCTCGGGATTCTTCAGGAGGCTGACATTCCTTTAATATCTACAGACGATTGTCAAGGGCCGCAGTATGGTTATGGATCTCGCATAACTGAGAACATGATATGTCATGGTTTCCAGGAAGGAGGAGTAGATACTTGCCAGGTTTGACAATTTTTTATTGGGACCATCGACTTAACTTTATTTTCATTTTTTATATTACATTATCTTTTTAATTATATTGTTATAACGTTGTATTAATTATATTAGCAAAGAGAATTCTGGGTTTGGTGCCCCTGTCTTGTGTTTGATTTCCCCGAAAGATATATGTTCGATTATGGTCCATACTAACATTTCAGTGTTTCCAAATTCTTTAGTTATTAGTTTTAGTATTCCGTATGTGACAGGTTAACGAAATCAAATATATATCTCTATTCCCAAATATAAATAAGTTTTGTCCATTTCAAGCTCTTAATTGTCAATCAAAAACATATAAATAATGTACATTGGCAATAAATTAACGGTGGCAAATGCCTTCGCATGCAATATCAACAGCATACTATAACAGACCGAATTTAATAATTATTTACAACTTGTATTCCACAGGGTGATAGTGGTGGTCCTATGATATGCAGTGATTCCGAAGGATTACAAACGTTAGTTGGTATAACTAGCTGGGGAGAAGGCTGTGGTTTAGCTGCTTTCCCCGGTGTTCTTACTCGGCTATCTTCCTTCACAGATTTCATGATGGACGCTGTTAACGAAGACGATGGTAGGTGAAATCTTCCGGATATTTTTCTTACATAGGAATAATATTTAAAAGGAAATAGCAGATGCCATGTTCGCATTTAACATGAATTTCAAAAATACATAACACTTAATTCAATCTTAGCTAAAGTCTTAATTGAAATCCGATCTGACGAATAATGGTGTCAAAGGCGCAACAAGTATATTTTACCTGTTTCGTAATTAGTCCTGCGGACTGATTAAATTATCGACGTTGTGTATAATACTTTGTCATATTCCACAACGTCTATAAATCTCTGCTACTTAAGCTAATCAGCTTAGACTAAAAAAGAAGTCTCGGACTTGATTAAAGATAAATATTCTCATCTGATTATAACTCTGGAACCCACTTTTACAACCGCGTTTTTGCGAGTGAACCCATTTTTAAGGTTTGTTATTCCAGCTTTTCATTAGAACCTCGGCGATGAATTGTCATTTTTAGTGGCCCATTCACATAATTATGTACCCCCACTCAATATGGCTCACTACGCCACTGAACTTCATAGCACATTATTGAGACCGACGTGAATAATCAGTGTTACCTAAAGTTTGGAGGTGACGTCTGAGTACAAATTAAAGGTCATTGTCCTCGGTGTAGAAACATTTTGAAAAGATTTATGATTCATACATAAGCTCAATATTTCTTAATTTATGTGATGATGTTCAATACAGAATGCCTCGTTAATGAGTTCAGCTGCGACAACGGAGAATGTGTCCTGGCAAGTTTGTTATGTAATGGAAGATCCGAATGCAGCGACGACAGTGATGAAAAGGATTGCATAGGTGAATTGATGATCATAATAAACATTAATAACATTAGTACATCTCATCGGGTAATTAACAATATAACAATTACACCGATAACCTTTTTTGTATAAAAAGAGCAAATGTGAACAATAGCCCAACAGATATTATCAAGGTTAATGAGCTGAGTGAATGGAAAATCAAACTAGTATCTCTCTCAGAGCTCTGATGTGGGCCAATTGGTTAAGATTTACCATAATGATCAGTGCAGAGAGTGCTGTGATTAAGATCGTTCTGTTGATTTATCCAAATGCAGTAGCAAAACCATTTTGCATACATTTAAAAAGATGTGCATGCATTTTAACCATTATTTTCCCTTATAACATTGTTAACTGTTGTATTTAAATATATTTTTGTTATACAGTAACTACTGAGTTAGTATTTACAACGAAGGAAGATATCTTAACAACAGGTATGAATGTAAATTTGCAAACTTAACACTTTCCACGCGGTTATTATTGTTACCATACACAACAGAGATTTTTCAGAAACCTTTCACAATTTTCAAAGTCTATCTCAAGGACTACTGACCCTACACTAGGCATGTTTGTACTTATGTCAATGCATTTCCCATGGTGATTCCAAATATATTTTGACATTTTTGAAACATTTTGTGAAATGTTGGAATGTCGTCTGCAGCTCCCTGCCGCGTGGAAAGTATAAATTGATAAACACAATCAGATTGAGCGATTTCAGAGCTCTTGTAATGATACAGTACTCGGTAGAGTCCTGACATCCAAGCAGAGCTCTGGTAATGATACAGTACTCGCTAGAGTCCTGAAATCCAAGCAGAGTTCTGGTAATGATACAGTACTCGATAGAGTCCTGATATCCAAGTAGAGCTCTGGGTATGATACAGTACTCGATAGAGTCCTGAAATCCAAGCAGAGCTCTGGAAATGATACTGTACTCGCTAGAGTACTGACATCCAAGCATAGCTCTGGTAATGATACAGTACTCGCTAGAGTCCTGTAATCCAAGCAGAGCTCTGGTAATGATACAGCACTCGTAAGAGTCCTGACATCCAAGCATAGCTCTGGTAATGATACAGTACTTGCTAGAGTCCTGTAATCCAAGCAGAGCTCTTGT
This sequence comes from Ophiura sarsii, assembly GCA_035610835.1. Lineage (NCBI taxonomy): Eukaryota > Metazoa > Echinodermata > Ophiuroidea > Amphilepidida > Ophiuridae > Ophiura > Ophiura sarsii. The sequence continues at coordinate 1,205,596 of CM069441.1, forward strand.
AATGATACAGCACTCGTAAGAGTCCTGACATACAAGCATAGCTCTGGTAATGATACAGTACTCGCTAGAGTCCTAACATCCAAGCAGAGCTCTGGTAATGTGGAAAGTATAAATTGATGAACACAATCAGATTGAGCGATTTCAGAGCTTTTGTAATGATACAGTACTCGGTAGAGTCCTGACATCCAAGCAGAGCTCTGGTAATGATACAATACTCGCTAGAGTCCTGAAATCCAAGCAGAGCTCTGGTAATGATACAGTACTCGCTAGAGTCCTGACATCCAAGCAGAGACTTAACTTAATTTATAATCTTTTTCCCATTGACACAATATTTATATATATTCAAGCCTATTATTATACATACGGCCACGAGGAGCAGTCTTGTTTGTGATGGCTTGAGGTGACAATAATTAATGTCATCACGGGGCAATAGTTTTGACGAGATCGAACTAAAGCAAAATACATAACATATGCTTTATTCTGCATAAAAACCATATAATTCAGTAATATCTTTGCCATCATTTGAATGGGTGAAATACAGTTCCGAAAGATAACAAGTGTAGCCCTGCCGTAGTGCAAACTAGCTAACCTCACATTTCTGATGAGTTTTCTCATTAAGTAGGTTTTTATTTTGTTTTCTAGGTGGTGTTGATATCACAACGACTTCGTCATTGACAACAACGACAAAAGGTATGATAACTAAATGATTCATATGTATGGCCAATCATGGACCAGAAGTAAATGGAGGGCGCCAATCAGTCATCCGCCATCTTGCTTATTAAAACTAATAACCAATATTTGAATTACAATACTTTCACTCGGATGGAATATACAATAGTGAGAATAACTTACAGGTGCAACATGAGTACAGATTGTATATAAAGTGCTCAACAAAAGAAAGTCGTACACTTTGTTTAGGTCAATTAAAGTCACTTTTGATTGGTTTTTTTACCAGACAGGCTAGACATTTGGATGAATCTTTTAGGCACATTTTGATACCAAACATAACACCTAGCAACAAGAATAAACCATGATTAGCGCCATTTAAAGAAAATTAGTCACTTTTCAAAAGTCACATTTTCAATTATACTACCCGAGAGGAAAATGGGTATGTGCGAGGTTCACCCCGTGTGTGACACTGTTATCATGGTTATTAACCGGATTGACCGGCGGGCAATCGATCGCACAGTGCAGCCGTGTACACTACCCTGTGCTTGGCGTACACTTAGTGAGCGGGATATTTGATTCCGAACATAAAAGGCATTATGTGCTTGTTATTCAATTGGTGTTTTCTTCCGCGTAGTGTATTGAAAATGTGACTTTTGAAAAGTGACTTATTTTCTATAAATGGTGCTAATCATGGTTTATCTTTGTTGTTAGGTGTTATGTTTGGTATCAAAATGTGCCTACAATATTCATCCAAATGTCTATCTAGCCTGTTTAGTAAATAAATAATTGAAAGTTACTTTAAATGACGTAAACAAAATGTACGACTTTATTTTGTTGAGCACTTTATGTATCCTTGGTCGGAAGGATAGTCGATTCATAGACTTTGACTGTACATGTAATAACTTAGATGTTACTTAACAGTTTAAAACAGATTTTTCAGAAACCTTTTCCAACTTTCAAAGTCTATCTCAAGATTCAATGAACCAAAACTAGGCATATTTGTACTTATTTCAATGCATTTCACATGGTGATTCCAAACATGGTAATGAAATTCAACAATGTTGACTTTTTTAAAACATTTTGTGACATTTTGGAATGTCTTAGCAAAGAAAACATGAGCTTAAAGATATATTTAGGTACTGTAGTTGATTGGGATATTCGTGAATCTGTATTTCCACACGGTTCTAATTTGTTTGTAATTCTTATTTGATGCATTTATCGGTTTATAAACTGTACATTCATTTTAGTATACCTATAAAGTCAATCAATCAATTGTGTTAGAAATGATATATTCATTAAAGCTGTTTTTTTTAAACTTATTTTGACTTTTTAATTTAGTACCTTGTCAAGACTACGAATTTGATTGTGATTCAAGTAATACTTGCATACCGTCATTCTGGGAATGTGACGCCATATTTGATTGTCCTAATGGAGAAGATGAGATCTATTGCTGTGACGGTGAACAATTTGTTTGTGCTAATGGTAGATGTGTCAGCAGTTCATCTGTATGTGACAGTAACAATGATTGTGGTGACGGCAGTGATGAATGGCTCTGTGGAGGTATATGATTACATTATTGTTTTCCTTTATTATCAAAAGAAGTTTCTGGACACTTAAATTAAATTAATATTTAATAGAATGTATATATATAATTATATATATATAATTGTATATCAAAATAAGCAGAAAGTAATCCTCTAACAGCTTAACATGGAATTTAGACATGATCACTCATGCAGGGCAGATCCCATTCACTTGACAATGGCAAAAAGATTGCACAAAATTGGATAATCCCTCCATTCAAATGTCTGTAAATGCTCATTTCTTGCAATTTCCTTTTACGCACCATACCATTGCTTAATGAATGTGCTCAGCCATGCATGAATGCGTACATCTTAATTTCATACAGACATGATAGAGAATTATTGTCTGCTTATTTTGACATGCAATTGTTTAATTTATATTAAATATTTATGTGAAATATTTGAACTTCAATGAGTGTCAAGGAGCTTCTTTTGACGAGTGTATATATCCTATCATTATTTATGTTTATTTTTAATAAGCAGTTGTTAAAATGAGGTCATGCATGTCCATAGCCATGATTTTCCTTCAATATAGGAAGGGGGAAATGTCAAGACGGAGGATTGATCAATTTTCTAAACATAAGACGCATTAGAAATTACATCCAAATAAGAACCTTTTAGGAAAGGAGTTGACGGCTTCTCGACTCCCTCCCTCCGTCTTCAATCTATTGGCTTGCTTCAAACTAACTATATGTTAGAAATATTGCATGCTTATAGACATTGATTTTGTTTAATTGTTCCATTTTTTTAATTTTCCTTGTAGATTTTAAGAAACAGAAATCTCGAAACAGAATTTAGTCACTGACATTAAGAAATAATATCGAAGAACCTAATCTACACTTTAGATATCGCCAATCAACAATTCAAATGATATTGTTTCAGGTACATGTGGACCAGATGAGTTTCAATGTATAACGGATGGCCAATGTATACCCGATACCTCAGTATGTGATTTATATGAGGATTGTGCGGATGCTAGTGATGAACCAGATGATTGCATAGGTAAGGAGTTAACTATATAATATACAGATCTGATATTAGCCATGTGATGGTCAAATTTAATTTAGTCATTACTGGGGACCATCAGTACCAGAACGGCGTTGTGAGTGACCACTTGGTTGTATTGTTTGCGAGGTCTAATCATTCCCCTTTCAAATACAGTTCATAATTTCCGCCACAAGTTTGCATCTTAGGGAGATTTAAAGTGAGATGTGGACTTTTGTATGGCATTATACATATTCAATTTTACAATATATGCAAATGATGTCAGATATGATATTAATGCGCCGAAATACTGTATTCCTCCTGGGCCCTAGGCATTGGAAGAAATATGGCAAACATTCCGTACATATGTATTAGTGGATACATTTTGAAACGGATACGCAATCCATTTTTGTTCATGCTGGGGTCCATGCAGATACATCTTATTCTTCTTCTTCTTCTTCTTGATACTTCGCAACATTCCTAGTGGAATCAAACGCGAAGGGGCCTGAATACACAGACTGTGTTAACTGTGCAACCCCTGCTCTGTGATCTAGAACTGATGTGTGTATACTTGATTCAATTCAAATAGACACTCACTGTGATCTATTTAGCATGTTACATGTTATTTGTGTATTGAAATGATAAGTAATGGTTGTTTTTTCATCACCATATCAACCTCATTTCCAATTCAACTTTCATCCATATTTTCATACCAATACCATTCATGCCATTATACCCATCCCCTCATACGATACATACAACCAAACATAACCTACATTCCACAACATAAAGTACCCACCTGTGCTACGGATGAGTTTAACTGTGATAGGATACAGTGCTTACCAATGACTTGGAGATGTGATGACTTCTCGGATTGCAAGGACGGCACTGATGAAGCAGATTGTATCTGCAAAATGTGGGAATTCCCATGCCAGAATGGAAGGTGTATCCCACATACTAGTGTATGTGACGACAACGACAATTGTGGTGATGCCAGTGATGAGCTAAACTGTATAGGTAACCATGGTAACAGTTTATACCCTCGCTACCCATCCACCGATTTGAAACCACCTGCTTTTGTATATCGCAAAAACCTCACTTTGCTTTTATGCATTGCAAAATAAATAACATGTTTGAATAATCTCATACCCCATAACAAGATGTTTCCCTTACCATGCTTATTTACCTGACGTGATTCCAGCATGAAATACACATGCCAGCTGTTTGCAATTGTAGTCTTCTGAGTGTGGCGTATGTAAGGTGACTGATTTGCTCATTAGTCCTGATTTTACGTGTATGAATATGCTGGCTGATTGATTTGTTTATTTGTCATGATTTCTGCGCTTAATTCTTTTTATTCATCTATATATTCTATACATACTCAGTGGGCATTTTTTTAAAAAGTTTAACGTTGGTACAACGTCGATACGACGTCATTTACAAAAATGCCCACTGGGTAGTAACATAACATAACAGCAATATATTGAACATGCTAGTATCGATGATATCAAAAAGTTACAAATGAACAAAACATGACTCTACCAGCGATCATCATGTACCACCAATTATCATCAGCTTTGAATATAGATGGCTCACGATCATCAACGGTACATGACGTTCGCAGGTGAGTTGACAAACAAAACAATGGGCTTTCGTGTACATGTGTTTCACAAGAAAAATATAAAAACCTACTATTTATTATGTGTTATGTAGGCTTTTACAATATTATGCCACATATTTTCACTATGTCGCAACATTTGCGCATAAATACAATATCTGGCTGTCACGTTTATTTTAATTTCTACTTACAAATATTCTAGCTGATTGTCTTTTTGATTTGTCGTGAATTCTGCGCAAAAAAATGCTGGCTAAGTGCCTTGATGATATGACAGGATTCCTGCGTATACAGTTATGCAAGTTATTGTGTCATGATTTCTGCATACAATTATGCTATTTGACTGTCTTGTCCATTTCTCATGATTTCTACGTACAATATGATATGTGCATGACGTGAGTGCCTGGTTTAATTGTTGTAAATTTCCCATACACATAATTATGCTAGCAGATTGACTTGTTAATTTGTCTTCAATTCTGCATACAAATATGCACGCAGATTGCCTTGTTCATTTATAGTGATTTCCACGTCCAAATATGGACACTGATTGCCTTGTTAAATTGTTTTGATTTATGCGTAATGCAAATATAATGCTGGTTAATTGTCTTATTCCCGTGTTTTGATTTATGTGCATAAATAATGAGTGACTTAATCATTTGTCGTGATTTCTGCAAGCAAATATGCTAGCTGATTGTCGTGTTCATTTGTCGTGAGTTTTGCAAGCAAATATACTAGCATATTGACTTAATAATCATGTGTCATGATGGCTGCGTACAAGTATGCTGGCTGAGTGACGTGATCATTTTTCGTGATTTCTGCGTAGTAGTACAAACACATTAATATAGTAGCTTACTGTCTTATTTTAAGTATCTTGATGTATGCGTGCAAATATGCTGGCTGAGTGACCATTTGTCGTGATTTCTACGTATAAATATTAAAGCAGGTTGCCCTGTTTTGATTTTCTGCGTACCAATATGCTAACTGATTGCTTTGTTCATTTGCCATGATTTTTGAACGCAAATATGCTAGCTGATAGCGTTAGTTTTCGTTTGTCCTGATTTCTGCGTACAACAAAGCTAGCTCATTGCCTCTTTCATTTGTCGTGATAAAGTTATCAGTGCATGTATGCAATTTGAAATGAAATGTCAGCAACTGCTTCCGATCAAACACGTGTGGTTCGATCCTTACTCGATCCAGGCCATTACCGCCCTTGGTGTAGGTTGGTAGGGTATTATACTGATGAGAAAGAAGTCTGCTTCTATTAATCTTCACCCACCAGGACGCGAATTTAGTAACCGTAAACAACATTTGGCAAAACACTGTATACATACCAATCAGTCTTATCATGTATACTATACGCTTTATTCCGTCATGGTATCAAATGTTGTTTACGGTAAATAATATCGCAACCAGGACAGATGTGGTCCAGAGAATCAACTGTAAGATAAGCTATACTTCAATCAGTTCAAAATTGGCGAGAAATATTCAGGTTTTATCTCTCCACTCGTGAAAGTAATCCAAACGTACGTGCGCAATTATGGTCACACTCGTACGGTTTAGGCGGTTTAGGCACGCACGCACCACGCATATGATGCAAAGTGCGCTCGTTGTCTTCAGCGCGCCCGCGTCCTTCTGTAGTCATTCGCTGCTGTAAAAAGCCCTCGCCAATTTGGAACCGATCAAACTATAGTTAGTTGTTAGCATGCTATGCAATGAAAACATTAACGGCCTTTAGCCTTTTTAATTGTCTGCATTGCATAGTGCAATTTAACAAATAAATAGCTTTTTAGCTTACTCCCTGTCCTCAACAAATCTATATAGAATATGCAAGCTGATTGTTGTATTAATTTGTCGTGATTTTTGTGTGCAAATGTAAGCTTATTGCCTAAATATGTGTCGTAATTATGGAAAAACCACACTGCTATACGGGCAAACGGACCTCTCAGAATTTGGTAATTAAAAAATAAATCCAATTTCAGATTGATTTATTTTTAAATAAAAAAAATTTTCACACAATTTGATATTTGCCTATTTTGCCCTATATCTTAAAAACTAAACATCGGAAAGATTTATAAACATTGGCCTTTTTGCTCCTTATGATCTCAGACCTTTGATAGCGGTCTTAATAAACTGCACAAAGACTAGCAGCAAACATATCTTATATGGCCCCACACCACCAAATAAGTTCCCTATTGCTTTGTGTGATTAAGCATGTTAAGAGGTCAAGTTCATGTTAATGTTTTCACCTTTAGAGCAAACTAGTTCATTTAAATCATTGTTTTTTATTGAAGATCAAGATGTCTTCTGCTTATAAACAATCACTTTTGTGGGGGTTGACGTGCATTTTATCTCGCTACGGACCAATGATATCTACAATCAAGGAAAAAAAAGGTTGGCACACTTTGTCCCGATTAAGGAAAAAGGTGCCCTTCTCCCCCGAGGCAATGTTGATCCGAGCCACATGTCATCAGAAGCTTTGGCAGCTCTCTCAACATTGATTGATGGCGGATGGGGACAGATGAGAGAGATGGGATACCTCTGCGTGCTATTAAAGAGTGCTATGTCCCAAGTCGGTTCTCTATTGTGAGCACAGGGATAGTTGTATTAAATTGTACCAATTGTGCCAACTATTATTTTCCTTGATTGTAGCTTAGGTACGACAGACTGCCTAAATTGTATTTTAGCTTTAAATTGGTGGAAACAGTGAAATCGTGTAAAATAATACCCGTTAATAAAAAGATAGAGATTTTGATCGTAATATGGAGGAAATAACCTACAAATGCCGAATTATGAAATACCGTATGTGGGTACATTTACAGCACTTTTTACCTTTTCTAGGACGTTAAATTTAGACTTATGGTGGGGTATATCTTAATTTTAAACACTGCTGGGTATTGCCAGAACGCAAAATATTATTTGGTGGTGTGCACTCATACAGGAAGGTAAAGAAGAAGTTGGTACAACACTAGCTTTACCTCTACACATTGTACAAAATCTCATCTGGCCCAAGTTCTAAATGGGGTTTTTCGTCGCTGTACCGTGGTGGTTTTTTTCTCACTTATATACGAATACAAATGTAGTCCTATTATAAAATTAGTGTCTGCCTTTATATTTGTCAAAGTTTGTCCATAAATATATGCTGTCTATTTTTCTTGTTTATTATTCTGTTACCAAAGCTGATTGACCTTTATTTTTGTTTTTAATTGTCTTGCGCACAAAAGATTTTGTGTATAATTTTGACTTTCCTGTTTGCAAGTGCAAGTTGAGTTTGTCATGATTTCCACGTGCAGCTTAATTGTATTACAATATTCCTGTCTTATTACAATTTCTGCTTATGTCATTTCTGTTTTTGTCTTTTGTCTGCCAATACTGACATGCAATCAACACAATTTCCATCATGATTTTAACATGCAAACACGGGCTTATAATTAAATCATTAATTTCATTCTTACTGTCTGTAACATGTTGTCTTCTTTTTAAATTCGTACAGTTTCATGTAGCCCAGATGATTTCCTTTGTGATATGAACAAAAACTGCATTATATCCGAATGGGTTTGCGATGATTTTGTAGACTGTAATGATTCTACCGATGAACTCAACTGCCCATAATCAGGTAATTACTCTGTAAACGTATTTAATTCATTTAAAACTCTAAGGCGAATGTGAAACTTGAGAGTAATTTTCTCGTTTGTTTGCACACTGTATAGGTTTTTTTTAAGAAACCTGTTCTGAATTTGATTGATCATATTTCAATAATTTATATATATACAAATATATTATTAAACTAGTGAAACTTGGTTTACATTACATTACAATACAGGCTTGTTTCTGCACCCACTCACAAGTTCATACATAGAAGAAAGCACTTATTATGTAACTTTAAGTGACTTTTGGTGATTCCCTTATTGTTGTTTATATCATGTGCAGTCATCTATGTATTGAGCTATTGATTTCCTTGTGCTGAATTTCTCAGTGTACAATTTACAACTGATGAGTGTGGATGGGGAGTTCCATCCATACGAAACAAGCCTGTATTGTAATGTAATGTAAACCAAGTTTCACTAGTTTAATAATTTATTCTGCTCCTACATTGTAGTTGAGCACTTTATCTAGTGATGGTTTCGCCTAATGTTATATACAGGGTGAGTCAAAAAGACTGCAATAGTGGAAAGAAGCCATTTCGTTTTCAAAACCAAAATGAATTTTAAAACTTTTTAAACGTTACAAGAATGATGTATTTAATCCTAACTTTGTGTGGAAAAATGAAGTCGATCGCATTTTCCGTTTGTCTTTGGTGAACCTTTTGACCAGTGCACCCATTTTACACGTTTGTCCACGAGATACCCAAAATATACATCAGATCGCAAAATGTGTCTCTCATTCAAATTTGGAAACCTGAGTTCATTTGTGATGTTATTGGAATTTGGAAACCTGATGCATCCTTTCTTGTTTACATGTGAGTTAGCATAATCAATTATAATCGTACCCATGCAATGAAAGCGTATAATGTTCTAAATTTTAATAAAAAACTGAAATTTTCCATTTTTTTGTTGGCGGGATATTCAAATATGAAAATGCAATGTGTGCCATTTCAAATGAAAATCACTGTGCTCGTGGACAAACAGGTAAATTTGGTTGTGCAGCAAAGAGGGTCACCAAATACAAACGAAAAATGCGATCGACGTTTAAAAAGTTTTGAAATTCATTTTGGTTTTGAAAACAAAATGGCTTCTTTCCACTATTGCAGTCTTTTTGACTCACCCTATTATATATACAAATATAAAAATATGTGAAAAAACAAGCAGGTCGGCGGCAATCGTCAGACTGGTGTTTATAAAATATTGTCAAAAATACAGCATATCAGAGTTATTGACATAATTATGTAAGTGGTAATAACAAAATTTATAATACGCTCGTAGGTGTGAATATAGTAGGCCTATGTGTATGACATTATTTAGCCCCCCTCCCCTCCCCCCCCCCTCCCCCCCCCCCCCCCCCATATAGACTGAATACGTAAATAGGTTCAATCCGATATACACTGATTATTATTACTATATTTTTCTCTTTCATTTTCTGCTTAACAGTTCCATAGAAGTTGCCAATCAAAGGAGTACAGTCAACAAAACGCTGAGTGAAATTTGAAAACCAAACCAACTATGTATTCTATCTGTAGCAGTACGATGGTCACGAAACCAGTGACATTAATGTAATATTGCGCAACTGCAGCCGTTTATATTTACAATATCAAATGAAATGAATACCTTACAAGTGGGTATTGTGACAATAAATCCTCAGGACTGATTTATGATGCATGTTTTCAAGTTCTGATGAAATACCTTAATTTCCTACTTGATCTTAATGATCGGGAAATGAATTGCCACATTCGTTTTTTCATTATGTTTTATTTGTGGGCCATGTTTAGTAACATTTCCTGCTGAATTTCATGTTTGTCTTTCGAATTCGTCAATTATACAACTGAATATTTCATCGGCAGAGTTAGACTACCCGTTTAGGTAATGTACTACATAGGAATAGAAGCAGCACTTGCTATGCTTTGTCAATCTCCCTTTGTGCAGTGACTTGTCGGCGTGTCCCAGTGATTCACTCAACATTCACGCGCAAGATTATTGAATTCTGTTTTATTTCGTAATTACATAAGCCAAAACATTAGTATCACTGCACAACGGTATATGATAGTTTAGAAGCATGCACTATGACCATAGAGGGTGAATAAAAACAATTGTTCACATTCTGAAACGGCTCTTGATTATTACAAAGCGTATTTAATCTAGTTTATCTTCCGTAAAAACCGAAAGTAATCGACAAAAAATAAGCCAAATGTGACAGGATTTGTATGCTGCCCCACATTTTCACAATTCCATTGAGATTTACACATACGATATTAAAACACGACTGTTACTGTGTAGCATGACTAAATTGAGTGAGACCGAGTCCTAAATATCAACAACGAGAACTAATATTTCTATTTTAAATTGCAAGGAAGTTAACATTTCATTCTGTATGTTACAAAACTTTAGCCGAAGAAGCAATGAACTCAGAACTTATAATTTGTGAACCTGTCAAGTACTTTCCTTCACAAATGTAATTTTATTTCATACTTAAGTGCAATTGATCAAGAAACAAGTGTCTTCAGGACATTTCATTTATCCGATATTTGAATAAGCTATGGTGCATATAAGTTTTATAATGTTTTAAACAATTTCCCTCGTTTATATGCCAATATCAGTATGTAGTGAACACATTTTTCTTATTTTTCAGTCGATTACTTCGAAGATCTTTCCGGAAGATTAGGCCTATATACTATATTAAATACACTTTATACAAACACTAACAGTAATGTTACGGTTAATACCTCACATCAAGGTCAAAGGCCCGTTTCAATTTGTGCAGACTTTTAAAATTCACCCTGTATCGTCATAATCCAGTTTCAAGATCCGTCCCTTAGTAAAACACCAGATGTAATGTATATTAGTTTGACTATAGGGTTGATCAGTTGGTCACTTTAAATGAAAAACCTGCTCCTATTTGTATTTTTAGTGTTTCGGTTTGTGATATAAATTTATAAAGGCTGAGCATAAAGGTCTATCTGGGTGGTTTTTTTAACCTTTAATACTGTTGGCTCCCACTTATGTTACAAGAAAGGCTTCCAGAGATACATGTATGTATTGAACCTATACTATATTCAGTTATGAATATTTAAATAATTCCCAGTTTGGTTATGAATATTCAAAGCTTTCTCGGTTTGATGAATGGGCGTTAAATTGACTGTTTTCTTTAGGATATGTGATTTTGTTACTACTCGATGGTGCTATATTATTCCTCGGATGGCTACCATCAAATACCAGATTTTGATAAATAACAAGAAGTGCAGATTAATTGTCGAATGATCATTATGTTAATGATCTTATCATCACATTTTTAAGTTGCTGAATTGGGCTTCTAACAGGTCTTTTTGAAATGCTTATTGGCAACTCCTAAATGTCTTGAAATGTACTTTTCTTATTAATCCTGATTTGATTTATCTAGTATTTCCTCCAAACATGATTCTTTCATCATATCTTTAATACATGTATATTAACATAATGTATATAACTGAAATAAAAAATGTTTAGGTGAAGGATTTAAGGTAGGTGTTCCGATTGCTGGCCAGTATTCTACATTGAAGTGTCATCCTTAAAATAGTTGTATACTTGTTTCCCCTTTTTTGAGTTGCATAATTAACTCCAATGGTCCTTATTTTAAAAGCACAAGGTGACATGACATTTGCCCGTTGAGTAGTACACATACTGGTCGGTCGGGTAGATACCTACCTTTGGCAGTACTTCACAATATTTTGGCCTATAACCTCTAATTGGAATATATCTTGCGCCCAAAAGGTTACAGAAACAATGATATCAAACTATTTTGTTGGAAAAAGCAAAATTGATCGGAACATCCACCTTTAAATCACAGCAACAGAATAATTGTGCAACTCATTTGTCAAATGAATCAGTATTACGTATTTATGTATACACCTAACACAAACATTTACAGACCAGGTACTTTGAGACATAACAAATGAGAACAACATTTCTACTCCGTAGTTTGATACCTTTTTATCCATAAAAAATCGAGTGGGTAGTTTTGAATTTATGATGGTAGTGTAAATGACTACGAAAAACGAAAACATAGTTGAGATTCTATGAGATATTATTGCTTAGTGTGTGATTACGCAGTGAAAAATGTGTCTATGCCTGTTACCCATTCATCCAGATACCTGACTGGTTCAGATAGCCCATAGTGGACAATACAAATCAATGATAGCCCATAGAAAAACAATTATAGTGAAACTTTGTTGTAGTAGTTATTGAAATTATCATAAGTATCTATTTGCTCATTTATTTTGCTCATATAATGTAGACCTATATCTCGGATTTTCGGTACCGATTATTGTTTTTAAATTATTCAACACCAAAACACCTGGAAATGTTTGTGTTAGGTGTATATGAGTGCTTAACAATAATGTTGATGAAAATAATCTGACAGATTTGACAACATTTTAAATCAAATTTCTGTATTACACACAAGAATGTAATGACAACTTTCTTACATCTGTATATTAAAGAAAATATCACAATGTGTAAATATGATTACTTATATTTATCTTTAATATTATGTCATCCCATGGTTGTTTTAATTATTTCTATGTTTTTAGAAATAAAAATGCAAATTTTAAATCTTTATTGAAATATTTTTCTAATAACAATATCTTAACTGTTACCTTCACTTAAAATACACATCAGATGTTCCCTGACACCACCTGATATAAATATATGAAATACTTAATTGAACGTGGCGAATAATAGAGGCTATTCATGTATTAGATCAGCAGCAAACTTGTCAGGAAGATTTTTAGAAATAAATTACACCTGTTTTATGCTTTACAATTCATAGCACAATTCATGCTATGATTTGGACGTCACGCACCAACTCAGTTGAATGTAGTCCAGGTCGGGTGCGAATCCCATTTGTGCATGTTCTGCTTAGCTATACATAGGATAACCTCTACACTTGGTGCGAATCCCATTTGTGCATGTTCTGCTTAGCTGCATAGGATAACCTCTATACTTGATTCGTGTGAAACAATGATTTCGGATGTCTATATAGGAACGTAATCATAAAGAGGGGGTAACATGGGAAATTCAGATTGCGTACCTTTAAATTGAATTTCTATAAATTATCTTTTAACTATATTGCTGTATTGTATCATATATGTGAGTATTCGTAATAAGCCAGTTATTATCAAAATATGTACCTCGGAAAACTCGATGTGAATAATTGTTAATATTTGTGAGTTATTTAATACTATGTTAACCGACTTTGGTGCGAGTTGTAAATATCTATAATTTTCGTAGTTTATTATTTAGAAAAACCTCGGATAATAATTCAACCCCTGTGTCATATAGTCTCCAATCTTCCTAAAGTCATAATACAGTTCCTTGGTTCTACTGTAGGTTTTAGTGTTGAATAAAATAAAAGACCAATGTCATTCATCTTTAAAGAAACTGTATCTTATTGGAATGTGTTCATTATTTCAGATATTTCATGACCGTCTTAAAAATGCTAACATAATACCGATAAAGATCAGACTGAAATCATAATGAAATAGAATCGGTATCTTTGTAAAAGTATCTTGTAAGCACGTTTGATATTATCTGATATTTACGCCTTTTATATTAAAATCCGGTTATTGATGCGACGGATACCAGGTCGTTGTAGTTGCTGATATTCACAATAAGCAGCGTCTACCATAGTACAGCACAATTTAGATACCGGGTTTTTATCTGCATACTCCTACCTAGCGTATTTACAATAAACTTATAAATAATAATTTAACAGCGAGGCAGATAACTACCGCAAGTTCCACAACTCAAACAAACATTAAACAAGCCTCGACTCATATCCCAACTTAAAAAGCAAGGACGTGAGCCGGTGCGGGAATCGAACCCGTGACCTTTCGAACACAAGTCGAACGCTCTAACCACTGAGCTACCCGGCCGTCTCCGATAAACAGAGTACAGACCAGATAGTAGTGATATAGAGCAGTCATGGATTATAATTGACAAACAATACAACAACACACGGTATATGAGATCATTAAAGATGCTTACTCGCAACCCTAACATTATAAATACATACAAACATCACATCCGAAGATGAGGGTTACGCATCACATACCAACATATAGAGGATCGCATAGGCGATTCAATAGGGAGCTTGAACAATTTAAATAATTTAACAGCGAGGCAGATAACTACCGCAAGTTCCACAACTCAAACAAACATTAAACAAGCCTCGACTCATATCCCAACTTAAAAAGCAAGGACGTGAGCCGGTGCGGGAATCGAACCCGTGACCTTTCGAACACAAGTCGAACGCGTCACTTAAATGACCTCAGTTGACCCATACGTGACACCTTATATGACCCCATAGTATCATGTCAATATATAACCTCTAACTTAGTTTCCAAAATTAACCCAGAAAGTTCATTTATTCTAACAACAGATGTTTGAATGATTTTCAAAACATTGAAGCACTACATCTCTGGGGAAAAGTGTGGCGTTGCAATGGGATGGAAATTTCAGTCCACATGTAAAATAATTATAACGGTTTTCGTTCGCATATGAACTTGCTTTATTTTGTGACCTTATTTATATAATATTGGATGGCTTTGAGGGTGATACAAGAAAATATTGCACGAGCTATAACAAATATTGCACGAGTCGGAGACGAGTGCAGTGCAATATTTTTTTATAGCGAGTGCAATGTTTTCTTGTATCACCCGAAAATAAGACATCCAATATTAGTATTAGTATTTATATCAGGCTTTTACACATAGTTGCGGTGCGTGTTAATTTAATTGTAGCCCTATTTGCAGAATCTTTGTTCAGCAAAAGTTCGTTAAAATCATCATCACTTTGAGAAGCGAATCTCCCGGGAGTCTGCAGCGGTTCCGACATTTTGCAAACTTGTTGATTTGTTGTTTTCGTAGTGGTTCACGTTCCAAGCCTGCTTCATTAAGCCGATAACACGTATTTGCGAAACCCATGCAATCAGCGAAAATTAGTCTCGACTGCATGCTTAATAAACGCTAAAGTTGCGTGAGCTCCTTTCTTCCTTACAATAGTATAGACGAATATTCGTAACGAACAAATAATGGGTATGAGACTAAAGAATATTAGACGGCAATATTTTTAGAATATTGGATGCATCCGGGTACTTTGGTTAAACAATATTAAATACACAGTTTTATTGTACCGTTAAAAAGCCTGATATAAATAATAATACAATATATTGTTTTATTAATATGGGGAGTTATCAAGATATCCTCATTATATTCTGGGCAGGCAGGGTGTGATCCTAAACCTATCCCACTGACTATAATATTAACATTACCTTGCAAGTTAAGATTGAGACTTTGTTGTTTTTAAAGAATTACGCCGCATATTGCATCATCTTGTCCGCTGTTGAAGATTAAGTACTTATTTTTACATTCAGTCAAGTCACCTTTCCTGTCAATTTCATTAAAATCCGGTTCCATCGCAACTGGTATCTCTATATGAGTGAACGATCCTAGTGATGCATTGATCTGTATACTGCAAGTGTGATGTGCACTTCCCAGTAAAACTGTCGCTCCTAGACTGTCATTCCTTTCCTCAATATGACATGGTCCGATTGCATTTTCAGCAATATCCCACAGAGGCCTCCCAGATATTTGGGCTACAGCTACATGTCTGTTCAGTGCCACATTTCTGTGAACGACAGTGGCAACGATGATGACTAACAGTTGTAGAATTACACTGACCATGGTTTTGGATAATAATCAAGGACGTGCTCATGAAAGTAGAATCATTTACTGAGTTTTGTTTAAGATGTTAAATGGTCAAAATAATAATGGTTCTCTGTTTGATATCAATGCTGATCATGTAATACTTGATTGAAAAAGTAACCGTTAAACATTAAATGTATGATATGTATAACGGAGTTAATCGAATGATGATATTTCATTTCGGCAAGGATTTGCTTATTATACTTAATCTATAACCTGAAACCTTATATTCCCACGGCTAACCTTCGCTCTGGCTCCCGTGAGTTTCTTGTTGTTCCAAAAAGCAAAATGAAGTCTTTCGGTGATAGAGCTTTCTCCATCGCGGGCCCTAAATTATGGAACACTCTCCCAATGGACATACGTCAGGCAGGTTCAGTTCAGGAGTTCAAGTCGCGACTTAAGACCTACTTATTTAACTTGGAAATCTAATTGATGTGTTTTTGTTCATGATCTTTCATTTCATTCATAATGCATTTTTAATGTCATACACATTCATATCTCTTGTTTAAAATTGCATTTGACTCTGTGTATGTTTATCTCTGTAGTTTTATGATCATTGTTGTATTTTTGCTTTAATCTTGTATTTATATGTTGTACAGCGCTTTGAGTTTAGATCTCACTAAAGTAAAGCGCTCTATAATAAGTGTGTGTTATTATTATTATAACAGCAACAATTGTTTTTACGAAATAAAAGCCAGGTGGAAACAGTACTGCCAAAAGCTATATGCATCCCAAGAAGGTATACAAGTTAAGGATAACACGCATCAAGATGACATGTCTGAGCCTGATATTCTGAAGGGTGAAGTATGAAGCTATAAAGAAATTGAAGAATGTTAAATCGCCTGGAGCTGATAATATTCCTGCAGAACTCCTAAAGGAAAGTGATATGGAGGGCATTGATGTAATCCACAGACTATGTACCAAGATTTGGAAAACAACATATGGGCCAACAGACTGGAAGAAAGCTGGAAGAAAGCAGTCTTCCTCCCTCTTCTAAAGAAAGGGGACACCAGAGATGAGAGTGTGCTAACAACCGCACGGTAGCCTTAATTTCCCATACTACTCCATATCATTGCAGAAAGGATCCGACAACATCTGGAGAATGCGTTACCACCAGAACAGGCTGGTTTCAGGAAAGGGCAAGGCACAAGAAATCAAATAGGCAATCTGAGAAACCTGATAAAGAAGAACCTGGAATTTCAGCAACCTATACCTATGCTTCATTGACTACTCCAAGGCATTTGACTGCGTGCAACACTCGAAGCTATGGACTGTAATTCAAGAAATGGGTTTCTCCCCCTACATCACCGAGCTGAAAATCCCTCTACAAAGACCAAGAAGCAACAGTAAGAACAGATAATGGCGACTGTGAGTGGTTCTCAATTGGGCAAGGCGTTCGTCAATGATGTATCCCGTCTTATTCAACATTTACGCAGAATACATCATGAGGCAGGCTTTTAATGGATTTGAAAGACAAGCTTCAGTGGGAGGTCGCACAATTACAGATCTCCAATATGCTGATGATACCACCATGATAGCGAGAACTGGAGATGAACTTCAAGATCTAATATACAGAGTGAAAGCATCCAGTGAGAAGTTTGGGCTCTTCCTGAATGTAAAGAAGACCAAAGTCATGATCTGTGGATATAACAGCAACCAACAAGTGAGAGTCGATAACAATAAAGTTGATTGTGTTGACACCTTCAATTTTCTTGGATCACTCATTCTTAAAGCTCGGGGAAGATTAAAAGGCGACTGGCCATGGCTAAAACATCAGCAAATGCGCTGTCAACCATTTGGAAGGATAGAGGAGGAATTACAAAGGCCACAAAAATACGCATTATGAAGGCATAGATGTTTCTGGTTGCTACATATGGAGCTGAAACCTGGTCTGTGGGAATTGCGGATTCAACGAAAATATCAGCTTTCGAAATGTGGTGTTGGCGCAAGATGTTAGGAATATCATGGAAAGAGCATAAGACCAATGAATTTGTCAGAAGCCAGATTGGGGACCAAACTTCTCTGTGTAATAAGATCATGCGCAACAAACTGCAATTCTTTGGACACATTGCTAGACAAGAAGGTGACAACCTAGAAAAGGTGATAACTCAAGGAGTTGTCAAGGAACTCGTACACGTGGCAGACCAAAACTCCACTGGACTGATGGCATTAAGTAAGCAACATGTTATCTATTATCTCTGCACATCGCATGTCACTAAATAGACAAAGATGGCGCTCCATCATAGGGTCACAAAGAATCAGCCATGATTCATAGAACGACGACGACGATTCTCGAAAATGGTATTACAACTACGTGTGATCCACGAGAGGTATGCTGGAGACCTGTTCAACTGATTTGACGACGTTGCTGCACTTTAAACACTCGCTATTATATTGACCGCAGTATCTTCTCTTGTACATTAATGGTTGGTAAAGTAAAGGCATTTGTTCATGCCCGAAATAAAAAATTAAATGTTTATTTCCTATTTGCATAATATCACAAGGATAGAAACAAAGGATGTGGACTTTTTGGTTTAAATAATCCTTAATTGCATGCGCGGTCATTGAAATCGCCATAACTTTAAAAGTATCCATTCGATTTTGTTGAATGAGGTATGAAACTGCGGAAAAGAAATTTGCTCATTTAATGTATATCTCAGATTTTTTGTACCGATTATATATTTTGAATTAGCGAACCTCAAAGCACCTGGTCAGGGACTTTATGTGCTAGGTGTATAATATTATATAGTAAGGCTACACCACCATTTCCCGCCAAATCGGTTGAACTACACGGCAATTTTATTATGCCTGCCATCGATCATGGCTACTGCCACCAGTAACTGCACGGACGGGTCCTATGCTCACTAGCACCCGACAGTTCCCGTATGAGTACTGTTAAAGTACCTGTGAAGTACAACCAAAGTAGCTGCAAAGTACCACCAGTAACTCCGCTGCTGCTGGGCTACTTTGGTACCCTACAGTTCCCATACAGGTACAAAGTGTGTGCAGTACCTGGTACCGAGTAACCACGATGCCGGGATTAATTAAGAAAAGGTACTGGGTAGTTTTCAAACTACCTTTCTTCGAGTCCATGTAAATTGAAAAGTGACTTTACAATCCTGACGGCAATCCATGGGGAAGTTAAGCAGAACTTCTTTCGTAGTTTATGTTATTTTGAAAACACGCCATGAGCGTGTTGTTGATCATGTTTATGAAGCGTGCCGGTGCTATGCGTATTCCAACTTCATATTATTTCTAATAGAAATCATAAAAACAGTTAATTTTGCGAACCACGATGTAGCCAAAAGAATACATTTGCAATTTTCTTAGGGAGCTAATATTTCTGGTTAATGTTGGTGTAAGAAAAGCTTTTCTGAAATAGTATAGAGTAATACAAATTTGAATCGAATGTGGTTTGTGATGTCAAAAAATACTCATAATCATACATAGTTCTGCGATAGCTTTGTCTGCTGTATTGTTTTTTTCTCAAAGGCATGCAGTACTTCCAAAGATAAATGGTTTGTGCTTCTGTCATGTCTGTGTTGACGTCACCATGCCGATTGATTGGGTAAACGAACATTGTGTAACTATTAAAATTGAGTTGAGATAATCAATCGAGCATTTTCAAAAATGCAAACAAGTTCAAGGGAGTCTATGTACCCTTTGTCTATCTAAGAATCCAAGATAAACTATTTATCATTTTATTAAATGACTTTCAAACTGTATCTCTTATACCACGTTGGCCAAAATGATATAGATTATTTCATTAAAAATAGATCAATTCATAGCTACCCAACACGCATTTCTTTATGATATCGTCCCTTTAATTTTAACTATGATTTAGCTCGTTTGAAAGATGTAGTCAATGATTTCAATAATCCTCTTTGTATTCTAAGTGGTGATTGGAACTTGGTGAAAGATCCAATAAATTACACTTATAACTATAACAATATAACAATCCTAAAGCAAGAGAATATGTAGGCCTATTACAATGATGGAGGAGTTGAATATGTGTGACCATAAAGAGTTCATTTCCCAGGTACTACCCGATATACATGGCGTAGACAGAACCCACTAAAACAAGCTAGACTAGATTTATTTTTAATATCATCCGAACTTCTTAATATTGTTGATTTTGTTGATATACAGCCGATATAGCGTCCAGAACCCGGGTGGCGATAAACCCGGGTTTTGAGTAAACACTATTATTGGACAAAACCCGGGTTTTGCGCAACAACACTCAGGGCAGGGACACTCAACTTACCGATTTGAAGCTGGTGTCCCATTGTTGGTGGCCGCTGTTTGTATCGTCTGGGCCGTGTGCCATAGAAATCCTACAGCTTACGGACTAGCCCCGTAAGGGTTATCTATGTCGTCTGCTTTAGGTATTCGAATTCATTGAAGTTTACAGGGAATTGTTCGGAAAATTCCCCATGGGGCCGGTTTTGAGTTTATGATACCGCGTGCTGGAGGATATACACCATGCGCTCCCCATAGACGATACATGCAAAGTAGGAGGGGTCAAACAATCAGCTCTAACTTGAGTTATCCCATACGTCCATGACATTTACAGAGAGTGCTGGGAAAAGCTGTTTTCGAACCGTTGGTGCGATTTGGTGTGTACTTTTGACTATATTTTATTGAAAAGCAATCACTTAAAAAAAATTAAAAAATTTTGCCTGCTGCCATCACATACAATATATGAAAAATCACATTGACCACCCCCACTCAGGTTAAAAAAGGGGGAGGGATATCCCCTACCGGGATTTCTGCCCGACATGTATTAGGGACTCCCTTTTTCCCTTTCCCCTCATGTCTTATTAATATACCGTAGTTGTACGAATTACAAGGACTCGACTCCCGCACTTAGACCCCCTCTTCAACATTGTACCGGGCGAATTACACAGAGAACCCTCTTCTCTTCAACAATAGCTGTAAGAATTAAAGGACAGAGGACCCCTTCTAATTACAGGGACTCCCTCTATTTTACAATGAATGAGAAGGGACTCTTATTACAATGAGTTGTACGAATAATACAGAGACTCCCCTATTTTTTACAACAGTTATACTAACCCTAACCTAACCTAACCCCCCTGAGTGCTATAATAAATGCTAATCCTAAGTCCCTCTCCAAACGCATGCGCCGTCGGTTTTTGATGAAGTAGTCAACCGAGCCTATATAGTGAGCGCAGTATACTGCGCGAATGTGTAGCTGAGGGGGGGGGGGGGGGGGGGGGGGTAAATCATCCAACATGCAGGCAAGTGCCCTTCCCAGGCAACACCCATTTGCACGTTGCGAATTATTTTGGACTCTGAGGATATTTAACCCCATTGATATACCCATTCCTCCCACTCCAATATTGACAATTTACTAAACATCGAAAATTCGGGGGTTTAATTCCGTAGAAAAACAAGTTTCCATACACGTGTTGGCATAAAACAAACCATCCACGTTTTGATCTGAGTGCCACCACCACCCTAACTTTAATTTTAAGTCCTACAATTTAATCAGCAAATAGGGCCTAATATTTACACTCACTCAACACACATCAGGAACAATTGCAAACTGTGTCTCACGGCCCATTGAACCATTCATTAATACATTAAACAATTTTATAAACAATAATAAATACGCTTAGCAAGTATGAGATGATCAATTGTATCAAACGCAGAGGAAAGATCCAGTAGGACCAAAATCATTGCTTTACCTGCGTCGAGCTCGTTTAAGATATCATTTTAAACTATAAGGAGAGCGGTTTCAGTGCTATGGGCAGTCTTGTAGGCAGAACTGGTAAGTTTCAGTGAGGTTATTAACCTGGAGATGGTTTTTAAATCTAGAAACGGCTGGGTATTCAATGATTTTACCTAAAGTGGGAAGATTAGACACCGGGCGGTAGTTTTTTAGAAGATCAGGATTGAGAGTGGGCTTCTTTATCAATGGTGAAACAACAGCTTGACGGAGAATAAAAGGAAATGAATCAACCCCAAAGGAGTTGTTGATAATTGATGTGATGACCGGCAATAGCGTCTCGATACACTGCTTCAATAACCAAGTGTGGATAGGATCAAGAGGGCTGGTTTTGTTTGGAAGTTTAGAGATGGTTCTTCAAACCTCCTCCTCAGTAACAGCAGTAAAACGGTCTAAAACATGAGAACAGTTAAATATTGCACATGGGAGCATTATTAGAAACATTACTGTTATGACAAGAAATACTGCACTTGGGAGCATTGTTAAAAACGTCAGCCGACAAATCACATGAATTAACACACACCGTCATTTCATCATCATTACACGGAGCATCCAGCTCAGAACGAATGTTAGACACTTTATCACTAAAATAACGGGCAAATTGATTACTAAGAGCTAAATTGTTTGCACAGGCAGGTAGTTTATGAACAGATGAGTTCAAAAGTAAGTTGAGAGTACTGTACATATTTTTTGCATTTGCATTCTCCAACACATCTTTAAAATGAGAAATCTTACACTCCATAATAAATTTACTAACCCTTGAATTATGTTCAGAGTAATGGTAATTGACACAATTAATACTAGACATGCTAGAGAGAGTCTTTCTCCATCTGCGCTCAAGCTTCCTGCGTTCACGGCGCGCATCCCTTACATCATCAGAGTACCATTTTGGATTCCTGATAAGTTTATGGGACCGAATTTTCTCAGGACAGACTGTCCATAACCTCGCGGTTATGTTGGGTGTAAATTTTAGTACAAACCTTAAAGATATGGTTAATATGAACTATACAAAAGCCTTAGATTCTATTTAAAACGTAATAACTATGTGGTCGAAACGCTTCCGGACAGTGTATGGAAGAGTAACCGTGGTTAAATGTTTCATGTTATCAAATTATCTATATCGGTCAAATGCTTCCAAACCCTTCAGATGAATTTTTGCGAGAAGTAAATGAGTATATATTCAAATTCATATAGAATGGAAAACCTGACAGAATAAAACGTAGTCAAATGATACAGGAATATCATTTTGGAAATTTGGAGGATTAAAAGTTCCTCATATTAGTTGCCACATGAAAGCTTTAAAAATAGGCTGGCTAAGACGTATTGAGCTAGGTGATCAAAAATGGATTAAACTTTTTCACCTATTATCCAAATTGAGAAAAAAAATGACATCTATAAATTTGGAGAAAATAGATGGATAAAAATAAAGAATCAAATAAAAAATAACTTTGGTATGATGTATTATATGCATGGGCTAATGTTATTCACAACCAAATTTGTGACCCAAATTTGGATTATACCTCCATAGCAAGGAATTACATGGTGGAATGATAAAATAACGGTTGGTAATCAATCTGTAAGATATAAACATTGGTATGTTAAAGGCGTAGTGTTCATAAACGATCTGTTGAAAAGTAATGGTAAATTTCTTTCTTTCCGTGAATTTTGTAACAAATATCATATATGCTCAAATATTATCGAATATTCTGGTATTGTGAATTCAATCAAAAGTAAATGGCATTGTATTGGCAGAGGCAGAGCAAAAGTCCTGGAACCCTTTACACCTATGGCGTATGACCTGCTCTTAGGAGCGAAGAAAGGTTGTAAACCGTTCTATAAACTATTGCTAACAGTCCGTTGAAATGGCAACACGAACTTGGAGTTTCAATCAACATAGGATTGGCAACGAATATGCTATCGACCAATGCAAATTACAAAAGATGCAAAATTTCATTGGTTCCAGTACAGAATACTAAACAACATATTGGGCACAACCGTTTACTTTATGAAATGAAAATAAAAGATAATGATCAAATTTCATTGGTTCCAGTACAGAATACTAAACAACATATTGGGCACAACCGTTCACTTTATGAAATGAAAATAAAAGATAATGATCACTGCAGTTTCTGCAACTCCAAAACGCAAACTATTTTTCACTTGCTATACCAATGTGATATTGTTACAAGTTTCTGGAAACAAATCCAACTATACATTAGATGTATACTAGCCCCAACTCTAAGAAATATCAATATAACTCCTCTAATGGTTATTTTAGGCACACAGAAAGATGATGCTCTTGAACTTGTACTATTATTAGCTACATTCCATATATATCGGGCTAGAGTACAAAATACAAAACCAAATTTAATAACTTTTAAACATGAAATTCTTTTCCATCTTAAGGCCGAAAAATCTGCAGCAATAAGCAATAATAGACTTTATCAATATGATAAAAATGGGCTAACTGGAATCGTCTATTTGTTTGAATAGGAACGAAAATATGATTGTGTATATAGTTGGATTTTGATTTTGTTTCGTTTTGTTTATTTAATATTTTGATGTGGAGTTGTTAACACCTTACTTTGACTGTGTTTTTTCAGGTACACTTGCAAACGTGTGCACACATTATGTATATCATAAACATGTAAAATAATGTATAATATGAATATGCTGTAACGAGAAGTGATGAGATGTTGTCAATAAAATTAAAAAAACTCTTGCTTGTAGGAAGAAAAAACTAATTAAAAAAAATTGATTTAGCCAGACATTCGATTAGAAGACAAGGCCCACTGCTATGGAATTCAGTGAATATCAAGATTAAAAATGCCTAATCACCATATGTGTTTAAGAGAAAGTTTAAGTTATATCTTCTTTCATATTACCAATAATCAATTCATCACTTTTAAAGTTTAAAGTTTACTGTTTACCACATGAGAAATTGTACCACATGAGAGGGCGTGTGGGCTTGATTTTACGAGTGCGCTGCTGAGAAGGTGCATAGGTGTTCAACACTTTCCGAATGGAAGAGTCAAACCTCCCGAACATCTCCTCAACAGAACCCTCGCCAAAGTCCAAATCGGCTTACTTTTCAGATCTTTTGTGAAAGAAACATTACCAATGCCTTTTATATACACAACTGTATTAAACATTTTCATAGGTTTAGGTTTTCCACAGTTTATGATAGAGTTAATGAGATTATGATCAGAACCCAGAGCGAAGGGCAACACCTGGATGCGATCACCCTTTGCAGCGTAGTCCGTTGCGCAGGGTTACATGGATATCCTCTATTGGTTGACGAACTCTGAAATTTACGACGATTGTGCTAATTGCCAATGAATTATTTCTCGATAGGCATGATAGGTAAAAGAACTTATTACACCTCATAAATATTCATGAACTAATCATGCCAATTCATTGGCCAATTCCTATCACAAGTACTATTTCCCTAGGGAAATAGTTTTGACTTTTTCCCTACAACCTCATCCCCAGAGTCACAGTGAGTACTGGCTATGGGCCTATCACACCTCACCCTTCGGGTTCGGGGTGATAGGCCCGTAGCCAGTACCTCGGGAAAATAGTGTGCTCTATTTCCCCTCTATCATGTAGTATTTGTACATTACAAAAGACATGACACGTAAGATACATGTTGGTTTAGGATATCTATTTATATTTGCTTTCTTTATTTAGAATCCATCACTGCTTACTAACCAGGCATATCTAATAAAGTAATAGTCTTATTTACGATGTTTATGATACTTATCTACTTATCTTAGTCACATTGCTTATATAATCTAACATGTCTATGCACATTATACTAAAAGATTTTTCTTCGGCATTTATAATGATGATGTGCCCTAAATAGCTCCAAAGTGACTTCTCCATGTCTCCGGGCGTATAAGCCTGGGCGTTGGATACCAGCAGTCAAGATCTCCTCCTCAACCTCGGTGATAACATTTTTAAGGAGAGCAGCGCAACGTGTTAGGTATCAATTTGGCTGAAGGAGCTACCGCAAACTAACACAATCTATCATATTCTACCACATACTTAACTTAAATATACAATTTTATTTGGATGCAGTGAAGCCAATTATAGTATGTATATTTGTGTGTTTTTTAAAGTGTCCCCACCATTATTTTTCTAACTCATAGTTATTTACTACTTAGTTACTCAATTTTCAGCTTACACTCTTAGAAGGTCAGGATCAAATATGAGACGAAAAGGATCAATTTTGATCCAGAAGCGGTATCACATATGAGCTTACCCTTTCCGGATCAAAGTGATCCGACAAGCAGGATCAAAAAGTTTGATCCGAAATGGGATCAAATATTTCTGTCAAATGATACTGAAACGGATCAAAATAATGATCCTGCTTGTCGGATCACTTTGATCCGGAAAGGGTAAGCTCATATGTGATACCGCTTCTGGATCAAAATTGATCCTTTTCGTCTCATATTTGATCCTGACCTTCTAAGAGACCCACTGCAGACTATATATCGAGTGCAGTAAGCTTACTACATCGTGTAGGCCTAGTACATCGCAGTGATCGTGACATTTTGTGAGGAGCATTTTGACCGAAAATCGTACTGATGGCACTGGTCAAGTACAAGAAATTTGTTCACAAGAATAGAGCATGTTCAAACATAAAAAATAAAACTACTTTACCGACAAAATCATGTAACATTTTACAGATTAGACTGGATAACTTACAGCGGTATTTCACCCTTGTTTCAATGGCGACCGAATTCAAAAGATCGTCTGCTTGTCGTCTATCGGTTTGCGAAAGAGTGACGTCAGTCACCTATTGACCAATGAACTTTTTCATCGAATTGATCCGGAAATCAGATCAAAGTTGATCAAGGTGAATTTGATCCGTTTGTTGATATCTTCATTATCTGTTTCATAACAATGAAAAGCTAATGTGTTATTCTTTTCAACGAAACATCATTTATAATAGCAGTCACTTGTATCTGTGCTAAGCTACCTGCTTGGGAATGTGAATGTGAGGTCTCATTCAAAATGTGCCAAATTCACCACTATTTTGTGCTCAAAAGAACAACTATGTGGTCAGTTCAATGAAGTGTTATATTACAGTGTACGGAGATGCTCGTTCGACTTTTGAGCAAAAAAATAGTGATTATTTTGGCACATTCAGATTAAGTCGTCCGCATATTCTCAAGGTAATTGCTACGCACTGAAACAAGTGATTACTGCAAATCTGGAGTCATTGTAAATATTAACACATCAGCTTTCATTCAACACACTACATTCTAATCTACTATTAATACTTCAAACACATTTAAGCACGTGCTTCCCTTAACATTGTTAGATTTCTTTGATCAAATTTGTCTTGAAATTCCAAAATATATTATATATAAACCATAAGGTCTTTTTATTCTAATGATAATCTGATTAAGTATAATTAATTCCCGAGTAAAACATCATTCTATATGAATTGTTACACCATTCAATAATGAACGAGGCGAAGTCGTGGTTATTATTTTCCCACAATAGTGTGAGTTGTGAGGTGCACAGATATGTAGGAGTGTCGACTTTTATGAATCTCATTCAAAATTTTCGACCGCAGATATCAAAATGTTATTACATTTACAACTGTATTATTTTTTAAAGTCAGAGTTAGGATGTATACAGGTTTTGAACACCAATCGCCAGTGTCAACTGTCCATTATACAGGAAAATCAAATCAGATCAAAATATGTCTTAAAGTGCGACTTACGATTTTATTACATTAAAGAATGGAACCTTTCGACCATGTCAGTTTCGAAAATAAAAAATTAAAATAATAAAAAGAGAAACTATAAGCTCATAATATGTTCTACTACAGGTCCTACTAATTGTTATGCTTTTGTGTAAGACTTAACCTCTTCAAATATGATACAATTTGTTACCCAGTAGGGCCCAGGAAAAATTGTTCTATGGGCCCAGTCGAATCATATTCTTTATCTACATTTTCATATATTTGAATTAGTTTATGCAAATTATTGAGCAATACCCACTCCTCGACTTTACATGAAAGATCCGTCCTCCCATAGAACAAGTTTGTGTCGCCTACCAAATAGATATAAAACAATAGATGAAAAAGGAAAGGTGAAAACCGTAAACTTGATAGTTAGATCGTCTTACACAAATTAGATACTAGATATTTGATATACACACTCCTATAACGTATTTACAACAAACATTTTGCATAAAAACAAGGTTATTCTACATGTACGTAGGTGTAGGGAAATTCACTTATTTTAAACATATTTGTCTCAAATATACATACCATTATTTTTTTCTTTTCCACATTATTTTTTTCTTAGAATGATTTTATGTACATAAACTCGTATGTTCAAAAACAAATAAAGATTTTACAAACTAGATAAAACCGCATTGTATGTAATTTGCCTAACGAGCTTTCAAATCTTTGCGACAGCGCAGTTAGGCCTAAAAGTAAGATCAGAATGTCGGATTTACAAAATTGATTGCGTACGCCATTAAACTTATCCGCATAGTTGAAACAAAAGGATATGGCATAAGCGTTGGGTAGGATTAAACATAATCAAATCTCACATTTTCTGCAAACTAGTGGCCTGTGAAGCGTTCTTTTCAACTTTCTTCTTGCGATAATTTGACATAATTTCAGCAAGTGTGTACAAATATGGATTAATTGCTGAATTCAATGGTAGCACAAAGGAAACTGACCACGCAAATACCGACGGGGGCAGTGTAATGACCCTTAATTGGACAAGAATTCCTAAGATAACTAATGGAGACCAGCACGCAAAGTCAGTGAGCACTATGGCGCTTACTTTAGTGGTGA
The DNA here is from genome assembly GCA_035610835.1 of Ophiura sarsii. Lineage (NCBI taxonomy): Eukaryota > Metazoa > Echinodermata > Ophiuroidea > Amphilepidida > Ophiuridae > Ophiura > Ophiura sarsii. Next base: position 1,234,411 of record CM069441.1, read on the forward strand.
GTTTGATTTGTTCATTTATATCAGGAGTGCGTCCAGAGTTTTTCATTGATATCATAACCACCCTAATTATCTCTAGATAACTTCCAAGTATTATAAGGAAACAAAAGCAATTAAGGCCAAGGAAAAGTGCTATGGAATAGTACAACCCATTAGCATACCCTATGAATTCAGAAGTATAAGTATCCTTGAAAGAATAAAACTCAAGGTTCAATGTGTATGTTTTCTCGGTTTTGAATGTTTTGGTTAGTGCTAACGGTAGTCCAATGCATACGTGTGAGTTATCATAAAACTTGAATTCTCGACCACTCAACACTGACGGGACAATACCCATTGCCATCGAACAAATCCATATCAATAAAGCAGTCACAGTCGTCGATTTGTTGCCCAACTTTTTAGTGGAGTATGGAAACTTAATATGGATAAACCTGTCTAAGCTTATTAATGTGACAAAGAATACAGAGGCCTCGCTCGATATTATTGACAGAGATCCAGCTATTCTACATATAATGCCAGATCTCCAAGTTTCAGATTGCATTGGAAAGTATTCTCCATAGTAGAAATCAGCACATGCAATAATTATCATGTAAATACCCATCAGTGAATCAGACATCGCAAGATTGATCAAAAGTATATCTTGTACTTTAAATTTTTTAGTATTTATCTTTCTCCAAATTAATACTAATACATTGCCACAAAATGCATTAACTCCAATAAACCACATCATGGCTGCCAAAACTGTATCTGATAAAAGCCTATTACAAGTGAGATATGGCGACCTGTCATAAAGTGCACTACACACTTTAACACTATCGGGGATATAACACTCACATATCTCATGCTGACTCACAAATAATTCTGAATTATTGGTTAAGAAAGAGAATGTATCATGAGTTATACTTATCATTGAATTATTTATAAGGTCAAGGAAGTTCAGGTGAGTCAGTCGTTTGATATTTGGGAAAGTTTTCAACTTATTTCTAGACATCTGTAGGTAAGAAATAATATTGGTGTCTCTGAATATGTTAATATCAACCTTTGTTAACTTGTTATTTCCTAACAATAAAGCGCGCAGATTGAATAATCCCTGAAAAGCATTGGTGCCTAACTCTTCTAATTGGTTATTATTCAAAACAAGATATTCCAGATAACTTAGCTCATTAAATACGCCGTCTGGTAATGTCGTCAATTTATTCATATCAATGTCAAGTATTCTTAGATTGGTAAGGCCCCTAAACAGATGAGAATGTAATGTGGTCAGTTCATTACCTTTAAGATTAAGATACACTAATCGCTTCAGTCCATCAAATAACCCACCTGGTAGTGAAATTAGGTTATTCTCATCCAGGCGAAGGCCAGTTAGCTCACGCAACCCCCGAAATATCCTCATATTCAGGGTGACTAATTGATTGTCATTGAGGTACAAATTGGTCAAGTTTCCCAATCCATCAAACAATATATTCGGAAATGTAAGCAGGTTATTTTCATTCAGAATAAGATATGTTAAGTTGATCAATCCCTTGAATATGTTTGCATTGAAGGTTGACATTTGATTTCCATAGAGAGACAAAAGCTCTAAATTTCCTAAACCATCAAACAACCCGTCAGGAAGGACCACAAGGTTATTGCTATACAATTCGAGTATTGTCAGTTTGGTCAATCCCTTGAAGGTAGTTGCATTCAAGGTGATAAATAGGTTCTCTCCAAGATTCAGTTTTCTTAAGTTTCCTAATCCCCATAGTAATCCATCTGGTAATGTGTTCAATTGATTATGATACAAATTCAGGATTGTTAGCATTTCTAAATCTTGGAACAAGCCTGCCTGGAGTTCAACCAATTCATTTCGATAAAGTGTCAGTTCAGAAAGTGTATGCAATCCAACAAATACATTTGCGGTAAGGGTGGTCAAATAGTTATTCGACAACCCTAAAATTTGTAAATTATTCAACCCTTTCCATGAATTATCTTTGATGTTTACTATATTGTTATATGATAGATACAAATCGGTTATATCAGTTGGGAACGTTAGCATTGCATCTTCATTAGTGACCAAACCATTTTCAAAACATTGAAGCGCTACTTCTCTGGGGGCAAGTGTGGCGTTGCAATGTGATGGAAATTTCAATCCACATGTAAAATAATAATAACGGTTTCGTTCACATATGAACTTGCTACTGTACCCTTTTACCTTATTACAATATGTTGTTTTATTAATATGGGGAGTTATCAAAATATCCTCATTAGATTCTGGGCACGCAGGGCGTGATACTAAATCTATCCCACTGACTATAATACTAATATTACCTTGCAAGTTAAGATTGAGACTTTGTTGTTGAAGAATTGCGCCGCATATTGCTTCATCTTGTCCGATATTGAAGAGCAAGTACTTACTTTTACACTCACTCAAGTCATCTTGCCTTTCAATATCAATAAAAGCGGGCTCCTTTGCAATTGATATCTCTATATGAGTGAATGACCCTAGTGATGCATTGATCTGTACACTGCAAGTTTGATGTGCACTTCCCCGTAAGACTGTCGCTCCTAGACTGGTGGTATTCCTCATCTCTTCAATATGGCATGGTCCGATTGCATTTTCAGCAATATCCCAAAGTGGTCTCACAAATATTTGGACTACAGCTACCGGTCTGTTCAGTGCCACATTTCTGTGAACGACAGTGGATACGATGATGACTAACAGTTGTAGAATTACACTGACCATGGTTTTGGCCATAATCAATGACGGGCTCATAAACGTAGAATCATTTATGGGTTTTGTCTTAAGATGTCAAAATAATAATGGTTCTCTGTTTGATATCAATGCTAATCATGTAATACTTGATTGAAAAAGTAGCCGTAAAATGTATGATATGTATAACAGAGCTAATCTAATGATGATATTTCTGCAAGGATTTGCTTATTATACTTAATCTATTATAAAAACCACACGATATCCATTGACTAAGTGGGTGTCGGTACACGATACCTGTCGTGATATGAATCCCGTTGATAGTGTACTCGATACTTGCTTCTTCAATGTCCACGCGATATGCGATTAGGTACTCATTGATTCAGTGGGTGTATGTATACGATAGGGTTACGTGTCGTGATATGCAATTCTACTGATAGTGTACTCGATATACGATATCACGTACGTTTTGCCACTTCAATGTCCACGCGATATGCGATTAGGTACTCGTTGACTCAGTGGGTGCCTGTACACGATACGTGTCGTGTTATGTAATTATTCTACTGATAGTGTATACGACGTGCGATCACGTACGTTTTGCTTACTTCAATATCCACGCGATACGCGATTAGGTACTCGTTAACTCAGTGGGTGCCTGTACACTATACGTGTCGTGCGTGTTATTTAATGTAATGTAATTCTACTGATAGTGAATCAGATATGCGATCACGTATGTTTTTCTACTTCAATGTCCACGCGATACGCGATTAGGTATCGTTGGCTCAGGAGTGTCTGTACACGATACGTGTCGTGTTATGTAATTCTACTGATAGTGTCCGATTTGCGATCACGTACGTTTTACTATGTCAATGTCCACTCGATATGCGATTAGATGCTCATTGACTTAGTGGGTACATGTACACGATAGGCCTACGTGTCTTGATATGTAATTCCACCGATAGCGCACTCGATATGCGATCCCGTACTTTTTGCCACTTCAATGTCCCCGCGATACGCAATTAATTACAAATTGCATAATTTATTGTTCACAATACCGCAATTTGGATTCCGGTTAGTGTTCACAATGTGAGTAATGAGGTTTATACATTAAACCTATCCACAGACCGATGGGTATTTTTGTAGAAAGATGCCAAAAGAAACGCGAGGGGATAAAATGAAGTCCGGGAGATGTTTATGCTAATTCAAAATCGACAACACCTTACTATTACACTTCAAGTTTGCAGCTCACGTTGAGAAGTGTATAGACGGATTGGCATCTTAGGCATTATTGGTGATAACAGAATGCAGATAGCTCTTTTGATAAACTTTGGAAAAAATCTCTACCATTACAAATTACAACGCAGGTATCAAATTGAAATGCCGAAGACCGTAGATAATTTAAGCTGTGAAGAGTATCACAGATTTGATAGCACATGCAATGGAACATTCAACATCAATAATTGGCGTCACGGGAATCACTCCGTCTATCTTAAAGATATAACACTATAGAAGATTTACTCCTTTCAGTATGTTCAGAGGTGTGGTATACCAGTGATGTATCATTGACTATTCAGTGACTGTTAATTGCCTGCGCCATAGCGATTGTTAACCTCGCTCTGCGCAGCTTATTCACAATGGGCTGCCACTAATGACTACAATATTTTATGTATGACTTTGCAGAAATGATATTGCACACTGATATGACGGTCGTATATCTAACAAGAAACATTGTATAAAAGAGTTTTGATTCCTTTTTTGAATTGATTTTATGTTGGATAATAATAATAATAATAATACATAATAATAATAGATAATACTTAAAGAGCGCCTTACAACAAGTTCTCAAAGCGCTATTGCCAATAATTCGCTGTCATTAGGAAATCGTCAGAATCATTTCGATTCATATACGTGGCTACTGGCTAGGCGCACACAGTATCAGCATGCAGCACTTAGATTGTAATATCACCCTTTTTAACAGCTCCCCAATCTCGCTTGGGTCAACGTTTTTTTAATACATAAATTATTATAAGCGTACAAATACAGACCCGGGATGATCCCCTACTCTTTACAAACATGACTAAGGAGTGCACGAAGCTTGGATATGTTGGAGGGCAAGATGTTCTACACTTTTGGTGATGCGGCAAAAGGGCAAAAGACCTTTTACCATGTCACCGTAAAACATAGTCTTAGACATCTTTGGTGGATATAGGAGAACTTCTGAAGCCGATCTTAGGGTCCGCCTTGGCTGATACTCATCAATAAGGTCTCTTAGTTTTATATATCTCGGATCCAAACTGTGCAAGCAATGCGACATTATACACAATCCTCTGTTGCACAGGAAACAATTGAGATCCCTAATGTTCATCCTTTCTGCATTATGTAACGAGGCGGGGCACAATATTCTGCACTCTATGATACTTTCATGATCTTAAAGTCCGTATATAATTAGACACATCAGCCTTAAATGAATGCAACATTATGCATCGTTATTCGCACTGCACCTGTAGGTTAGGAATCAGCAGATTCTGTGTGATGGCGATATATCCCACCCAATCCCACCCAATTAGTTTACATTTTGACGAAATTGCACCATGAGCGAATAGAATTTTCAGGAAAATGTAAGGTATCCCAGAATAACTTAGAGGAACCTTAGTGTCTCTTTTACATCACAAAATATTGTATTCATTTTAACATCCTCGAAACCGTATGATCTCTGGAAGATGGTAAAATTCTTACGGAAGATTACGAAATAAAAGCCAGGTGAAAACAGTTCTGCCAAAAGCTATGCATCTCAAGAAGGTATTCAAGTTGAGGATAACACGCATCACAATGACATGTATGAGCCTGATATTCTGAAGAGTGAAGTAGTCCAAGCTATGATGAAATTGAAGAATGGTATATCGCCTGGAGCTGATAATATTCCTGCAGAACTCCGAAAGGAAAGTGATAAGGTGGGCATTGATGTAATCCACAGACTATGCACCAATATTTGGAAAACAACAGAGTGGCCAACAGACTGGAAGAAAGTAGTCTTCCTCCCTCTTCCAATGGAAGGGGACACCAGAGAGTGTGCTAACAACCGCAAGATAGCCTTAATTTCCCATAATTAGACAGTTCTACTCCATATCATTGCCGAAAGGATCCGACAACATCTGGAGAATGAGTTACCACCAGAATAGGCTGGTTTCAGGAAAGGGCGAGGCACAAGAAATCAAATAGGCAATCTGAGAATCCTGATGGAGAAGAACATGGAATTTCAGCAACCTCTATACCTATGCTTCATTGACTACTCCAAGGCATCTGACTGCGTGCAACACTCGAAGCTATGGACTGTAATTCTAGAAATGGGTTTCTCTCCTCACATCACCGAGCTGATTAAATTCCTTTACAAAGACCAAGAGGCTACAGTAAGAACAGATAATCGCGACTGTGAGTGGCTCTCAATTGGGCAAGGTGTTCGTCAAGGATGTACCCTGTCATCCTACTTATTCAACATTTACGCAGAATACATCATGAGGCAGGCTTTCGATGGATTTGAAGGACAAGTTTCAGTGGGAGGTCGCACAATTACCAATCTCCGAGATGCTGATGATAAAATAAGGCCAAATTTTGTTTTCTTCAATTGGAAGAAAACAGCGTTTAATTAATTAATTACGGAGATATTTGTGATTACGTAAGAGTAGTCACGGAACACTTCCATCCAAGTTTGCATATTTTTAAATCATGGTTTTAGAGTGAAAATAAACTGTCGGGATAACACGACAGTTTATATTTTCACTCTAAATTCACTATAAAACCATGATTTTGAAGTAATTAGGTATCGTACCGCTCTGTAACTTGGAATGTATGTACGATTTATGATCAGAAATGTAAATCTGCAAGAAAATCTACTTTCTAAAAAAAAATCATGAATAGAGGGCGCTCTCTGGAAAAGATCACATACTATGCCTTTAAGCTCTATGAGTTTTGGTGGTATTAGTACGTATAAGCATTGCATATATGTGAAAAACTCAACTTCTGAAAAAAAGGGCTCCCTCCATGAAGGATTTCTTAGTGCCCCTTTAATGATCTTCTTGGTATAAATATAATGTATCTCAAATTTGATTATATAGTTGTTTACGATGTTGTTTTGTGTATAGATTATTGAAAACGTACATGAATCATGTTGGTCTAATCAAATCTAACAGGGGTTTATTGTATTTGTATAAGCCTATGTTATGGAGTAAAGATTATTGGTGTGTTTTTGTGTTTGTTTTTTGTGAGTGTTTAATACGCTTTACTTCTTTACTTGCAATACGATTTGAAATCGGCTTGAGCCTTATAATTGTGCCTGTGAGTAAAAGCAACAAAACCAAAAAATCTGACTTTGCCGAACAGTCGTGATACAGATTATGAATGCATCGTTGTAGCTTTTACCATCACATGTATCGATTATCTTCACTGATAAATATATATCATATGAACACGATTTCTTTACATACAGGATAATTTGATGAATCCTGCTTAATTTGCCGTGTCTTTTGCCATTCATTAAAATCTAAAATATTTATTAATTTAGGTAGCGGTTGTTTTAAATACTCTCTGTTCACAATAACAACACACAACACGAGTGTTTCCATGGAGCTGCATAATAGACAGATACTATTATCTAAGCCGAGCCAATAGCTTATTACTTATACATCACAAAGTATGAATTTTAATAATGATAATAATAATAACAGCATTTGTTAAGCGCTTAATCAAAAATGGCCAAAGCGCTGTACAAAACATTTACAATTACAGTCATGATAATAATTACAATATTACAGGATTATTTACACTATTAAAAAGCAAATACTACCCTCATACATTGCACATGAAGAAAAAAGCACGCAAAATATATATATATCAACTCACTGATTTCTTTGATACAAGAGGATTGCTTGTCAATAGCAGAAAGTACATCACTATCTGATTTAGCTGTGAAAGGCAGATACAGTTGCACATCGTCAGCATATACAAAATGGATCTGATATTTTCGAATTTGCCAAGTGTCTACTGTCCATTACACAGGCAAATCAAAAATCAGATCAAAATATGTCTTAAAGTGCGACTTACGATTTTATTACATTAAAAAAATGGAACCTTTCGACCATGTCAGTTTCGGAAATTAAAAAAAGAAAGAAAAAAAAGAGAAACTATAAGCTCATAATATGTTCTACCACAGGTCTTACTAATTGTTATACTTTTTCTGTAATAGACTTAACCTCTTGACATATGATATAATTGTTTACCATGTAGGGCCCGGGAAAAACTGTTCTACTGACCCAGTCGAATCATATTCTTTATCTACATTTTCATATATTTGAATTTGTTTATGAAAATCATTACCCTCTCCTCGACCTTACATGAAAAACCCGTCCTCCCATAGAACAAGGTTTTGTTCGCCTACCAACTAGATATAAAACAATAGATGAAAAAGGGCGAAAACCGTTTACTATTTAATAATCTTATACAGTTTATATACTAGAAACTTACACTCTAGATAACGTATTTACAATAAAAATTTTGATTTAAAACAAGATTATTCTACACGTAGGTGTAGGGAAATTCACTTATTTTAAGCATATTTGTCTCAAATATTCATACCAATTTTTTTCTTCTTTTCCACATTATTTTTTTTCTTAGAATGATTTTATGTACATATACTCGTATGTTCAAAAACACATATATCGGCCGAGTGCACCAATGACGGGTAGTTGAAGAATAGCGCTACCTCGCTAGTAACTGAGGCGTAACCCAACATTTTGAGAGCGCCAATGCGGGGTAAGCTACTAGGCTAGTAACTGGCGGGTAATTTACGCTAAATGTTATACCTGACCGGACCCAAGAGTAAGTTGGGGCATAACGTTTTATGCCACAAGTCAGTCGATTCTAGCAGTAGCGTAAATTTGTTGTGAACATTGGAGGGGATGATTCGCTAATGCTGAAGGACAAATTGCGCTTGCATGCCCAGGGGTGTCTATTTGAAGTGGAATGTGACCCCTCATAAGCTGAAAGATTTTTATATTTTTGAAAATCCATTCATGCAATTTGGTGATTTTTTTAGTCAAAATTTAGATCAACTCTTTTTGCCCATTCAAACACTAATCGCACCGACTTTGGGTCATATTTTGACCAAAATATACTAATTGTCCAAGGATCTTAAATAAAGACCAAATACATAAACTTATTATTGTTGTTAGTAATTAAAAACTGATAAAGCCAAGTTTCAACTTTATTGTGAGTGGAAGGGTAGAATTAGAAGAACGAAATAAAAAAAAGCATATCGTGCCGTGCGTGGTCTGGGAATCGAACCGGGGTTCCGCGGTTAACAAGCGAAGGACAAGGTGTCCACGCCACGGAAGTATTTGTGTTAAGAGATGTGTTATAATTGTATATAATTGTATCCATCGGGTGCTTGTGTTTGTCATTAAAATTGTGCTTTTTGGTGCAATGTTTGTATGTGCCCCTCGCCCAAAATATGTTTGTAATGTCATGATAGTCCTTATTTTTGAAAAAGCGGTAAACAAACTTCGAATTTTTTGGCCATAAAATGGCTTCATTTTTTCTAGATCGCAGGCCGACTCCACGTGATTCTTGATTTACACTCACCTATGACCTAGCGAGTGACGACACGTTTTTAATATTACGGAGGGCCATTCACGCCAGAATTTTACAGTAAACTATAGGTTAACACTTAGCATATGCGCCAATTAATTTTGTAAGGGGACGATGCTGATTAATGTGGATATTTACCTCGCTAGTTGCTATTCTGGTGTTACTCGCCAATTACGCTCTAAGAATTACATCGTTAGTAAGTTATGCTACAGTTAGAGCATAACTACTAGGGAGGTAGCTTACCTCCCTATTAAGTTACCCGTCATTGGTGCACTCGGCCGATAAAGTTTTTACGAACTAGATAAAACCGCATTGTATGTAATTTGCCTAACGAACTTTCGAAAAATTTTGCGACAGCGCAGTTAGGCCTAAAAGTAAGATAACAATGTCGGATTTCCGAAATTGATTGCGTACGCCATTAAACTTATCCGCATAGTTGAAACAAAGGATATGGCATAAGCGTTGGGTAGGATTAAACATAATCAAATCTCACATTTTCTGCAAACTAGTGGCCTGTGAAGCGTTCTTTTCAGCTTTCTTCTTGCGATAATTTGACATAATTTCAGCAAGTGTGTACAAATATGGATTAATTGCTGAATTCAATGGTAGCACAAAGGAAACTGACCACGCAAATACGGACGGGGGCAGTGTAATGACCCTTAATTGTACAAGAATTCCTAAGATAACTAATGGAGACCAGCATGCAAAATCAGTGAGCACTATGGCGCTTACTTTAGTGGTGAGTTTGATTTGTTCATTTATATCAGCAGTGCGTCCAGAGTTTTTCATTGATATCATAACCACCCTAATTATCTCTATATAACATCCAAGTATTATAAGGAAACAAAAGCAATTAAGGCCAAGGAAAAGTGCTGTAGAATAGTACAAACCATTGGCATACCCTATGAATTCAGTAGTATAAGTATCCTTGAAAGAATAAAACTCGAAGTTTAATGTGTACGTTTTCTCGGTTAAGAATGTTTTGGTAAGTGCTAAAGGTAGTCCAATGCATACGTGTGAGTTATCATAAAACTTGAATTCTCGACCACTCAACACTGACGGGACAACACCCAGTGCCATCGAACAAATCCATATCAATAAAACAGTCACAGTCGTCGATTTGTTGCCCAACTTTTTAGTGGAGTATGGAAACTTAATATGGATAAATCTGTCTAAGCTAATTAATGTGACAAAGAATACAGAGGCCTCGCTCGATATTATTGACAGTGATCCAGCTATTCTACATATAATGCCAGATCTCCAGGTTTCAGATTGCATTGGGAAGTATTCTCCATAGTAGATATCAGCACATGCAATAATTATCATGTAAATACCCATCAGTGAATCAGACACAGCAAGATTGATCAAAAGTATATCCTGTACTTTAAATTTATGAGTATTTATCTTTCTCCAAAATAATACTAATACATTGCCACAAAATGCATTCACTCCAATAAACCACATCATGGCTGCCAAAACGGTATCTGATAAAAGCCTATTACAAGTGAGATATGGCGACCTGTCATACAGTGCACTACACACTTTAACACTATCGGGGATATAACACTCACATATCTCATGCTGACTCACAAATAATTCTGAATTATTGGGTAAGAAAGAGAATGTATCATGAGTTATACTTATCAATGAATTATTTATAAGGTCAAGGAAGTTCAGGTGAGTCAGTCGTTTGATATTTGGGAAAGTGTTCAACTTATTTCTAGACATCTGTAGGTAAGAAATGATATTGGTGTCTTTGAATATGTTAATATCAATCTTTGTTAACTTGTTATTTCCTAACAATAAAGCGCGCAGATTGAATAATCCCTGAAAAGCATTGGTGCCTAACTCTTCTAATTGGTTATTATTCAAAACAAGATATTCCAGATAACTTAGCTCATTAAATACGCCGTCTGGTAATGTCGTCAATTTATTCATATCAATGTCAAGTATTTTGAGATTGGTAAGGCCCCTAAACAGATGAGAATGTAATGTGGTCAGTTCATTACCTTTAAAATTAAGATACCACAATTTCTTTAGTCCATCAAATAACCCACCTGGTAGTGAAATTAAGTTATTTTCATCAAGGCGAAGGCTAGTTAGTTCACGCAACCCCCGAAATATCCTCATATTCAAGGTGACCAATTGGTTGTCATTGAGGTCTAAAGTGGTCAAGTTTCCCAATCCATCAAACAATCTATTCGGAAAAGTAAGCAGGTTATTTTTATTCAGATAAAGATATCTTAAATTGATCAATCCCTTGAATATGCTTGCATTAAAGGTTGACAATTTATTTCCATCGAGAGACAAATGCTCTAAATGTCCTAAACCATCAAACAACCCGTCAGGAAGAACCATAAGGTTACTTCTATAAAAATCTAGTAATGTCAGTTTGGTCAATCCCTTGAAGGTAGTTGCATTCAAGGTAACAAATAGGTTCTCTCCCAGTTCCAGTTTCCTTAAGTTTCCCAATCCCCATAGTAATCCATCGGGTAATGTACTCAGTTGATTATAATACAAATTCAGGATTGTTAGCATTTCTAAATCTTGAAACAAGCCTTCCTTGAGTTCAACCAATTCATTTCGGTAAAGTATCAGTTCAGAAAGTGTATGCAATCCAACAAATACATTTGCGGTTAGGGTGGTCAGATAGTTATTCGACAACTGTAATACTTGTAAACTATTCATCCATTTCCATGAATTATCTTTGATGTTGACTATATTGTTATATGATAGATCCAATTTGGTTATATCATTTGGGAATGTTAGCATTGCATCTTCATTAGTGACCAAACCATTTTCAAAACATTGAAGCGCTACATCTCTGGCGGCAAGTGTGGCGTTGCAATGTGATGGAAATTTCAATCCACATGTAAAATAATTATAACGGTTTCGTTCACATATGAACTTGCTTCTGTACCCCTTTACCTTATTACAATATGTTGTTTCATTTATTTTGGGAGTTATCAAGATGTCCTCATTAGATTCTGGGCACGCAGGCCGTGATCCTAAACCTGTCCCACTGACTATGATACTAATATTACCTTGCAAGTTAAGATTCAGACTTTGTTGTTGAAGAATGGCGCCGCATTTTGCTTCATCTTGTCCGATATTGAAGATCAAGTACTTATGTTTACACCCACTCAAGTCATCTTGCCTTTCAATATCAATAAAAGCGGGCTCCTTCGCAACTGGTATCTCGATCTGAGTGAACGATCCTAGTGAAGCATTGATCTGTATACTGCAAGTGTGATGTGTACTTCCCCGTAAAACTGTCGCTCCTAGACTGGCATTCCTCTCCTCAATGTGGCATGGTCCGATTGCATTTTCAGCAACATTCCACAGTGGTCTAACAAATATTTGGGCTACATCTACCGGTCTGTTCAGTGCCACATTTCTGTGAATGACAGTGGATACGATTATGACTAACAGTTGTAGAATTACACTGACCATGGTTTTGGCCATAATCAATGACGTGTTCATGAACGAAGAATAATTTACTGGGTTTTGTTTAAGATGTTAAATGGTCAAAATAATAATGGTTCTCTGTTTGATATCAATGCTGATCATGTAATACTTGATTCAAAGAGTAGCCGTAAAATGTATGATATGTATAACAGAGCTAATCTAATGATGATATTTCGGCAATGATTTGCTTATTATACTTAATCTTTTATAGCAACCACACGATATCCATTGACTCAATGGGTGTCTGTACACTGTACGTGTCGTAATATGAATCCCGCTGATAGTGTACTCGATATGCGATTACGTACGTTTTTGCTACGTCAATGTCCACGCGATACATGATTAGGTACTCATTGACTTAGTGGGTGCCTGTTCACGACACGTGCCGTGTTATGTAGTTCTACTGATAGTGTACTCGATATGCGATCCGCGTACGTTTTGCTTCTTCAATGTCTACGCGATACGCGATGTACTCGTTGACTTAGTGGGTGCCTGTTCACGACACGCGCCGTGTTATGTAGTTCTACTGATAGTGTACTCGATATGCGATCACGTACGTTTTGCTACTACAATGTCCACGCGATAAGCGATTAGGTACTCGTTGACTCAGTGGGTGTCTATGCACGATACGTGTCGTGTTATATGTAGTTCTACTGATAGTGTACTCGATATGCGACCACGCACGTTTTGCTACTTCAATGTCCACGCGATAAGCGAGTAGGTACTCGTTGACTCAGTGGGTGCCTGGAGTTATAATAGTTCTAGTGTACTCGATATGCGATCACGTACGATTAGCTACTTCAGTGTCCACGCGATAAACGATTAGGTACTCGTTGACTCAGTGGGCGCCTATGCACGATACGTGTCGTGTTATATGTAGTTCTACTGAGAGTGTACTCGATATGCGATCACGCACGTTTTGCTATTTCAATGTCCACTCGATAAGCGAGTAGGTACTCGTTGACTCAGTGGGTGCCTCGAGTTATAATAGTTCTAGTGTACTCGATATGCGATCACGCACGATTAGCTACTTCAGTGTCCACGCGATAAGCGATTAGGTACTCATTGACTCGGTGGGTGCCTGTACACGATATGTGTCGTGTTATATGTAGTTCTACTGATAGTGCACTCGATATGCGATCACGTACGTTTTGCTACTTCAATGTCCACGCGATACGCAATGAATTACGATTTGCATTGTTTATTGTTCACATTACCGCAATTTGGATTCCGGTTAGTGTTCACAATGTGAGTAATAAGGTTTATACATTAAACCTATCCACAGGACCGATGGGTATTTTGCAGAAAGCTGCCAAATAAACCTCGAGGGCATAACTTAGTCCTGGCTATTATGCTAATTCATTATCGAAAACACCTTACTATTACATTACTAGTTTACAGCTCACGTTCAGAAGTGTATAGACAGATTGGTATATCTCCAGATGGTTTGTCTCTGTGATAACCGTATGAAGATACCTCTGTTGGTAAACTTTGAATATCCAACTTTACTAATTGGCGTCTCGGGAATCACTCCGTCTTATAGATATAACACTAAGATTTACTCCTTTCAGTATGTTCAGAGGTTTGGTATACAAGTGATGTATCACTGACTATGCAGTGACTATTAAATGCCTGCACCAGAGCGATTGTTAGCCTCGCTGCGCATGGGCTGCCACTAATGACTACATTATTATATAACTTTGTAGAAATTGTATTGCACACTGATATGACGGTCGTATATCTATCACAATACAACGAATAAATGAGTTCAGAGTCCTTTTTTAAATTGAGTTTCAATGTTGGATACTGCACGAAGCTTGGACATATTGGAGGGCAACATATGTTCCACACTTTTGGTAGTGCTGCGGCAAAAGAACTTACACCGTAAAACTTTGTCTTACACATTTGTGTTGGACTTTAGTAGAACTTCTGAACCCGATCTTAGGTACCGCATTGGCTGATACTCATCAATATGGTCTCAGGGAGCCAAACAGTGCAAGCAATGCGACATTGTACACAATCCGCTGTTGCACAGGAAACAATCAGATTTGTAAGAACTGGCTTCATAATGTTCACCCTTTCTGTATTTTGTAACGAGGCGGGCACAGTATTCTGCACTCTATGAAACTTTCATTGTCTTGAAGTCAGTATATAATTAGACACATCAGCCTTAAATGAATACAACATTATGCATCGTTATTCGCACTCGACTGTAGGTTATGAATCAGCAGATTCTGTGTAATTTTGAGTGTTGAGCGCCAGAAGGCCTTAAGTCAAAAATGGTTATTTTGAGATAATCAACTTTCAAATATTTGGGACTCATTACAATACACTGTAGCACCCAATTTTTAACTCTAATTTTAGTCAAATTAAGAGTGTTTATGAGTTATCTCTTTACGGTTCTAAAAATCTAGGTTATATAGATTATTTTTGTACCATAATATCAATTTGCCCAAACATTGAGTTACGGCGCTCAACCCTCAATACATTCCACCCAATCCCATCCCAATCCCATCCAGTTAGATTAATTGTTTACGAAATTGCACCATGCGCGAATATAATTTTCAGGAAGAGTTCCACGTACGTGAAGTCTGGATAGAAGATCACCAGGTATCGTTGAGTTTCAAATGCAGGAATGGAGAGCACAACAACACCAGCTTCCAAAATGAATGAAATGAAGCTTCATTTGCTTCAACCCTTATAGGATAAGAATGAACGTTTATGGAAATGTCGCAGCTTGTAAATAAAATAGTAACAACATATGCACTATGTGCACTCGTATGCTTCTATAGTCATGATAGTTGTGTGAACAATATGGAACCAGTTTGCTTGTCGAACTTGAAAACACCCTTGTTACAAAGTATCTCAAATGCAGGGTGTCCCAGAATAACTTAGAGGAACCTTAGTGTCTCTTTTACATCAAATAATATTGTTTGGGTAAGCTTTAGAATACAATACCCTACCATTTTATTCCTCACTGTGTTAGTGTATGGGTCGTTCTTTAAAAGTCCCCATTGAAGACATGCAGTGGTAGGGTATACTAAAGGTACTCAGAAAAGGGCTGTGTAGTTTTCAATCTACAGGTCTTCGAGTCCATGTAAATTGAAAAGTGACTTAACAATCCCTATGGCAATCCATGGGAAGAACTCCGTGCACACGAAACGATCTTGATAATTATTATCTGAATATATGAAGATACTAAAACATGTATAAAAATTGATCGCAATCATAAAATAAAAGTAAACAATATGCTTAACGAAGCTCGCCCAATGGTGTCAAATTTAATCTGGAATTGCATAAAAACTAAGCTTTAGCTTTTCTGGGACACATTGTAGTATTTTATAGATGTGGAATGTCCTTTTTTTAAATTTATGAATATAATGGGTCGTTTTCATCAAAAGCGCCATGAGCGTGTCGTTTATGAATCGTATACCGGTGCTATACAATTCGAACTTCATATTATTACTAGAAATCATAAAACAGTTAACTTTGCGACCTACGGTGAAGCCAAAGAATACATGTGCAATTTTCTTAGAGGGCTAATATTTCTGGTTAATGTTGGTGTAAGAAGGGCTTTTCAGAAATAGTAGTAATACAAAATGAATCGAATGAGGTTTGTGATGTCAAAAAATACTCATAATTTAGTTCTGCGATAGCTTTGTCCGCTGCTTTATTGGCTTTTTTCTCAAAGGCATGCAGTACTTCCAAAAGATAAATGGTTTGTGCTTCTGTGTTGACAGTCACCATGATAATAGAGGGTAGTAGAACAATTGTGTAATTTCATTAAAAACGGTTGAGATAATCAATCGAGCATTTTCTGAAGTGCAGTCAATTTCGTAAGGGCCTATCTACAATTTGTCTATCTAAGATTCCCAGATCAACTATTCATCATATTGTTACATAACTTCAAAACTGTATCTCTTATAATACCACGTTCTGCAGGCTTTTTTCACGCTCTGCAGGCTTTTTGACCTCTGCTTCAAGCATGGTGTGTTTCCAAACCAATGGAAGATAGCCTCGGTCACTCCAATTCACAAGAGAGGTTCCAAGGCTGACCCAACAAAGTATCGTCCCATCTCGCTGCTAAGCAACATCAGCAAGATCATGGAAGCTGTAGTACAGAAACAACTCCAACGCTTTCTTCTAAGCAATAACCTGATTTCCAGCAGACAGTTTGGATTTAGAGCAGGCCACAGCACAGCTGATCTCCTCAACATCAGTGTCACAGAAGTGGAACCACTCCCTAGACCAAAGCGATGAAGTTTGTGTCATCGCCCTTGACGTTAAAGGAGCTTTCGACAAGGTATGGCATAACGGACTCTGCTCGAAACTGTTGGCTAAAGGTGTTACTGGAAGACTGCTTTCGTGGATAGACAACTATTTATCTGATAGATCCATCAACGTCGTCATGTCAGGTCAGGCATCCAACACTCCAATAAATGCTTCTGTTCCACAAGGATCTATCCTTGGCCCACTACTGTTCTCTGTTTTTATTGATGACCTTGTAGATGTTTGTAACAACGAGCTATATCTATATGCCGACGACTCAACACTCTTTGCACCCAGTAAGTCATCAACCGATCCCAACACAGTAGCTGCTAGTCTCAACAGAGATCTAAGCAACATGAAAGTATGGGCTGACGAATGGAAAGTGACCTTTGAGCCTATCAAATGCAAGACCATGGTAATCTCCAGGAAAAGATCCCCATCTGAACTCGATATCTACTTTGGAGAGTGCAAACTACCATCTACAAAAGAACTGGATATCTTGGGCGTCACCATTGACAGCAAGCTTACCTCTTCAAAGCACATCTCAGGCATTGCAACTAAAGCTAGTCAAAAGCTTGGCGCTCTACGCAAAGTTGCAAATAAACTGGAGGCTAAAGGTAGATCTACTGTCTACAAGTCGCAAGTCCGCAGCATTATGGAGTATGCTTCACTAAGCTGGGCGAATGCTTCACCCACCATCCTAAGCCAGCTTGACAACATCCAAAAGAAGGCACTTAGAATCATTGGAGTTAATGAAGCTACTGCTCGTTCACAGCTCAAAATTGACAGCCTGCTTCACAGGCGACAGGTACCCTTACCAAACTGGAATGTATTCATTAAGTATTCACGATAAGTATTCTGAATACATCTGAATGCATGTATCCGAATACATAATAACCACTTATTCTATATGTAAATTAGTTGTTCGAATACATAACCAATGTATTCAAACTACTTGTTAGTATTCCTCATTTAATATAAGTCTTCCTATAGGCCGAAATATTTAAATGAGGAATACTAATAAGTATTCGAATACTAATATGCAAATTAGGAGATGAATACTAGCACCAAATAAGGAATACTAACATGTTTTCGAATACTAGCACCAAACTAGTATTCTGACCACATTTATATCCATAGAGGTCCTTGACCTTTGTTTTCACCAGAAGTGTGACACATACATGAATCTGAGGAGATTCTAAAGATTCCCAGAACAACCCATACAAGGCATGCATGGTATTCCAACATAAATATTTCACACTAGTATTAGGCATGCAGCTTGTATGATGTAACTAGGCTTGATATAAATAAGGGTAACTATAAAAACTTTTTAAAATATAACACATTTCATATAAGCTTATTCTACATTTTCTGATTATGTTCCTGTCTTTCCTGTGAAAACCCAAAATAAATAATTCTTACCTCAGTATCTGTTGACAAGATAGTAGTATAACACCCACCACAATTTCTCTTAATAGTATGCACACTATTACATGTATTTAGGTATCACTATTTTCACCAATACTAGCACACAACACACTTCACTTCCAACCCACACTGTGCTTCCAACCAAAAAAGGCAGTTGAATTTGATCTGTCAGTTGACCTGACCATTGAACTTTGACCCAATGACCTGATCTGTATTTTAGTATTCGAACCATGGACTTATAATTTGATTTTAAGTATTCAAACCACAAAGATTTGAATACTTATTGATTTCATGTATTTGAACCACTAAGATTAGAATACTTAAATTGAGTTTAGTATTCAAACCACAAAGATTTGAATACTTAAATTAATTTTAGTAGTCGAACCAATCAGAAATTTGCTTTAAAATTGGAGGAATACATTCAACCACAAAAATACCAGTAAATAAGTATTCCGAATACAGAATGAATATATTCCGAATACTTATTTAGTATTCCAGTTTGGTAAGGGTAGCAGCGGCTATACGGTCTTGTACAAGGTGCATACTACCAACTGCCCACAAGATCTAGCAGGGTTACTTCCCGCACCGTATGTCCAACGCCGTGCTACCCGTTCGAGCGTATCAATGGCAGTCCATGCTCTTTCTCTGCCGACAGCCAGAACTCGCTGCTTAGACAGAAGCTTCATTCACACTGCTGTTCCCTTATGGAATAGTCTTCCAGATGATATTGTTGGTAACATTTCAGCAGCTGGAATCCAGGCTTTCAAGTGCCGTGTGCACGGTCATCTTCTCTCAAACTCTTAACTTGTCATAGCCTTCACACTCTTTCATGACACCCTTCATTCAAGTCCTTTCAACATCCGACTGATACATATAATAGCATGGTGGTCATGGGTTAAGTGTAGGTTAATGCTTGGTTGGGGAGATGGTGGTCCTGTATAGCATGTAGCCAGCTGGGCTGGTGATACGGTCATGCCCCAACAGGTGACAACAGGCAGCTCCTGGTAGATTTAGTTCCCAAGTTTGTTGTGTAGGTTCTCTTGATGCCCATCAGACCTCCAGATATTATTATTTTTCTATAATTTATATTTTGGTGTTGTTCTATGTTTGGGCTTTTATCTTATTATTATGTCACTTTCATTGGCATTTTAAACTCTGCCCATTTGTGTGTCTTGTTTTATGCATATTTTCTGAGTTGCAGTGAACCAATTGATTGGCCTTTCCGAGCTCTCTTTCGAGAGTTACCAGTTTGATTTTTAATCACTCTGGTCATTAACCTTGTTAATGTCTGTTGGGCTATTGTTGACATTTGCGCTTTATATACAAAAAAAACACGTTGGCCAGAATGATATAGAGCGCTCTCTATAGTTAGCAATATGTTAGCAATATGTTAATCAAAGTTATAACGTGAACTACTTATTGTCTTTATTTCATATTAAACATTGATTAATAATTGGTTTTTGGAGCATTCGTTGTCGGGTTATGGCAAATCTACTCAGACAGATCAAATCCAGCTTTGGCCACTTTTCAAGGTCATGGTACTCTGTTATTAGAATCGTCATTCAGTGAGAAATTGAATTTAAGCAATGATCTTTCGACTAATTGACATTTTATGTTGATAGTTATAATCGGTTTCTGCAAATGTGTCACCTCATTAATAGTTTTGGACCTGTCCACACTTTGGGAGAGGTAGTGAACTCATTCCCGAATAAATCAATATAACTTCGATCCTGAAACAGGCCAGAAAGGAAAAACTGTATGTTACACCATGGACGTATCACGGTTACACACGCACTTTAAATTTAATAGGCATACAATATTAAACATGATGTTATACGCTTATTATCAATTTTCACTTGCCAAATACTTAGTTGTCTTCGACATTATTCGAGTCCGATGAATCTGCGTCGTGGTCTGAATCCTCAGATAATTTGATGATAATTTGGGGAATGTCAATATCACAGATGTGATATTTTTCCCAGTACGAATTGTCAATTTCCTGGACGTGACGACACGCATTTTCCAGTCTGATGGGGACACTTTTTCCAATCCCTTCATCGATATTTTTTGGATTTTTAATGTCATTGATGTTGAAAGTTTGGTTGTGCTTTGCAACATGAAGTTTAATTTGAGGCCATATTAGTTCTTCCTGGTTAAATCACAATGATAGTGTGGCCGACGCAAAATGTCATGACCAAACATTTTGGCCATTTCGTCTATCTTATACCTTTGGAAACGTGGTTTATAAATCGTAAAGCTCCAGTTTCTTGAGTGCCTCTTTCCACAAGTATTCTTCTGAGCTTTTATCTAAAGATGTATTGATCATTGGTTTATACAGCCCTCAAGATAAGTAACTGACCAGGTATTAAATATACTCGTAACTCCGACACTATAATAGCTCCAATGTAAAAAATATTAAATTATGAAGTTGTAAAGAAAATACTCTTTAATTTGAGATATTGTTAACGAAGATCGGTTAATAATTAAAAACGCAACATTTTCACACTTGGGTTTTGAACATGCAGGACAGCGTGAAAGGTATGCGTATGGGCTGCATTGATCAATTGAAGCATCCCCAATCCTCATCTTACCATAAGCATGATAAGTCCATAATCTTACTATCTTTTGAATTATGAATTTTAAACAATACATTCTGTAGGAATATGGGGCAACTGGTAATGGGGCAACTGGTCCGAAATGAAGGATTTTGTGATTGTATGGGTATACTGCTTTCTTTTGACCACTACGACTTATGTTGAAACTTGAGATATATCCTTACCTTCTACATTCCAAAACATTTGCAACTTTAGGGTATTTACACATGTGATATTTTCCAGATCTTTGAAGCCACCTCTTTGAGTGACTGATTGAAAATTCACAGATTGTATGGGCGATTTATGAAGATGGATTTAGATCATGTTTAATGTACTTTATATGATTGATATATATCCGTCAGTTAATACATACATGCAGTACAGTCATATTAAGATGCTAAGTGGATAATTGCATTTGATGGATGCTATATTGCAGTTTGCTCAGGAACTTTCCGAAATATGATTATAACCATAGTTTGGGGTTGTAACGACCGTAAAATGGCGCATGTTGCTAACTTGGGACATTGGTTGTTTGGATTTGCGATCAAATTTATCATTTAAAGAATGCTTCAACTTAAATCATTATCACGGGTATTCATTTGGTAGAGTAATTAGTTCATGAATTTGCAAATAACAAAGTATACAATTTCTTATTTCATCTAAACACACTCGTCTACTTGTAGAACCCGAACGCCGTTATAATTGCGAATTCAAAGATACTCGCTGGCTACAGAAATCTGCGTAATGGCTGAAAACAAAAAGGCAGTTTTGCCTTTCTGAAATATTTTGGAGGTATTGATTATTATGACAAATGGTGGTATGTTTAAAAACATTTTGACGTAAAATGTATTACGTCACAGGCGTGCTTGAATAATGATTCATCTCGACAAAGTGCTGGGTCATTTGTTGGGGCAAGCAAGGGCGTCCCAAGAGGGGGGTATCTGTCGAATCTGTCGGCAAAATCTTTCTCATTCATCAAATCTGTCGGCACAAACGAGCTTCCGTCGGTACATTTGCTAATGTAACAGTCTGGTGTTGAAAGGACTCGAATGAAGGGTGTCATGAAAGAGTGTGAAGGCTATGACAAGTTAAGACTTGGAGAGAAGATGTCTGTGCACACGGCACTTGAAAGCCTGAATTCCGGCCGCTGAAATGTTGCCGACAGCATCGTCTGGAAGACTGTTCCATAAGGGAACAGCTGTTTGAATGAAGTTTCTGCTTAAGCAGCGAGTTCTGGCAGTCGGCACTCGGCAGAGAAAGAGCATGTACTGTCATTGATACACTCGAACGGGTAGCACGGCGTTGGACATATGGTGTGGGAAGTAACCCTGCTAGATCTTGTGGACAGTTGGTAGTATGCATCTGCTGCTACCTGTTGCCTGGGAAGCAGGCTGTCGATTTTGAGCTGTGACCGAGCAGTAGCTTCATTAACTCCAATGATTCTAAGTGCCTTTTTTGGATGTTTAGGATGGGGAGGGGGTGAAGTATTCACCCACCTTAGTGAAGCATACTCTATAATGCTGCGGACTTGTAGACAGTATATGACATTTACAGAGATAAAACGATTGTTGAACCCATTTGGTGCAATCAGGTGTAGCCTATACTTTTGACCAATATTTTATTGAAAAGCCACCTCTTCGTTTCCAATAAATATTTTGGTTTTGATCAATGCAAGAAAGAAGTTGAGCATAATTATACTGATATTTTCCTTGATTTTAAGTATATAGATAGTTGAAAAGTTCGGACAGGGGGGAGTATGAGGGGATGTGCCCCCTTCACCATTGAAAAATGTTCAATTGTTGAACCCATTTGGTGCGATCTGGTGTATACTTTTGACCAATATTTTTTATTGAAAAGCCATCTCTTCATTTGTAATAAATATGTTGGTTTTTATTATGGCAAGAAAGAAGTTGATACTGATATTTTCCTTGATTTAAGTATAGATGGTTGAAAAGCACAGACATGGTGGAGTGTGAGGGGAATGTGTCGCTGGGTAACGGCGAATTAATGAAAGTTTTTTTTTAAATAGATCGTGATCACCTATTGAGGGGTCAAAAATGTTGAGTAACATTGTAAGTGTGAAGCACGAGTATACAGTGGTCCAAGGAGCTGGCCCCGACGGGGGTTGCAATGGGCGGAGCCTCTTTGCCATTGTATTTTTTTCTTCAAATTAGTCCACTAAAACATGATTTTTAGCTGAATTGTTTAGCTATTTCCCCTTCAAATTACTGAGTGTGAGGCCTTTTATCAGTTTTATTTTCCTCAAAGAAGGAGTCCCGCAAGCACAACATTCAGCATTATTTGTTCGAAAATTAATTGCGTATAAATTATATAGAACAAAACATCATACTAGTCACAAAAACGAATAAAAACCCGGGATAAAAACTGCCATCTCTCTACACATGCTACATGCAATTGTTGTGTCGATGACGTCATGGATATCGGTGCTCAAATTTGCGCATGTGCATTGTACAAGGTGAGTCAAAAAGACTGCAATAGTGGAAAGAAGCCATTTTGTTTTCAAAACCAAAATGAATTTTAAAACCTTTTAAACGTTGCAAGAATGATGTATTTAATCCTAACTTTGTGTGAAAAAATGAAGTCGATCGCATTTTTCGTTTGTCTTTGGTGACCCTCTTTGCTGCACAACCAAATTTACCTGTTTGTCCACGAGCACAGTGATTTTCATTTGAAATGGCACACATTGCATTTTCATATTTGAATATCCCGCCAACAACAAAATGGAAAATGTCACTTTTGTATTAAAATTAGAACATTATACGCTTTCATAGCATGGGTATGATTATAATTGATTATGCTAACTCACATGTAAACACGAAAGGATGCATCAAATTCCAATAACATCACAAATGAACTCAAGTTTCCAAATTTGAATGAGAGACACATTTTGCGATCTGATGCATATTTTGGGTATCTCGTGGACAAACGTGTGAAATGGGTGCACTGGTCAAAAGGTTCACCAAAGGCAAACGGAAAATGATATTGACTTCATTTTTTCACACAAAGTTAGGATTAAATACATCATTCTTGCAACGTTTAAAAAAAAAATCATTTTGGTTTTGAAAACCAAATGTCTTCTTTCCACTGTTGCAGTCTTTTTGACTCACCCTGTACAACTATGACTTCATCGACACCGGGACTTTTGATCGCCGCGAATTTTAAAAATTGCGTGTTGAGAGCCGGGCGTTTTTTATTTGTTTTTGTGATAAGTGTGGTGTTTTGTTCTAACTGCTCACAAAAAGTTAGGAAACTTTTTTTAATCAAGTATATTTTTATTATTTATTACCCTCTTTGTATATGTTATATATCATTCTTAAAACAGCTAAGAAAGTGTAAGCAATCTCATTGGTTCTCAGAGAAATAGGCGACATCTAGATGAGACAACTTAACACGGGGAGGTGGGGCCTACGTTTTAACAGTGCGCCCGACCTTCACAATGCGTGGTTTGATCCATAACGCGCACTTCTGCAGTGCGTCTTTAGCGCTTTTCCTGCGTTTATGCCGGCGCCGCGACGCTTACGCAAGGTTTACTCGTCGCATGTGATTGGATGGAATGTTTGTGGGTTATTCGATCCTAGCAGGGGTAAAAGTTGTCAAATGTGGACAATAAAATGTACTTATTTCTTTGATAAATGTCTAAAGTATGATTGTTTAAGAATGAGAATAAAGGTATTGTTTTTAGACCGTACCCGTGTTATATTGTCTGACATAAATGCGTTCGATAGTATTATTGCGGCGTCGTTGTTCTACTTAAAATAATACTATCGTCCGCATTTATGTCAGACAATATAACACGGGTACGGTCTAAAAACAATACCTTTATTCTCTAAATAGAAAGCTGAAGTGTTCCTCTTTACAATTATACCAATTTTGCAATGATTACATGTTGCTGAACTTGGCCACATGAATGAGAATGAGGCAAAGTCACAAATCAAATGTGCCACAATTACCGTTATCTGTGCTAACCAGTCAATAGGCAATGATCAATAATCAAACCGGTCATGCTTGAGAACCATGAATGGTTTAAACAAAGATTTGCACCAGTGAGCACAACACACACAAGTTAACCCTCATCTCTTTAGAAAACCATTGTTTGGGTATTTGCAAGACTGGGTTAACAGGTGGAAGGTCATGAAGTGCCAGGCTGTCATCAAGCCTTCAAATCATCCACACGTTACTGAACTCAGTTCTTGTCTCAATAAAGTGGATCAGTAAGTTGTCTTGCTTGTTTTCATTACAGTGTCAATTTGTTTGTTCACACAGTAACCAGTCAGCTGTAGAACGGTGCCCCGTTTCAATTGAGGGCGCTCTATTTAGTGACGCACTGCCGTCATTTTTTACACGGCGATTCATCAAGTGACGGAAGTCCGTCGCCCGCCGGAATATGAACAAAAACCACTTTTCAAAAGAGGGCGGGCTTGGAAACGGGACTGCGTTTATACGTATACGTAACAAATACAAAGAAAGCAAAAGCAATTGTTTAAAATAATATTTCAAAAATGGCAAAAGTGTAACCAAACGGGTCAGGGCCGGAGTTACCTTTTGGGGGCCCTGGGCCAGGCCAATATGTGGAGGCCCCAACTCACTGTGAGGAACCATGCTTAATAGGCTGTCATAATGACCAGGAAATCAATGATTTTATATCTCCAGAATGCTTAATAATTTTGGATAAGGAAAACACATCAACTTTCCCCTAATACACCTATCAGTTGTAAGACGCACCCTATGACCCCCGGGAGTGGTGCGTCACTTTACCGAGGTGCGTCGACTTCTCATGTACCATGACGCACCCTGTGTCAAAAAAACGACGGACCATTGCCTTCCAAATACGCACCCTCCGTCAATTTTTGGACGCACCATTGGTGGATTCTGACGGACCATGACGACGCACCCCGTCGTCAGATATCGTTGACTATAACTGGATAAAACACGATGACTACTATTCGATGTTGTCAACCCTGGCCCTCGAATAATTATATAGACTCCGGACCGGGACCGGGATGGACCATGGACGGAACCAAGAGGAGAACTTTTATATGCACAATGTTATGTCTGACTGGTCTGGTCTAAAATTCATAAAATATTTAACTGATTATCATAAACGTCAGGATGAGGATGAAACAATTTCGAGAACATTCTGCCCATTCTGCTTTCGACCCGTTCAGTGGCGTAACCAGGAGGTGGGGGTGGGGTGGGGGACTGGGGGTGGGGGACTGGGGGTGGGGTGGGCGGCGTGGCATCCTTCATCCCTTTATGTTATACATGTAGGCTTGCGCTTATGCAATAAGGTAAGTAGAAAATTGGGTTCTCGAACGGTGTATAACCAAAATTGGGTTCTCGAAAGTGTATTTAAACATTTGAACTTCGGATTGGAAATTACACCTTCTATAAACCATCAAAGGATTGAAGGGAGCACTTTAAAAATACCAAAAACATTTCTAATTTAATCATCAATATCACCCATATACTTCGAGAAAAGGCATCTAAAAAGGCGGAACATACACGTACCGCTATTGTGATAAGTCCCCCCGGGGCTCCCCCCTCCCACCGTTATGCCCCCCCCCCCAAATGAAATTACAAACTCGATGTGAACTTTTGTAAACTAAAACAAATAGTCAGATATGCCCCCCCCCCCTGATGATCCACATGCGATGCCCCCTAAATTTGACTAAAATTGCATGGACAACACGGCCACGGGTGATTACGAGTGGTTCCCCCGGTAGAGTAGTCTCAGGCCAAGACCGGGGGGGTTACTCGCCTAAGATGGTATACGGGGGCGTGCCGCTCTATCTAATGGGTAGCTTTTTGGGCACAAAATCCCTAAACATAGAGTATGATTTTGTGCTGGAAATCCCTAATGATGGGGTCACTTTTTACAAGTGGGTCTATTTTCGCGATTTTTGTGTCTATTTTCGCGAAAATTTGCAAAAATTAGGTATATTTTCCCGATAATTTGCGAAAATTGGGTCTAAAATGAAGCAAAACCCCTAAAAATGGGTACCGTTTATTCCAAAAACACCCTGAAAGGGTAGGGGTTTTGAATCTCCAGCGGCACCCCCCCCCCCCCCCCCCCCGACCAAACCAAATCCGAGTACCGGGGGCTGTGGCCTGTGATCAAGGGAGTGGTCATAACCAGTCATATCGGAGACTGTCATTTCATTTCGGTGATTTCGGTGATGGGGACAACAGTGGCGGATCCAGGATTAAAATTTACCGGGTGGGGGGGGGGGGGGGGTGGGGGCTGATTAAGACTGTTTTGTAATTGGTACCAAATCGTAAAAGGTCCCCAACATGAAAGGTACAGTGGTACACAAAAAAGGTATATTGTCAAATGTTACGAGGGGCGCCCGCCAACCCTCCCCCCCCCCCCCTCCCCCGGACGGTGTATCCGGCAGGGGAGGGGGGGGGGGGGTTCTCTCCCGGCTCTCTCAGCTGGGCCTGGCCTCGAATGTATTTTAAATACTTTCGAGGCCAGGTGTTAAGGGTTGTTAATAACAACCCTTAACACCATTTGGCCTTATTTCCGGGCGGCTGGGCTCTATTAAAAATAGTGTTTTGTTTTGTTCAAATCAAATATCTCCCAGTTTTTTTCTCTCTTTTAATACCCGACTTTTTGTTGTTTGATGTCTGTGTCCGTGAGCTTGATTGACAAATTATGTGTGACCTTTCTTCGGGGGGGGGGGGGGCGGTGGGAGGGTACTCGCCTAAGCGGTGGCGCTACATGTAGTGCCGCTTAGTCGTTTTTTGCTAAAAAAAACCATAATGGGGTATGATTTTGTGATGGAAAATCTCTAAAAATAAAAAAATTGCCCCACTTGCTACAGATGGTTCTATTTTAAAATCCTTACAAATGGGTATATTTTCACGAATTGCGAAGATTTGGTCTAGTTTTCCACAAAGAAAATCATATAAATGGGTGTATTTTCGCGAATGCGAAATGTTGGTCTATTTTCCAGATAATTTGCGAACGGGGTCTATAAATGAAGCAAAATCCTTAGAAATGGGTACCGTTTTTTCAAAAAATCACCTTTTAGAAATGGGTAGGCCTATGTTTTTTATTTGAATCTCCTGTCGCACATCCCCGACCAAATTCAATTCCGGGGGCCTGTCCTACTACCTCTTTGTTCTTAGATTGTTCTGCGCTTGTGCGGAAGAGCGCAATGCTGATCCCCTATCTTATACCATGAAGATGCTTGTATACGTGACACTCAGCGTTCGAAATTTAAAAAAAATATTGGTCATCCACCGGATAACCTAGGTTGGGATTTTGGTCATCCGCCAATATTTTTGGTTATCCGCATTTTTTCAGTGGCAAGCTCAAAAATCATATTTTAAGCGAGTCTTCATATACACATACACATAATTATTGACAACTCCACATTAACCTCTATGCTCCATAAACAACTTTCTCTTTATTTTACAATCTCCTCTCTTTTAACTACTATTTTTCTTCAGTCACTTATTTGTTCTAGTCGTCACGTTCTTTCAGTACGTCTCTCAATACGACGACCAGCTGTAAGCCCTGAAATGCATCCTGATGATCCTCTTCTTCACTCGTTCATCTCCCGACACCATTGGATCTGTATCCAGGTCATCCTCATCTGACTCAGCATCATGTTTCACAACTGCAGGGTCGGTGTCGTCCACTGTGTCAGTGTCATCCTCATTTACAGCTTCTAATGCATCCTGATGATCCTCTTCTTCAGTCTCATCTCCCAACTCCATTGGATCTGTATCCAGGTCATCCTCATCCGACTCAGCCTCAAGTTCCACAACTGCAGGGTCGGTGTCGTCAGCTGTGTCAGTGTCATCTTCATTTGTAATTTCTAATGCATCCGGATGATCCTTTTCTTCACTTGTATCTCCCGACTCCATTGGATCTGTATCAAAGTCATCCTCATCTGACGCAGCCTCAAGTTCCACAACTGCAACTGCAGGGTCGGTGTCGTCAGCTGTGTCATTGTCATCCTCATGTGCAGCTTCTATGGGTTGGTTCATTCGCGACCATGACTTGTTCTTTCAGTACGTCTCTCAATATGACGGTCAGGTCTATAGCCTCTAATGCATCCTGGTGATCCTTTTCTTCACTTTCATCTCCCATCATTTTGGTCATCCGCCGGATGATCGGCCAAGAAAAACTGGTCATCCGCCGGTAGATTTGGTCATTTCGGATGACCGGATGGCCGCTATTTCGAACGCTGGACACTTCTCTTAAAATGAAAGGTTCTCGGTCTACTGCGGTTCCTTGTTTTTTTCGTTTGCCAAACTCTTGTATTGATGATCGAGTGATTTCAGGCATTTTAGAACATGCGGTATAAAATATCGGAGTGATGTTTGCGGTATTAAAGTGGAGCCTGGTTGGCGGGATTAAGGAGTTATGTGGTATAGTAGCCCTATAGCGTATATTTAAAGGTCGTATTTTGTTGTTCGTAAACAGATGTACACTGTGACGCACCCATGTAAAGTGACGGACCTTGACGCACCCTCCGTCATTTTTTTGACGGACCAAAGGCTGCCACTGACGTACCCTCCGTCAAAAAAAGTTGGTAAACGACGCACCCACGACGCACCTCTCCCGGGGGTCATAGGGTGCGTCTTACAACTGATAGGTGTATAATGTTTAGGCTATATACACAGGTCATTTTTTTAAATACCCTTATGTCAATAAAAATCATTTCATATTAAGCAGTTTTACCATATACGAGGGTGATTGATAAGTTCGCGGCCTCAGTGGCGTACCCAGGGGGAGGGGGTCCAGGGGCGGTGCTGCCGCCCCCCCCCCCCCCCCACCCTGAAATATCCTCGTCGGTAAAAACGACCCTCCGTCGGTAGATTTGCGATTTTGACCATGCGATTATTTTTATTTTGGCCGGTTATGCGGACAACTTCATCGCTAAACCTCCCCCCCCCCCCCCCGGACACCCACACACTTATCAAGATTTCAGCTGCTGACAGGAAAAAAATTGTGAAAGTTTACGATTTTGTTGGGAGTCTGTAAAAAAAATTGTCGGTACATCATGCCTTTCGTCGGTACAACTATGGTTGTGCCCCCCCCCCCCCCCCCCCCCCCCCACTTTCCTAAAGCTGGGTACTGCGCGGCCTAAAGTAGAAGGAGATGACCTACATAGTTTTAATTTGGCGTGTGTGTAGTTCGACTTGTTGGATGATTGCGCACAAAGTTCGATGTTGTAATCTTGTCTTGTATCCTATAACTCCTATCCTTCCCTTAAAAACAATGTCTATTTTAACAATAAAAAGGTCCAGAACGTTTCTGAAGCAATCTTGGTCTAATTGAATAACACAAAATTTTTAAAAAATGGCTATTGCAAAAAGAATGGTGAAAAAACCTGCTCCTGAAGCCATTTTGTTAAGCTTGAATAATAAAACATTTAAAATTAATCCGCGCGATGAAGTACGTCTTATCTGCATGCCGCCATTGATATTTTATCTCAGTGCCTTGACAAACCAGAAGCTAGTCCAGCTAGTTAGCTTGACTAACCTAAGCTAGTCAAGTCGGTCATAACCTATCCAGCAGCCTTGACTAGTATAAGCTAGTCCAGCAGGCTTGACTAACCTGCTCGACTAGTTTAAAGTTAGTCCAGCCTATGTCTGACTAGTTTAAGTTTTCAGTGTGTAGATGTTTCGCAGGTGATATTTAATAGATTTAACCGTTTTTGACATGCTCTGTCATTGACATTGTCTGGTCGAATATAACACCAAGATTTCTAATGTTAAATGACTGAGATACGATACTGCCACCAATATTAAAGGAGATGTCTTTGAGATATTTGAGGTTCAAGTGTGATGAAGCAAGAAATAATTCCGTTTTGTCGCCATTTAATTTCAGTTTATTTGTCGTCATCAACTCACTGATTTCTTTGATACAAGAGGCTAATTTGTCAATAGCAGAACGTACATCACTATCGGATTTAGCAGTGAAATGCAGATACAGTTGCACATATGGAAATGGATCTGATATTATCGAATGATGGCACCAAGACGGCATGTATACAACACGAAAAAAGCGGGCCGACTACGGAGCCTTAAGGAATACCATAGCGAAGGAAAACACCTGTTCTAAAAGAGGCATTTACAATTGAAGTTAACGACTTACACAGTATATCAATGTTACTATGGAATACTATCAAGAGCACATGATTTGGCTGGCATTGACAAGACAATTTTGTGCACTTCTTCATAATTGTCTTGATTAAACAATGAGAAAGACAACACGTTCTGGCAATACTAAAATGGTTTTCTATCAAGAGATATACGAGAATGAGGTACACTATCAAATTCTTTTCTGATTTTAGACACCTTGTTAGTGAAGAATTTAGCAAAAGAATTGCACACTATGTCTTTTAAATTACCAGATTCAGGTAGCTGTCTGTTAACATTTTTCAAGAGTTTGTTCATAGTGGCAAATAAACATGTTCCTGTTGTTTGAAGTCTCAATTAGTGTTTGATAGAGATTTTCCTTGGCATATTGTATAAGTTTACTAGTCACCTTGTTTGCTCAATATAGGCATCATTATCATTCACATGTTTGCTTTTCAATCACTTTCTTTCATATTGTCTACGCTTACGTCGGGCATCACATATTTCGATATCAAACCACGGCGGTGTGGGCTTGATTTTACGAGTGCGCTACTGGGAAGTGCATGGGTGTCCAACACTTCATGAATGGAAGAGTCAAACCTCCTCAATAGAACCCTCGCCAAAGTCCAAATCACCAAGGCTTGCTGATAGATCTTTGGTGAAAGAAACATTATCAATGCTTTTTCTATTTCTGACAGTATTAGACATTTTCATAGGTTTCATTTTTCCACATTTTATGATTGAGTTAATGAGATTATGATCAGAACCCAGAGTGGGCAACACCTGGATGCGATTCCCCTTTGCAGCGTAGTCCGTTGAGCATGGTTTCATGGATATCCTCTATTGGTTGACGAACTCTGAAATTTACGACGCTTGTGCTAATTGCCAATGAATTATTCCTCGATAGGCATGATAGGTAAAAGAACTTACAAAAGACATGACACGTAAGATACATGTTGGTTTAGGATATCTATCTATTTGCTTTCTTTATTTAGAATCCATCACTGCTTTCTAACCAGGCATCTAATAAAGTAATAGTCTTATTTACGATGTTTATGATACTTATAACTTCTTATCTTAGTCACATTGCTTATATAATCTAACATGTCTATGCACATTATACTAAAACATTTTTCATCGGCATCTATAATGGTGATGTGCCCTAAATAGCTCCGAAGTGACTTCTCCGGGCGTATAATCCTGGGCGTTGGATACCAGAAGTCAAGATCTCCTCCTCAACCTCAGTGATAGCATTTTTAAGGAGAGCAGCGCAACGCGTTTGGTAACCATTTGTCTGCAGGAGTTACCGGAAACTAACACATATCTATCATATTATACCACATACGTAACTCAAATATATTCACTTTTATTTGCATGCAGTGTAGCCTATGATAGTATGTATTTTTGGTATTTTTAAAAGTGTCCTCACCATTATTTTACTAACTCATAGTTATTTACTACTTAGTTACTCAGATTTCAGCTTAGGGAAGACATCAAAACTCGACCGCCCTTTGACCGCCGGTTACGTTCGGTTCCGCCCGGTTCTTTCAGGTCAAATGTTTTACTGGTATATGAATATTCACGCATGCAACACTGAACAACCGCCGGTTGACTTAATGCTGTAACCGGACCAATTTACACTATCAATCTGTTATTTTGCGGTCATAATAGCTCTCTCTATAATCGTTCTATAAAAAAAAACATTCATAGACTTTCGGTATTGATTTTAAAAAGTTAATTGAGCTATAAACAGTTTGAAAAAGCCAACCCCAGCGAAAATCAATAGCTGTATTGTATTGGTGGTCAACTGAGACTTGAGAGCCCATTACTTCAAGATTTTATTGCTCACGCGTGTGACGAGGCACTATCAACTGGTCGTGTTCACCAGAGTGTAACTATTTGACCTCATTATGTGTGTATATTATAACAGACGACACGTTTTGTGAAAACCTGGCGGAACCGGCCATAACCGGCGGTTAGTTTTGACGTGATCCCTTACACTCATCTCCTCAAAAAAGTTCGGTATTTTTATCAATCACCAAATTATTCGAATATTTCGTGATATATTCATTATCTGTTTCATAACAATGAAAAGCTGATGTGTTATTCTTTTCAACAAAACATCATTAATAGCAATCACTTGTATCTGTGCTAAGCTACCTTCTTGAGAATGCGGGGAGGTCTCATTCATTTGTGCTCAAAGGAACAACTATGTCATGTATGTGGTCTGTTCAATGAAAAGGAACAACTATGTGGGCTGTTCAATGAAGTGTTATATGACAGTGTACGAAGATGCTCTTTTGACTTTTGAGCACAAAAATAGTTATTATTTTGGCACATTCAGATTAAGACGTCCGCATATTCTCAAGGTAATGGCTCAGCACTGAAACAAGTAATTGCTATAAATCTGGAGTCATTGTAAATATAAACACATCGGCTTCTATTTAACACACTATAAACATCAACAAAACAAACTGGGAGTAATTTCACAACCTTTTGACGGGTTTCTAATCTACAATTAATACTTCAAACACATTTAAGCACTTGCTTCCCTTCACATTGTTTGATTTCTTTGATCAAATTTGTCTTGAAATTCCGAAATATATCATAAATCAATAAGGTATTGTTTGATTTCTTTGATCCAGTTTGTCTTGAAATCCCGAAATATATCATAAATCAATAAGGTCTTTGTATTCTAATGATAATCTGATTAAGTATAATTAATTCCCGAGTAAAACATCATTCTGTATTAATTTTTACACCATTCAATAATGAACGAGGCAAAGTCGTGGTTATTATTTTCCCACAATGGTGTGAGTTGTGAATGCGAGGCTTACACATTACTGTAGCGTGTGTGTCACATCATTCCGAATTGTATGGTGTGCGTAGCTGGGCGTGTCAAAAATGCACAGAAATGTAGGAGTGTTACGTGCAATATGAATCTCATTCAAAATGTTCGACCGCAGATATCAAAATGTCATTTCAACGTATTTTTGAAAGTCAGTGGATGTGGATGTATACAGGTTTTGAACACCAATCGAAATTGCAAGTGTCTACTGTCCATTGGCTTACAATTCAAACCCAAGAACGGTGTAACGCTCTCAATTTGTGAGGCATTTACCATCACACATGATAGCAATTGTTGTACAGAATTGTCTATAAAGGAAAATCAAATCAGATCAATATATGTCCTAAAGTGCGTCTTTATAAATACATATTGTTTCTATTGTTCTATATATATAACATTGATTGTAAATATTGTTGTAATTAGCATATTGCTGCGATATATATGATATGTTTAATAAACCTTGAATTGAATTGGGGGGAAAATTGAACCTTTCGACCATGTCAGTTTCAAAAAACAAAACAAAAAAACACACTATAAGCTCATAATATGTTCTACCACAGGTCTTACTAATTGTTATGCTTTTTCTGTAATAGAATTAACCTCTTGACAAATGATATAATTTGTTACCTAGTAGGGCCCGGGAAAACTGTTCTACGGGCCCAGTCGAATCGTATTAGTTATCCCCTGTTTGTTCATGCAATACGAACAGATATTAATGTTCGAATGTGATACGAACCCAAAACATTCATATTTAGTAGGCATGAATTTAGGTAAACAATTGTTAGAGTGCATGATGAAAAAATAAAATATTACTTGGACAAACAAAAAAAACCTGTTCTATACGGGCAAACAGACCTCTCAGGTACATTAGGGTCGGTCAGTCAGGCGTGTGGTTTTGTTTTGTTTTTTTTTCAAAAAAAAATAGGAAATTGTAATTTTTCAATAATTTTCAAAATTTGAAAAATAATCAAAAACAAAATTTAAAGAAAAAAATAATCCTCAAAAATGTCCGAAAATGTTAACAATTTTGTAGTTGATTTTGTTGATTTTGTTAGAAAATTTGAAATGTTGGGTCAGTTGGACCTTACCTATTACTAGTATTAGTTGGCATCTTTTTTTCTTTTTTTTTCCTGGCCAGGTTGAAGTACTTTGGTAGCATATCAGAAAAACGAGATTAGTTTGTTAATCTTTTACTCGTTGCCATGGCAACAGCCCAATTTAGATTTTAGCCATTTTTTGGTCAATATCAGTTAGAAAGAGTCGAAATTTACCGCACATTCGTTATCAAGTAGCTATTACTTGATAAAGACACATCTTTATACTTTAGACACAAATAAAAAATATAAAAAATAAAAAATGTTTTGATGTATTTTCTGACCTG
The DNA here is from genome assembly GCA_035610835.1 of Ophiura sarsii. Taxonomy (NCBI): domain Eukaryota; kingdom Metazoa; phylum Echinodermata; class Ophiuroidea; order Amphilepidida; family Ophiuridae; genus Ophiura; species Ophiura sarsii. The sequence continues at coordinate 1,269,840 of CM069441.1, forward strand.
GCAACACTGCTAGTTTTGACATATTAAGAAAATTGATATTTTAGCCTATCTTTGCATCTCGTAAAAACTACTTGCCAGGGCACTCAGGATATTGTCCTCATAGGAGGAGGGAGAGATGACTTTGCCCTACTCATATCTGATGAAAACAGCTTGGGGTATTATATAGGCCTACTTTAACGGCAGTGTTGCCAGATAATGACGCATTTTGGAAAAATTAAAATATTTCGTTTGTTACAAATATTAATATGGTTAATTTAACACTAGAATGGTCCTGAAAAACGTTTCTAAAGCCACCTTGTTCATGTGTTAAGCTTGCAAAATAAAACATTTAAAATAATTCATGCCTAGCGTGAAAAAATTGCCTATTGTAACACTAAAAGGTCCAGAAAAACGTTCCTGAAGCCATCTTGTATGCTTGTTAAGCTTGAATAATAAAACATTGAAATTAAGTTGCGTGTAACGCGCAAAAAATGGTTATTCTAACACTAAAATGGTCCTGAGAACGTTCATGAAGCCATCTAGTTCCAAACGCGCAAAATTGTCTAGTTTTCTAACTATAATGGTCCAGAAAACGTTCCTGAAATATGTTGTAATCAAACTTGAATAATAAAAATTGAAACCAATTCGCGCAAAAATGGCTATTTTAACACTAAAAAGCTCCAACGTTCCTGAGCCATCATGTATTAAGCTTGATAATTTACGCGTATAAACTGTCAGTTTTATTAAATAAACTGGTCAAGAAAAACGTTCTTCAAGAATTGTTTTCAGAACTTGAATAATGAAAATTAAAACTAATTCGCGCGAAGCGCGCAAAAATGCTAAAATGGTCTAGAAAACGTTCCTGAAATCATTAAACATTGAAACTAATTTCGCGCCAAAAATGGCCTCCCCCTCCCCACTTGCACTGTCTATGCTCGTTTCCTCTTTTTCAATGAGGTAGGGGGGGGGGGGGGGCTGCTGGGGCCCCCTGGTTACACCACTGGTGGTAGGGGAATGCCGTTGGCGGCGACTCAGAGGGCCAAGCTGATGGGTTTTAACTTGCCTGGGTGACTTGAAACTCTCCTTGCTATCAATATTTACATTTGTTATAAAACACTTTCTTTTTTAAATACCAGATACTTTGTCTACACAATCCTAAATAACGTATTTACAATAAAGATTTGGTATCAAAACAAGATTATTCTACAACAATCCTTGTTGCAGCTACCAAACAATTAGGCCTAAGAGTGAGATAACAATGTCTGATTTCCGAAATTAATTGCAAAAGGATATGACGTTAGAGTTGGGTAGGGTTAAACATAATCAAATCTCACATTTTCTGCAAACTAGTTGCTTGTGAAGCGTTCTTTTCAGCTTTCTTCTTGCGATAATTTGACATGATTTCGGCAAGTGTGTATAAATATGGATTAATTGCTGAATTCAATGGTAACACAAAGGAGACTGACCACGCAAATACGGATGGGGGCAGTGTAATGATCCTTAATTGTACAAGAATTCCTAAGATAACTAATGGAAACCAGCATGCAAAATCAGTGAGCACTATGGCGCTTACTTTAGTGGTGAGTTTGATTTGTTCATTTATATCAGGAGTGCGTCCAGAGTTTTTCATTGATATCTTAACCACCCTAATTATCTCTATATAACATCCAAGTATAATGAAGAAACATAAGCAATTTAAGCCAAGGAAAAGTGCTGTGGAATAATACAAACCATTGGCATACCCTATGAATTCAGTAGTATAAGTATCCTTGAAAGAATAAAACTCGAGGTTCAATGTGTATGTTTTCTCAGTTTTGAATGTTTTGGTTAGTGCTAACGGTAGTCCAATGCATACGTGTGAGTTATCATAAAACTTGAATTCTCGACCACTCAACACTGACGGGACAATACCCATTGCCATCGAACAAATCCATATCAATAAAGCAGTAACAGTTGTCGAAAGTTTGCCCAACTTTTTAGTAGAGTATGGAAACTTAATATGGATAAACCTGTCAAAGCTAATTAATGTGACAAAGAATACAGAGGCCTCGCTCGATATTATTGACAGAGATCCAGCTATTCTACATATAATGCCAGATCTCCAAGCTTCAGATTGCATTGGAAAGTATTCTCCATAGTAGATATCAGCACATGCAATAATTATCATGTATACACCCATCAGAGAATCAGACATAGCAAGATTGATCAATAGTATATCCTGTACTTTAAATTTATGAGTAGTTACTTTTCTCCAAATTAATACTATTACATTGCCACAAAATGCATTCACTCCAATAAACCACATCATGGCTGCCAAAACGGTATCTGATAAAAGCCTATCACAAGTGAGGTATGGCGACCTGTCATACAGTGCACTACACACTTTAACACTATCGGGGATATAACACTCACATATCTCATGCTGACTCACAAATAAGTCTGAATTATAGGGTAAGGAAGAGAAAGTATCATGAGTTATACTTATCAATGAATTATTTATAAGGTCAAGGAAGTTCAGGTGAGTTAGTCGTTTGATATCTGGGAAAGTTGTCAACTTATTTCTAGACATCTGTAGGTAAGAAATAATATTGGTGTCTCTGAATATGTTAATATCAACCTTAGTCAACTTGTTATTTCCTAACATTAAAGCGCGCAGATTGAATAATCCTTGAAAAACATTGATGCCTAACTCCTCCAATTGGTTATTATTCAAAACAAGATTTTCCAGATTACTTAGCTCATTAAATACGCCGTCTGGTAATGTCGTCAATTTATTCCTATCTAAGTCAAGTATTCTTAGATTGGTAAGGCCCCTAAACAGATGAGAATGCAACGTGGTCAGTTCATTACCTTTAAGATTAAGATACCCCAATCGCTTCAGTCCATCAAATAACCCACCTGCTAGTGAAATTAAGTTATTTTCATCCAGGTGAAGGTCAGTTAGCTCATGCAACCCCTTAAACATCCTCATATTCAGAGTGACCAATTGGTTGTCATCGAGGTACAAATTGGTCAAGTTTCCCAATCCATCAAACAATCTATTTGGAAATGTAAGTAGGTTATTTTCATTCAGAATAAGATATCTTAAGTTGATCAATCCCTTGAATATGCTTGCATTGAAGGTTGACATTTGATTTCCTTCAAAAGACAAACGCTCTAAATTTCCTAAACCATCAAACAACCCGTCAGGAAGGACCATAATGTTATTTCTATAAACATCGAGTATTGTCAGTTTGGTCAATCCCTTGAAGGTAGATGCATTCAAGGTGACAAATAGGTTCTCTCCAAGTTCCAGTCTCCTTAAGTTTCCCAATCCCCATAGTAATCCACCAGGTAATGTGCGCAGTTGATTATCATACAAGTTCAGGAATGTTAACATTTCTAAATCTTGAAACAAGCCTATCTGGAGTTCAACCAATTTATTTCGGTGAAGAAGCAGTTGGGAAAGTTTGTGCAATCCAACAAATATATTTGCGGTAAGGGTGGTCAAATAGTTATTCGACAGCCCTAACATTTGTAAATTATTCAACCCTTTCCATGAATTATCTTTGATGTTTACTATATTGTTAGAAACTAGATACAAATTGGTTATATCAAGTGGGAATGTTAGCATTGCATCTTCATTAGTGACCAAGCCATTTTCAAAACATTGAAGCGCTACATCTCTGTGGGCAAGTGTGGCGTTGCAATGTGATGGAAATTTCAGTCCACATGTAAAATAATTATAAGATTTTCGTTCACATATGAACTTGCTACTGTACCCTTTTACCTTATTACAATACGTTATTGTATTAATATGGGGAGTTATCAAAATATCCTCATTAGATTCTGGGCACGCAGGGTGTGATTCTAAACCTATCCCACTGAATATGATACTAATATTACCTTGCAAGTTAAGATTGAGACTTTGTTGTGTAAGAATTACGCCGCATATTGCTTCATCTTGTCCGATATTGAAGAGCAAGTACTTATTTTTACACTCACTCAAGTCATCTTGCCTTTCAATATCAATAAAAGCGGGCTCCTTTGCAATTGGTATCTCTATATGAGTGAACCATCCTAGTGATGCATTGATCTGTATACTGCAAGTTTGATGTGCACTTCCCCGTAAGACTGTCGCTCCTAGACTGGTGGTATTTCTCTCTTCAATATGGCATGGTCCGATTGCATTTTCAGCAATATCCCACAGTGGTCTAACAAATATTTGGGCTACATCTACCGGTCTGTTCAATGCCACATTTCTGTGAACGACAGTGGATACGATTATGACTAACAGTTGTAGAATTACACTGACCATGGTTTTGGCCATAATCAAAGACGCGCTCATGAACCTAGAATCATTTTGGGTTTTGTTTTTCAAAGATGTCAAAACAATAATGGTTTTCTGTTTGATATCAATGCTGATCATGTAATACTTGATTGAAAAAGTAGCCGTAAAACGTATGATAAGTATAACAGAGCTAATCTAATGATGATATTTCTTTGTTTTTTATACTTATTATAACAACCACACGATATCCATTGACTAAGTGGGTGTCTGTACACGATACGTGTCGTGATATGAATCCCGCTGATAGTGTACTCGATACTTGCTTCTTCAATGTCCACGCGATATGCGATTAGGTACTCGTTGATTCAGTGGGTGTATGTACACGATAGGCCTACGTGTCGTGATATGTAATTCTACTGATAGTGTACTCGATATGCGATCACGTACGTTTTGCCACTTCAAAGTCCACGCGATACGCGGTTAGGTATCGTTGACTCAGGGGGTGCCTGTACACGATACGTGTTGTGCTATGTAATTCTAATGATGGTGTGCTCGATATGCGATCTCGTATGTTTTGCTACTTCAATGTCCACGCGATAAGCGAATAGGTACTCGTTGACTCAGTGAGTGCCTGTACACGATACGTTTCGTGATATGTAATTGATAGTGTCCGATTTGCGATACGGTATGTTTTGTTATGTCAATGTCCACTCGATATGCGATTAGATACTCATTGACTTAGTGGGTACATCTACACGATAGGCCTACGTGTCTTGATATGGAATTCCACCGATAGCGCACTTGATATGCGATCCCGCCCGTACGTTTTGGCACTTCAATGTCCCCGCGATACGCAATGAATTACGAATTTCATCATTTATTGTTCACAATACCGCAATTTGGATTCCCGTTAGTGTTCACAATAGAGTAATGAGGTATACATTAAACCTATCCACAGGACCGATGGGTATTTTTGTAGAAAGATGCCAAAAGAAACGCGAGGGGATAAAATGAAGTCCGGGAGATGTTTATGCTAATTAAAAATCGACAACACCTTACTGTTGCACTTCAAGTTTGCAGCTCACGTTGAGAAGTGTATAGACGGATTGGTATCTTAGGCATTATTTTCTTGGTGATAACAGTATGCAGATACCTCTGTTGATAAACTTTGGAACAAAATCTCTACCATTACAAATCAGTTTCAGTTTCAGCTTTATTTACCAATAATACATACACAAACTACAACGCAGGTATCATCGTGCACATTGAAAATGCCGAAGACCGTAGATAATTTAAGCTATGAAGAGTATCACAGATTTGATAGCACATGCAATGGAACATTCAACTTCAATAATTGGCGTCACGGGAATCACTCCGTCTATCTTAAAGATATAACACTATAGAAGATTTACTCCTTTCAGTATGTTCAGAGGTGTGGTATACCAGTGATGTATCATTGACTATTCAGTGACTGTTAATTGCCTGCGCCACAGCGATTGTTAACCTCGCTCTGCGCAGCTTATTCAAAATGGTCTGCCACCAATGACTACAATATTATATAACGTTTTGCAGAAATTGTATTGCACACTGATATGACGGTCGTGTATCTAACAAGAAACATTTAATAAATTAGTTTTGAGTCCTTTTTTGAATTGATTTTATGTTGGATAATAATAATAATAATAATTATAATAATAATAATAATGATAATAACACTAATAACATTAATAATAATAATAATACAAAATAATAGTTAAACAGAGCTTCGTCCGTTGTTAATGTTAAGCACACAAGGGGCTATGAAACCATGAAGCCCAATTTTTAATATCTGTTTTCAAATTTGAATTACGATACAAAATTACTTGATTAAAGGTATATCTCTAAGGAAAATGTTTTGGCTGACGACTATATGTCGAGGCTTACTCGTAAAGCTACAAGTTTAGTCCGAACGGTGGCTATTGTATACAAGAAAATCGCCATTGTCAATTATTGTCTGCAATTGATTTACGCGATTGGGCAGTAGTTCACATTTGCGGCATATTTGTTCCATTGACGCAAAACACTTCGGGATAATGAAAACGGACAGAATTTGGATGCAAATTTAAATGTGTACCACGCTCAATTCAAAACAAATCATAGAGAGCGTCCACTTTAGCATGGTAATGGCGAAAATGGCGGCACCCATGGGTGAACGTGTACGCAGTATTGGTGGCTTCGAGATTCTTAGCGTGAGAACTAATGTGAATCAGAAACGTGGAGTAAGCACAACAATCTGGCCTCCAATTATACTCCTGGAACATATAACGCTATATCAAACGGCATATAATAATTATAGCCCTAGGAGTGCAACATAGGGCCTACATTTCAATACCACCATGGCTTAGCGGGAGACTTAATGTGGGTCAGAAACTTGGCATGGTTACGAGCCCAAAATACCTACAGGCCTCAACATTTCTGTTGCGCTTTCTCCAAAAAAGTGCCCGTTCTTTCTGACTCAACCTAACATACGTGTAAATGGTCAGAACACAAATGCACATATTTCAGGATGGATAGTGATTTAGGGTTAGACGATGGGGGAGAAGTGGGGGATAATTGAGTGAGATGATGATTACGTTAGTTTTGTGCTTTAACTTTATATACCTAGGCTATTCACTCTGTCACTGAAGTTAATGAAGCAGTGGTCGTGCTGGGTGAGTTCGGAGTAGCTAGTTGCTAGTTCTCGTATCTGTAAAGATGATATGGAACAATGACACTATCGTAAAAATATTGTAAGTGTATTCTATACAAATAAATTGCTGATTCTTTCATGAAAACCAGATGGTAAATGAAGAGATCCTAGGAAGGAAGATCAAGCAAGTAGAAAACTCCAACATAAACTGTCAGCATAAAGCATCTTGGGACCTTATCAACGAGATCAGTGGGCGTAAAACAGCTAAAAAGGGACAGATCAAAGGTGAAACACAGACAGAAAGATTGGAATCCTGGCATACCCACTTCCAGAAACTACTCGGAAATCCCCCTGTCATAACAAATGAGGATGAAGAAATAAGTCAATTGTTTCAGGAATTTAACATACGAACAGACGCTTTTGATCAGAAAGAATACAACGCTGCCAAGAAGAATATTACTGAAGGCAAAAGCCCCGGCGAAGACGAGATCCCACCGGAAGTTCTCAAAAGATGTGACCTGGATGATATAATTCTTAACTTCTGCAATGATGCGCTTATAAATGGGAGAAAACCAGACCAGTGGTCCATACTAAATCTCATCCCAATTCCAAAGAGTGGAGATTTACGAGAAGGAAAGAACTATAGGGGAATCTGCTTATCGTCCATTGTAGCAAAAACTTACAACAGGCTGCTCCTTAACAGAATTCGACCTCACCTAGACCCGGTTCTACGAATCAATCAAAATGGTTTTCGCCCAGGTAGATCAACAGTGTCTCAAATTCTGGCATTAAGAAGGATAGTAGAGGAAATTAAGAACAACAACCTCATTGCAGCATTGGTCTTCATAGACTTCAAAAAAGCATTTGATACCGTCCATCGTGGTAAGATGTTGGATATATTACGAGCCTATGGTGTACCAGAGAGGCTAGTGGCTGCCATTGGACTTACATACCAACAAACCAAAGCACATGTTACTTCTCCAGATGGCATCACTAAGGACTTCGAAATACAAGCAGGGGTTCTTCAGGGTGATACACTAGCACCGTTTTTGTTCATAATCATCCTAGACTATGTACTGAGGAAGGCATTGGCAGGAAAAGAAGAGCAACTAGGCTTCACACTTGTTCCCAGGCAAAGTAGAAGAATAGGGCCGCAGACAATTACAGACCTCGACTTCGCAGACGACATTGCTCTCCTTGCTGACAATCTACGGGATGCAGAGGAACTACTACATCTGGTGGAAGCAGCTGCGCTTACAGTTGGTCTTGGGATGAACGCCAAAAAAACAAAGGCAATGCTGTACAAAGAAGCTCCAACACCAATTAAAACACTGGATGGTAATGATCTTGAAATTGTCCAAGACTTCAAATACCTTGGTGCCTGGATTGCTAGTAGTGAACAAGATTTCAACATAAGAAAGGCTCAAGCTTGGAAAGCCTGTAACAGCATGACAAAAATATGGAACAGTAAACTCCCAAGAAACCTGAAAATAAAGCTGTTTACCACCACTGTTGAATCTGTTTTGACCTATGGAGCCGAGACTTGGACACTAACAGCTAAAATGAGAAAAGCGCTGGATGGTTGCTACACTCGCCTCTTAAGAAAAGCACTTAATGTATCATGGCAATCTCACACCACCAACAAAGATCTATATGGGAACCTGCTACCAATATCAGAGAGGCTAAGATGGAGGAGATTAAAATTTGCCGGCCACTGTGCCAGAAGGGAAGAGGAAGCAGTCTCCAAAGTTCTCCTGTGGCAACCCAAGCATGGACACAAGGCTAGAGGACCACCACGAAAGAATTACATCAAGCTTTTATCAGAGGATACAGGACTAACTAGGCAGGACATGAAAAACTGCATGCTTGAAAGACCAGTATGGAAGGCCATCACAGAAGTCCGTCCCTTCGGGACGCCTTAAGCAAGTAAGCAAGCTTTCATGAAAATACAAAAAGTACTTAATTATAATAATAATACATGGGACTTATAAAGCGCCTTACGATGTAAACAGCCTCAAGGCGCTGCACAGAAAGATCTTAAAAACTACAAAAATTCTTTAAAACTACAATAATAATAATAATAATAATAAACCATGCTTATTAAGCGCACTCCGTCGCAAGACCCCAGTGCGCTGAACAAAGTACAAAATATGAACAAAGATACAAAACATTATAAAGTCATTTGCTGAAAGAGGTGAGTCTTGAGCGAGCTCTTGAATTGCTGCAGTGATGTGGCATTTCTAACATGAGATGGGAGCCGGTTCCAAAGTTCAGGAGATGCATGAGAGAATGATCTTTGGCCATACAACAGGACATATGCTAAAAATATACAATCAATATAACTATTATCTATATACTTAACCAATTTTCCCTCTCTAAAACCAAAGGTAAATACTTTTATAAACCAAATTGAAACGACCTACGTCACTTGCACAGTTCCACCAAACATACCAAATGTGCACACAACCATATTAAAACAAAATGAGTTTCAAGGTGAACCGAATATTACACTTTCAGTAATATATTACATATATCCACACTTATATCAAATTAATTTTTGAACACTTACTAATATCGTGTGTAGCCATATAGTCCAAATGGTTACCATGGTTACAGACTGACACTATAATTTCATCTGTTCATGAATGGAATTTATAATGAGTTTCTCTTTATTTCTCTCGTTTATTAAATAGGCACATGAATGCGGTATTTTGTATGAATTCTACCACGGCCAAAAGAATGTTATAATAATGCAACACGGTTAAGATTAATGTAGGCGCATTTAAAAATTAACAGGCCTTAACATTTCTGTTGCGCTTTCTCCAAAAGAGTGCCCATTCTTTCTGACTCACCCTAAAATACTTGTAAATGGTCAGAACACAAATGCACATATTTCAGGATGGATAGTGATTTAGGGTTAGACGATGGGGAGAAGGGGGTAGGGATAATTGAGTGAGATGATGATTACGTTAGTTTATGAATTGTTCATATGAGCCTGTCGTCTACTAAATTAGCTTTCCCCGAATTTATATCCACATACATATTTGTTTTGTCTACAATTGCGAGCACTCAAACTCGAATATTTGAGGATGTATCCTACCAATTTTTGTAAATCAATGCATAGACGGTCAACGCATAGACGGTACCGATCAATGTGTGTTTTCATGGGTCATGTACATTACAAGTTCCCATTGAAATCAGTTAGTGGTAAATATACACAAAACAAATCACACTTATCATAAAAAAGAATAAAACTGCTTCTCTCAACAATGGAATGGGCAAATTTGGGCTCTACAGTAGCAAGTTTGACTTTCATTCGAAATTCGAATCTCGTGACATAGAAAACCCGTATTTCAAAACGAATTCCTTTGAAAATCGATAAATAAAAAAATATATAGAAAAGACCTACATTCGCGACGGCGAATCTTTTGTCATCGAATTCCGGACAAAAGATTAATTCGTCCTGCGTCGCCACTACCTGGGTTACAGAGTGTTTCTCTGTCTTAGACATACACAGGCGCGTGCCCATTTAATAAACGCGAGAAATAAAGAGAAACTCATTATAAATTCCATTCATGAACAGATGAAATTATAGTGTCAGTCTGTAGTGTAACCATGGTAACCATTTGGACTATATGGCTACACAAGATATTATTAAGTGTTCAAAAACTGATTTGATAAAAGTGTGGAGATATGTAGTATATGACTGAAAGAGGGGGAGCGCTTTTATTAGTGTCTCTCATTTTATCTCTACGCTGAACCATGTGAGTGTAGACCAACAGACATTAACAAAGTTAATTAACTGAGTGATTGATAGCAAGGAGAGTTTTAGGTCATCCATGCAAGTTAAAACCCAACGGCTCGGCCCCCCGAATCCCCGCCAACGGCATTCCCACACGACCAGTGGCGTAACCAAGGGGCAGTCCCCCCCCCCCCCCCGCCCCCCCCCCCCCCCCCCCCCCCCCCCCCCCCCCCCCCCCCATTGGCAAAAGAGTAAAAAATAAAAAGGAAGACAATTAAGGAGGAAGGGTAACGAGCATAGACAGTGCAAGCGGGGATTGTCACGGTAGGGACGATGCCCCCCTCTAAAGAAGCCATTTTTTTGCGCGAATTAGTCTCAATGTTTAATTATTCAAGCTTAACCACATGGTTTCAGGAACGTTTTCTGGGCCATTTTAGTGAGAAAAAAACTAGACATTTTAGCGCGTTTCGCACGAGTTAGATTCAATGTTTCTTTATTCAAGTTATAAAAGATGGCTTAAGAACATTTTTCTGGACCATTTTTAGTTTAAAAAACTGACAGTTTGTACGCGTAAATTATTCAAGCTAAAAACATGATGCTGTAACGTGAAAACACCACATTGGAGATAAAGTATATCCAACCATCAGACTTAGAATGCACATTCAAACAAGATTTCAGTTTCAGATTTATTTACCAACAATACATAAACACTAATGATAAGACTAACCCGTCTTTGCATCATTCGTAACACATCTACCAAGCTCTACCAAAATAGTAAAGCCTTCATTTATAAATGACCGTATTGTGTTTGGACTTTAGCACCATGTATAGCCGTTGTCGACCCACAGATTTTCTCATGCGATACGGTATGGTATGAAAATAATTAGTGACACGTCGAACTTCAAAATGTCACGTACAGTATTATAAGATTTGTAAAAATAACAATATAAATTAACGTTTGAACTAGTCGTTCCTACGGAAACACAGTTAACATGGAACCAAGGACAACGCCCAACAAGCATATTGAAAACCAAGATCGTCGCGTCGACAATCAAAGTCCAGGCTTTGAAAATATCGATTTCTTATTCTGTATCAGCAAAGCATCTTTGCCCGGGCATGTCAATCCTCGTGAAATGCAAAAATAAGATAGTTAAGAATAGACTATTACCAACAATAAGATTCACATTTTCAACCAATATTCTTAGCATGTTGGTAGGCTATAGGATTATGTAACGTAGTAATAATGTATGGAGTAACACTGTTAGGGAAAAATCGTTATTTGCAGTTTAAAACTAGAGCGGTTCGCTGGTTTCGCGGTTATCGGATTTGGCAGTCGGTTTCGGTTGTTCAGTTTTGGTAGACATGTTGTGAGGTTGGTACATCACGATTCCAGCGGAACCAGATTCGATGACTGCCGCATTATTGGTGATTTGATTCGTGTATTTGCTTACTTACTGTTGTAATGTATCCCAGTGTTAGCGATATGTGTCTTTTATCATGGATAATACGATGGTAATATTTATTCAAATTTGATTTGTTTCTACACGTGTTTACTACAAAGAGTTGTTACATTGTCGTGGTGACAAATTATAACAGTGTAGCAGGCAGCGAATATGGGTTCGATTCAAAATGTGAAATCATATGAGACCTGTCATCACAAAAAGAGCGTTAAGTCAGAAAACTTAGTTTTGAGGTTTGTCCAGATTCATAATACTCAGGAAACAAGCTTTAACATGATATGTAACATGTCATAATTGCTCCATGTTTTCCCTGTCAAAAATCAAATTGAAGTTGCAAAATGTCTTTGTTTTCTATTGATTTTTGGCATGTTCATTGGACCATATCTCCTAATGCACATTGGCGACTTAACGCTCATTTTGTGGTGACAGGTCTCATATAACAAATCAAATCGGGTCACATTTTAAGGTATCCATCATCTTTTAGCCTAGATCAGCAGCGGAAAAATATCCTTGGGATTTCAATGCAAACGTCATTTGTTCCATCAAATGCGTTTCCATCAAATGCGGTTTTGTTGCGGTTTGACCAGTTCGTTACACCGAGCTTATACGTAGCTCAAAATGTGAAATCGTATCAAAATGATCAAATCGGGACACATTTTGGGGTATCCGTCAATTTTTAGTCAAATTCAGCAGCAATTTATTTGTTGTGAATTCAATGCGAACGTCATTTGTTCCGTCAAATGTGTTGCGGTTTGAATATTTTGTTACACAGACTTTATACGCAGATCATAATGTGAAATCATATTTAAAAAAATCAAATCGGGACACATTTTATAGTGTCCGTTATTTTTTAGGCTAAATTGCCGGCAATTTTTTCTTTTTGCGGTTTCAATGCGAACGTCATTTGTTCCGTCAAATATGTTGCGGTTTGACCGGTTCATTACATCAACCTTATACGTAGCTCAAAATGTGAAATCATATCCAACAAACCAAATCGGGTCACATTTCAAGGTATCCATCATCTTTTAGCCTAAATCAGCAGCAGAAAAAGTTCCTTGGAATTTCAATGCAAAGCATCATTTGTTCCATCAAATGTGTTACGGTTTTACCGTGTTAATTACACCAACCTTATACGTAGCTCAAAATGTAAAATCATATCCAAACAATTTCAAACTGGGGCACATTTTAGTATATCTGTACTTAGAAATAATAGGCATATACGACGGGTATTATACAAATTATAAATATTTTAAACAGGTTCGCCGTCGTGGATAGAAAAGAGACAATTATGGGAAAACGATCTCGCCCGGGATTCGAACCCAGGATCTGTTGCTTGCTTGGCAACTGCCTTATCAATTGGGCCACAAGACCTCGCATGGTAAAGCATCTGAAATTCAAACCTAAGCGATCTCGTTTCCCAGTCTCCTGCCACAAGTATTACCCGGAGTAGCTCGGGTCTATACAAGTGTAATAATCAAGTGCCGTCCTCCCTGTAGAGGGAAAATACGAGATACGAGATCGCTTAGGTTTGAATTTCAGATGCTTTACCATGCGAGGTCTTGTACAAATATATATCCTTCCTAAAAATATTAAATTATAAAGTAGTTGAAAATTTTATCTTCTTTAATATGAAATATTGCACGCTAGGATTGGTTGAATATTGAAGAATTGACAATCCAAAATGTAAGGTAAAGTCACAATTTCATTTTCACATTTTACTTTTGAACACGGGGGAGAGTATCACAGGTAGTGTGTGTGTGTAGCGTATTGATCCATCGGAACAATACGGCCGACTATCCAACCTGCGCAATTGCACTACCGGTAATCGATTAATGTACCCGTAGCTGGGTCCGCGTGTAGAAAAGAAAAATGTGAAAATGAAAATCAGACTTCACCTTACATGTTGGAGTGTCACTTCCACAATAATCACCCAATCCTAGTGTGCAATATCTCATATTAAAGAAGATAAATTTCGCACCCGACAGTACCCGTATGAGTACTGTTAAAGTACTTGTGAAGTACCACCAAAGTAGCTGCAAAGTACCACCAGTAACTCCGCTGCTGCTCGGCTACTTTGTACCGCACAGTACCGCACAGCTCCCATACAGGTACAAAGTATGTGCAGCATGATGCCGGGCTTAATTGAGAAAAGGTGCTGTGTAGTTTTCAAACTACCTGTCTTCGAGTCCACGTAAATTGAAATAAGACCAAACAATCCCGATGGCAATCCATGTGGAAGTTAAACAGAGCTTCGTCTGTTGTTAATGTTATTTTGAATAAACGTAATTTGAATGAAAATGAAACGATCTTGATAATTATTACCTGAATAAAATGTGAAGATGCCATATCCAAATGTATAAAAAATGATTGCAGTCATAAAATAAAAGTAAACAATATGCTTAACGATGGTCGCGCAATGGTGTCGAATTGAATCTGGAATTGCATAAAAACTAAACTTCATCTTTTCTGGGACACATTGTAGTATTTTATAGATGTGGAATGTCCTTTTTTAAATTTATGAATTGATGAATAGAATGGGTTGTTTTCAACAAAAGCAGCATGAGCGTGTCGTTTATGAAGCGCATACCGATGCTATACTATTCGAACTTCATTATCATATTATTATTTCTTATAGAAATCATAAAAATAGTTAATTTTGCGAACCACGGTGTAGCCAAAAGAATGCATTTGCAATTTTCTTAGAGAACTAATATTTCTGGTTAATGTTGGTGTAAGCGAGGCTTTTCTGACATAGTATAGAGTAATGCAAATTAGAATCGAATGTGGTTTGTGATGTCAAAAAATACTCATAATCAAAGTTCTGCGATAGCTTCGTCTGCTGTTTTATTGGATTTTTCTCAAAGGCATGGAGTACTTCCTAAGATAAATGGTGTGTGATAATATATATATAGTGGGTAGAAGAACATTTTGTATAACTATTAAAATTGATAAAAACTGCAAGACTGCAAGTCTCAACATATGGTGAGTGGGAGAGGTGATGATGGCGAGGGGTAAAAGAAGGTGGGAAAGATGTGGTCGACGTTTCGACTGGATATACCAGTCTTCATCAAGTTTAGGCAGAGCAAGACAAAAGTATGTCCTGATATCAAAATACAAGGCAAAAAGTCGGTGTGCATACAGATATGCAAAATACCAGGGCAGTTGTTACTTAGGGAACAGTTCCATTTGTACGCGATAAATTTATCGCGACTGTATCGGGGCCTGATATGTTTTGGACCCGATGTTTTTCAAGTTGATACGCGATAAAATAGTCATCAGGCCGCGATACGAGCTCCTCTGCCATACCCTGGGGTATGTTTAGCAAATAGAGCGGGACATTGTTTAGCAAATACACGAGGATAATACAATTTACGTTAAACATCCATAATCAATAACATTATCTCTAAAAACATGAAATGCTGAATTTGTACCTTACAACTAGAATAAATAACCCGAAGCTCTATTTACATACCGACCACTTATCTTTCGTTATATTTAAACAAGCGGTAATACGCTACTCGATAAATAATCCTTTGCTACTCGCAACTGTACGCGATAAAAATCTCATCGGGGCCTAATAAAAAACTCATCGGGGCCCGGAACATTCTCGCAATTTTTATCGCATACAAATGGAACTGCTCCCTTAGCATGCTTAGCAGTGAGATAGGACGATACTTTTTTGGGCCAGCCTTGGAACCTCTCTTGTTAATGGTAGTGACAGAGGCTATATTTTCCATAGGTTAGAAACACACCATGCGTGAAGCAGAGTGGACTGGCAAGTTCAGCACAACATTCTTTGAGCACCTTGGTTGGAATCAGATCTGGCTTTATCCGGATTGAGATGTTGTAGTAGTTTTCGAACATCCTTGGGCTTGAAAACTATTTCGTCAAACAATTTGGTTGTTGAAGGATGGACATTTGGGGCATGGTCTTCAGCACCTTGGAGTTTATATTTTTCTGAAAATGTCTGACAAAAGGTTTCTGCCTTGTCCCTTGCTGTAATATGGGTGACGTTTTTATGTTCAATACTAGGATCTCGGAGCTTCTCCGCTTGGTTGTAGGAATGTCTAGCTTCAGCGAACTTTGCCTTGCTGGCTTCAGTTTGGTCTTTTTTGTCTTTCTGAAAGAGACGACACTTCTTCATAGATGCCCTATGAGATACTACGTGCATTTTTGATAGATGGCTAATAAGGCTTGCCAACGGTCTATTTTATTTATATATATAACACAAAAACATGGGATGTATTTTTTTATTTTTCTATTTATGTCCCTCACGTCCTGTATGTACCAACCAACCATGGCCTCCTCACCTTTCCCTAAGCTCAGCAATGCGAAACAAGACGAGTTTCTAATAAAAAACATATCTTTGGGAAAATCATGTTGTTGTCCATGCATATTATTTTCATGCTAATTGGATTTTCAGAGATTGTCATGAGAATAGTGGTAGGCACAGTCGAGCAAGTATACCGTACTATAGAAACCAGTACCAGTGACGCAGACACAAGTACGCAGTTTCCTTGGAATGGCGTCATTCATTAAAGGGTTTGCAAATGCTGCGGCGCCGCTGAATAAGTTGACAGAGAAGAACACCAAGTTTTCGTGGACGGGAGAATGCACAAAGGCATTTGAAGAACTGAAGCAAACGCCGATTAGTGCCCCAATATCGGCTTACCCTTGAGCCGAAGGACAGTTCGTGTTGGATACTGATGCGAGCAACTTTGCTATTGGGTGTGTGTTACCACAGGTGCAAGATGGTGAGGAAAAGGTTGTGGCATATGGTAGCAAGTCACTTTCAAAGGTGGAACGCAATCATTGCGTAACACGGAGAGAATTGCTGGCGATCGTAGTGTTCCTCAAGAAGTACAATCATTATGTTGGTGGTAGTCGGGTTAAAGTTCGGACTGACCAGGATCCCTACGGTGGCTAATTAGTTTCAAGAACCCTGTGGGTGAGCTTGCGAGGTGGCTAGAAGTGTTGTCAAGCTTCGATCTAGATATATAGAGTACCGGCCCGGCAAGAAACATCAGAAGGCTGATGGGTTAACGCGACGTTCTTGTCGTCAGTGTGGTCGTTGGGAAGGCTTGATAGCAAAGGAGAATGAAGAACAACAAAGACATAAGACTGAACTTGCAGAATCGGTACAGCGAGAGACACCTGTTACAGAATTCACACCACCAAATGGTTCGCCTATACGTTTACATGCTAGAGTTGTGTTACAAAATGCCCATTTTCTCGCTTTATATAAAGCGACTGGATTTTTCAATTTGACATTTTCCTTAAATTTCATGATATCTTTGATCATTAAATCAAAACAATTATATATATATGATATCCCCGAAAGTTCTGAGAAATTGGCCCCCACAGTTAGACAATTGGTGTAGCGCCCTCATTTATCAGAAAAAGTTGAGAAATGTTACCAGAACAATTACAATCAAAATACACCCAAAAAACCTACAAAATGCATTGAAAATATTTCTTTTTGCACTGTAGTATTAGGTAATAGTCCTAAAATCAGGATTAAACTACAACTTTAATCATTTGGGAGCAATAAGTACCATTTCTGATTAATTCTATAATCATTGGGCCACAGGCTGCCCAGCTGATAAAAAGGACTGAAATTATTTACTGGCGTGGAATCTAAAGGGACAATTTTTTAATTTTTATTGTTTTTACTTTCAATTTCAATCCTCATAATGATATAAAAACTATTCTTTTGCAAAAACAATGAGCTACACATGATTTTTTTTACCATTTCAAATCAGAGCCAATCTTGGCCTACCCCTTAAACATGTACTATATAGTGAAGACGGCAAATTGTCAAAATATAACCTGGGCTTTTCGGGTCACACCAATTAATATTTTAGGACCGAATGTGGAATGAAGACGTAACAGTGTCCATTTTAGTCATTATAATGTTAATTTACATCTTTTCACTTGCTTTTGTAATTTGTTACAGCAAAGTGGAGCACTGTGTTAGTTTAGTGTGAAATACCATGGAACATGATTAGGTTGGATATTTGGCCTGCAGGTTTTACATGCAAATTATGCTGAATCACATAAAACCTGAACATGTGAATTGATCTAATCAATGTATTTTTTAAACACTTTTTGATCATGGATACTGAAACCCTCTAGACCCCTTAATTTTAAAAAACAAAATGTTTTAATTTTTTTATACATGGGGGGGGGGGGGGGGGGCATGATGATTTGATCGGCGGATAATTTATGACTGGCAAGTGAATCTATTAGACGTAGCAATTGAACATGTGTCCCAAATTTGCACACCACTAATTTAGGCTAGAATTCAAAGTAAACTTCAAAATCCAATAGCTACACTCTTAGAAGTTCAGGATCAAATACATGAGTAGATTTCCGGCTCACTTTGTTTTGATCCTTTAAGGATCATTTTCGGATCGTTTTGATCCGTTTTCGGATCGTTTTGATCCGTTTCCAGATAGATATCAACAAACGGATCAAATTCACCTTGATCAACTTTGATCTGATTTCCGGATCAATTCGATGAAAAAGTTCATTGGTCAATAGGTGACTGACGTCACTCTTTCGCAAACCGATAGACGACAAGCAGACGATCTTTTGAATTCGGTCGCCATTGAAACAAGGGTGAAATACCGCGGTAAGTTATCCAGTCTAATCTGTAAAATGTTACATGATTTTGTCGGTAAAGTAGTTTTATTTTTTATGTTTGAACATGCTCTATTCTTGTGAACAAATTTCTTGTACCTGACCAGTGCCATCAGTACGATTTTCGGTCAAAATGCTCCTCACAAAATGTCACGATCACTGCGATGTACTACGCCTACACGATGTAGTAAGCTTACTGCACTCGATATATAGTCTGCAGTGGGTCTCTTAGAAGGTCAGGATCAAATATGAGACGAAAAGGATCAATTTTGATCCAGAAGCGGTATCACATATGAGCTTACCCTTTCCGGATCAAAGTGATCCGACAAGCAGGATCATTATTTTGATCCGTTTCAGTATCATTTGACAGAAATATTTGATCCCATTTCGGATCAAACTTTTTGATCCTGCTTGTCGGATCACTTTGATCCGGAAAGGGTAAGCTCATATGTGATACCGCTTCTGGATCAAAATTGATCCTTTTCGTCTCATATATGATCCTGACCTTCTAAGAGTGTAGGCAATGTATCCTTCCCACACTGTTGAATTTTGAAGCTTTATCAATTCAACTAGCCGATATTGTATGCCTTGATTCAGCACAAAACGAACCTGAGTCATTAAATAGCTACTTTTCAAGGTAGACTGGATCTCCGGTCTCTGGCATAGGGGCTAAAAGGGTTTAGATCGCCAGCGATCTGAAAAAGGGTACCTGGCTGCTGAAAATTAGTAACGGGGGAGAGTATCACAGTTTCCTTGGAATGGCGTATTGATCCATCGGAACCGGTAATCGATTAATTTACCCGTAGCTGGGTCCGCGTGTAGAAAAGAAAAATGTGAAAATGAAAATCAGACTTCACCTTACATGTTGGAGTATCACTTCCTCAATAATCACCTAATCCTAGTGTGCAATATCTCATATTAAAGAAGATAAATTTCGCACCCGACAGTACTTGTGAATTACTACCAAAGTAGCTGCTAAGTACCACCAGTAACTCCGCTGCTGCTCGGCTACTTTGTACCGCACAGTTCCCATACAGGTACAAAGTATGTGCAGCATGATGCCGGGCTTAATTGAGAAAAGGTGCTGTGTAGTTTTCAAACTACCTGTCTTCGAGTCCACGTAAATTGAAATATGACCTATCAATCCCGATGGCAATCCATGGGGAAGTTAAACAGAGCTTCGTCTGTTGTTAATGTTATTTTGAATAAACGTAATTTGAATGAAAATGAAACGATATTGATAATTATTACCTGAATAAAATGTGAAGATGCCATATCCAAATGTATAAAAAAATGATTGCAGTCATAAAATAAAAGTAAACAATATGCTTAACGATGGTCGCGCAATGGTGTCAAATTGAATCTGGAATTGCATAAAAACTAAACTTCATCTTTTCTGGGACACATTATAGTATTTTATAGATGTGGAATGTCCTTTTTTTAATGTATGAATTTATGAATAGAATGGGTTGTTTTCATTAAAAGCGGCAGAAGCGTGTCGTTTATGAAGCGCATACCGATGCTATAATATTCGAACTTCATCATTATTTCTTATAGAAATCATAAAAATAGTTAATTTTGCGAACCATGGTGTAGCCACAAAGGAATGCATTTGCAATTTTTCTTAGAGAACTAATATTTCTGGTTAATGTTGGTGTAAGCGAGGCTTTTCTGACATAGTATAGAGTAATACAAATTTGAATCGAATGTGGTTTGTGATGTCAAATAATACTCATAATCATAGTTCTGCGATAGCTTTGTCTGCTGTTGTATTAGATTTTTCTCAAAGGCATGCAGTACTTCCAAAAATAAACGGTTTGTGATAATATATATAGTGGGTAGAAGAACATTTTGTATAACTATTAAAATTGATAAAGGCAAAACTGCAAGTCTCAACATATGGTGAGTGGGAGAGGTGATGATGGCGAGGGGGTAAAAGAAGGAGGGAAAGATGTGGTCGACGTTTCGACTGGATATACCAGTCTTTATCAAGTTAAGGCAGCGCAAGACAAAAGTATGTCCTGATATCAAAATACAAGGCAAAAAGTCACTGTGCATACAGATATGCAAGATACCAGGGCAGTTGTTACTTAGGGAACAGTTCCATTTGTACGCGATAAATTTATCGCGACTGTATCGGGGCCTGATATGTTTTGGACCCGATGTTTTTCAAGTTGATACGCGATAAAATAGTCATCAGGCCCCGATAAAATAGACATCGGGGCCCGATACGAGGCCTCTGCCATACCCTGGGGTATGTTTAGCAAATAGAGCGGGACATTGTTTAGCAAATACACGAGGATAATACAATTTACGTTAAACATCCATAATCAATAACATTATCTCTAAAAACATGAAATGCTGAATTTGTACCTTACAACTAGAATAAATAACCCGAAGCTCTATTTACATACCGACCACTTATCTTTCGTTATATTTAAACAAGCGGTAATACGCTACTCGATAAATAATCCTTTGCTACTCGCAACTGTACGCGATAAAAATCTCATCGGGGCCTGATAAAAAACTCATCGGGGCCCGGAACATTCTCGCAATTTTTATCGCATACAAATGGAACTGCTCCCTTAGCATGCTTAGCAGTGAGATAGGACGATACTTTTTGGGCCAGCCTTGGAACCTCTCTTGTTAATGGTAGTGACAGAGGCTATATTTTCCATAGAATGGAAACACACCATGCGTGAAGCAGAGTGGACTGGCAAGTTCAGCACAACATTCTTTGAGTACCTTGGTTGGAATCAGATCTGGCTTTATCCGGATTGAGATGTTGTAGTAGTTTTCGAACATCTTTGGGCTTGAAAACTATTTCGGCAAACAATTTGGTTGTTGAAGGATGGACATTTGTGGCCTGGTCTTCAGCACCTTGGAGTTTATATTTTTCTGAAAATGTCTGACAAAAGGTTTCTGCCTTGTCCCTTGCTGTAATATGGGTGACGTTTTTATGTTCAATACTGGGATCTCGGAACGAGCTGTTCTTTCGGACAGGGTGTTGATGATTCTCCACCATTTCTTGCTGCTCAGCGATTTATATGCCAGGTTTTGTCTGTGTTCACAACATTCTTTGAGTACCTTGATTGGAATCAGATCTGGCTTTATCCGGATTGAGATGTTGTAGTAGTTTTCGAACATCCTTGGGCTTGAAAACTATTTCGTCAAACAATTTGGTTGTTGAAGGATGGACATTTGGGGCCTGGTCTTCAGCACCTTGGAGTTTATATTTTTCTGAAAATGTCTGACAAAAGGTTTCTGCCTTGTCCCTTGCTGTAATATGGGTGACGTTTTTATGTTCAATACTGGGATCTCGGAACGAGCTGTTCTTTCGGACAGGGTGTTGATGATTCTCCACCATTTCTTGCTGCTCAGCGATTTATATGCCAGGTTTTGTCTGTGTTCACAACATTCTTTGAGTACCTTGGTTGGAATCAGATCTGGCTTTATCCGGATTGAGATGTTGTAGTAGTTTTCGAACATCCTTGGGCTTGAAAACTATTTCGTCAAACAATTTGGTTGTTGAAGGATGGACATTTGGGGCCTGGTCTTCAGCACCTTGGAGTTTATATTTTTCTGAAAATGTCTGACAAAAGGTTTCTGCCTTGTCCCTTGCTGTAATATGGGTGACGTTTTTATGTTCAATACTGGGATCTCGGAACGAGCTGTTCTTTCGGACAGGGTGTTGATGATTCTCCACCATTTCTTGCTGCTCAGCGATTTATATGCCAGGTTTTGTCTGTGTTGTAGCTTCTCCTGGCTTGCTTCTCCGCTTGGTTGTAGGAATGTCTAGCTTCAGCGAACTTTGCCTTGCTGGCTTCAGTTTGGTCTTTTTGGCTTTCTGAAAGAGACGACACTTCTTCATAGATGCCCTATGAGATACTACGTGTATTTTTGATAGATGGCTATAAGGCTTGCCAACGGTCTATTTTATTTATATATAACAAAAAACAAGGGATGTATTTTGTTATTTATTTATTTATGTCCCTCACGTCATGTATGTACCAACCAACCATGGCCTCCTCACCTTTCCCTAAGCTCAGCAATGCGAAACAAGACGAGTTTCTAATAAAAAAACATATCTTTGGGAAAATTATGTTGTTGTCCATGCATATTATTTTCATGCTAATTAGAATTTCAGAGATTGTCATGAGAATAGTGGTAGGCACAGTCGAGCAAGTATACCGTACTATAGAAGCCAGTACCAGTGACGCAGACACAAGTACGCAGTTTCCTTGGAATGGCGTCATTCATTAAAGGGTTTGCAAATGCTGCGGCGCCGCTGAATAAGTTGACAGAGAAGAACACCAAGTTTTTGTGGACGGGAGAATGCACAAAGGCATTTGAAGAACTGAAGCAAACGCCGATTAGTGCCCCCAATATCGGCTTACCCTTGAGCCGAAGGACAGTTCGTGTTGGATACTGATGCGAGCAACTTTGCTATTGGGTGTGTGTTACCACAGGTGCAAGATGGTGAGGAAAAGGTTGTGGCATATGGTAGCAAGTCACTTTCAAAGGTGGAACGCAATTATTGTGTAACACGGAGAGAATTGCTGGCGATCGTAGTGTTCCTCAAGAAGTACAATCATTATGTTGGTGGTAGTCGGGTTAAAGTTCGGACTGACCAGGATCCCTACGGTGGCTAAATAGTTTCAAGAACCCTGTGGGTCAGCTTGCGAGGTGGCTAGAAGTGTTGTCAAGCTTCGATCTAGATATAGAGTACCGGCCCGGCAAGAAACACTCAGAATAATAATAATAATAATAATACAACGACTCTTGTATAGCGCTTTACACCGAAGTCCCATAGCGCTTACAAATAACAAAAGAAAGCAACAAAAAAACAGAGCAAAACATACAAGTATATGAAAGTCACAATATGCCAGGAAACTAAAGACACAAAATAACATTAAATGTTACAAAATGCCATTTCAAAGAGATATGTTTTCAGAGATGATTTGAATTGATTAAGAGTCTGAGAGTTCTTAATATAAAATGGTAATTTGTTCCAGAGTTCACAAGATGCATGGCGAAAACTACGATGACCATATGAAGTTGTACTAACCAATGGTGGAACAAGATTTTGTTTTGAAGATGAGCGGAGGTTGCGAACAGGCTTGTATTCCTGAATCAAGTCAGTGAGATATTCTGGAGCAAGTCCATGAAGACATTTATAAGTCAAGAGAAGTATTTTGTACATGATGCGAAACTTAACAGGCAACCAATGAAGATCACGAAGCACAGGAGTGATATGTTCTGAGAAGCGAGTACGTGTGACAAGTCTTGCAGCAGAATTTTGAATACGTTGTAGCTTAGAAATATGGGAGTCCGGAAGTCCGTATAAAAGGTTGTTGCACATATCAAGATGACAAGTGATGAACGCATGAACTAAAGTCTCAGTCAATTTTTCATCAAGACAATTTCGGATGCGGCCAATTTTGTAGAGAGCAAAAGAGGCTGAACGGCATATATTATTTATGTAGACAACCATGCTGAGATCATTAGCTACAATAACACCAAGATTACGGGCAGATTTAACAGGTTGAATAGGAACATTGTTAATGTCAACAGACGGAAGAGGAGAATTTTTTCTAAACTTAGATGTGATGTGAAGAACTTCAGTTTTGTCTTCGTTTAGTTTCAAATGATTAGCTGTGGACCACGCTTTGATGTCAACAATACATTGTTCCAATTTTGGAATGAGAGTGGCGCGTTCACTAGGTTTCAAAATAAGATAAACTTGGGTGTCGTCGGCATATATCATTCTGGGAAAACCATGCGATGCTATAATGTCCTCTAGTGGAGATGTGTACATCGTAAATGATAACGGACCGATGACGGATCCCTGCGGCACTCCTTCCAGTGGGATATGAGGATTAGAAACAGAGTCGTTGATAACAATGGATTGGGAACGATTTGTAAAATATGAAGCAAACCAATTTAAAGCTGAGGAAGTTATACCATATCTTGTAGAAGGCTGATGGGTTAACGCGACGTTCTTGTCTGTCGTCAGTGTGGTCGTTGGGAAGGCTTGATAGCAAAGGAGAATGAAGAACAACAAAGACATAAGACTGAACTTGTAGAATCGGTACAGCGAGAGACACCTGTTACAGAATTCACACCACCAAATGGTTCGCATATACGTTTACATGCTAAAGTTGTGCTTATAAAGCGACTGGATTTTTCAATTTGACATTTTCCTTAAATTTCATGATATCTTTGATCATTAAATCAAAACAATTATATATATATGATATCCCGAAAATTCTGAGAAATTGGCCCCCACAGTTGGAAAATTGGTGTAGCGCCCTCATTTATCAGAAAAGTTGAGAAATGTTACCAGAACAATTACAATCAAAATACACCCAAAACACCTACAAAATGCATTGAAAATATTTCTTTTTGCACTGTAGTATTAGATAATAGTCCTAAATTCAGGATTAAACTACAACTTTAATCATTTGGGAGCAATAAGTACCATTTCTGATTAATTCTATAATCATTGGGCCACAGGCTGCCCAGCTGATAAAAAAGGACTGAAATTATTTACTGGCGTGGAATCTAAAGGGACAATTTTTTAATTTTCATTGTTTTTACTTTCAATTTCAATCCTCATAATGATATAAAAACTATTCTTTTGGAAAAACAATGAGCTACACAT
Organism: Ophiura sarsii; assembly: GCA_035610835.1. NCBI lineage: Eukaryota > Metazoa > Echinodermata > Ophiuroidea > Amphilepidida > Ophiuridae > Ophiura > Ophiura sarsii. The sequence goes on from CM069441.1 coordinate 1,295,265, forward strand.
GATTTTTTTACCATTTCAAATCAGAGCCAAGCCAATCTTGGCCTACCCCTTAAGCATGTACTATCTACTGAAGACAGCAAATTGTCAAAATATAACCTGGGCTTTTCGGGTCACACCAATTAATATTTTAGGACCGAATGTGGAATGAAGACGTAACAGTGTCCATTTTAGTCATTATAATGTTAATTTACATCTTTTCACTTGCTTTTGTAATTTGTTACAGCAAAGTGGAGCACTGTGTTAGTAGTGTGAAATACCATGGAACATGATTAGGTTGGATATTTGGCCTGCCCTACATGCAAATTATGCTGAATCACATAAAACCTGAACATGTGAATTGATCTAATCAATGTATTTTGTAAACACTTTTTGATCATGGATACTGAAACCCTCTAGACCCATTAATTTTAAAAAACAAATTTGTTTTATTTTGTTTATACATGGGGGGGGGGGGGGGGGGGGGGGCATGATGATTTGATCGGGGGATAATTTATGACTGGCAAGTGAATCTATTAGACGTAGCAATTGAAAATGTGTCCCAAATTTGCACACATAACACTAATTTAGGCTAGAATTAAAAGTAAACTTCAAAATCCAATAGCTAGGCAATGTATCCTTCCCACACTGTTGAATTTTGAAGCTTTATCAATTCAACTAGCCGATATTGTATGCTTTGATTCAGCTCAAAACGAACCTGAGTCATTAAATAGCTACTTGTCAAGGTAGACTGGATCTCCGGTCTCTGGCATAGGGATCTAGACTAATCTTTTTAAGACGGATTTCAACATAAAAAGACAACCACCTTAATCTTAATTTCACTTTCCACCAACACTCAGATTGACCTTGTTTGCAAGGCGAGTATACTTCAAGGCAGCTATTTATTATAATTTGAGCTTATAATATGACCGTAACATAGTAGGTGCATGGCATGATGTAGTAAGCTTATGAATGATTTCATTTTTTTTACACTGTTGTCGATGATTACAAGACTGCTGAATTCGGTGGGCTTTTTCATCGAGTAATTTGCCTGTATAATTTGCTTAAGAAATCGAATATTTTGCCCTATCTTACCATTGTTTAGTAGTGGAAATGTCAAATTGAACCCGATCGCAGTGAATTTCAAGCAAATTGGGCTTTTGTGGTAGAAGACTCATTCAAAATATCATCAAAACAGCCGAAATTAAGCAGGCGATATCATAGCACTCCAGCTCCAGCAAAGACCAATATCTTTAGAATTTACACCACCAAATGGTTCGCCTATACGTTTACATGCTAAAGTTGTGTTACAAAATGCCCATTTTCTCGCTTATAAAGACATTTTCCTTAAATTTCATGATATCTTTGATCATTAAATCAAAACAATTATATATGATATCCCCGAAAGTTCTGAGAAATTGACCCCCACAGTTGGACAATTGGTGTAGCGCCCTCATTTATCAGAAAAAGTTGAGAAATGTTACCAGAACATTTACAATCAAAATACACCCAAAAAACCTACAAAATGCATTGAAAATATTTCTTTTTGCACTGTAGTATTAGGTAATAGTCCTAAAATCAGGATTAAACTACAACTTTAATCATTTGGGAGCAATAAGTACCATTTCTGATTAATTCTACAATCATTGGGCCCACAGGCTGCCCAGCTGATAAAAAAGTTTTGATTGTTGTCTACAAGGACTGAAACTATTTACTGGCGTGGAATCTACAAGTGATGTCGGAAGCCAGACAGAACATGCCGATAGCGACCGTAACAACATTGTATGTAAAGATGAGGATGTAGAGCATGTGGTTACCATTTCAACTAAGACAGAACAAAGTTAGCAGACTGAGGAAGAAGTAGACGATTGTGCATCTGTGGGTTTTGAACCATGGCTCGATTATGGATAATTGTAAGTGTGATGCAATTCATGTTCGTAATATCGGTAGTGCTCCAGAGATCACATTTGAAATGATAAGAGCTGGACAGTTAGAGGATGAGACTATTTCACCCATCTTAGGTTGGAAGGAAGCTGGAGGAGAAAGATCACCTTGGAAAAAAGTGTCAAGCAAGTCGAGTGCATTTGAAATGCTACTGGAGCCAGTGGGACTTGTTGTCTGTGAAGGAAGGTGTTCTTGTGAAACGATGGGAAAGTGACGATGGAATAATTGTAAAATTGCTGAAGGTACTACCGAGAGAAATTCTTGAAAGAGTATTAGACCGGCTACATGCTTCGAAGACAGCTGCCCACTTAGGACGTGATCGGAAGACCCTGCCAAAGTCTGTGAAAGATTCTACTGGGTTGGAATGAGTGCAAATGTGGTGACTTATGTTCATAAGCCTGTGTGTCGTGTGCTAGGAAGAAGAACCCACCGAAGAAGCGACGTGCCCCATTTTAACAATACAGGGTTGGAGCGCCTATGAAACGGATTGCAATTGACGTATTAAGTCCGATGACCGAAACACATGATGAGGGGAATGTGATATATGTTCTGGTCGTCGGCAATTACTTTACGAAGTGGATGAAACCGTACCCAATTGAGAATCAGCAAGCATAAACAGTATCTGAAAAGTTAGTTGCAGAGTTTGTTTGCAGATTTGGTGTGCCGGTAGAGTTACACAGCGACCAAGGTCGAAATTTCGAGTCGCATGTTTTTCGCGAGATGTGTAAGATATTGGGTATCAAGAAAACAAGAACCACTCCGTTTAATCCCAAGTCAGATGGCCTCGTGGAGCGATATAACCGTACAATAGTGAATGCAGTCTCTTTAATGATACAACCCCATCAACATCAGGACTGGGATGAATATCTACCATATGTGGGAATGGCGTACCGAAGTAGTGTGCAAGCATCGACAGGTCATACTCCGAATGCAATGATGTTGGGACGCGAGACGACCATGTCAGTGGATTTAGTTTTTGGAGCAAGTGCCGCATAATCAGGAATGTAATACTGGGTATGCAAATGAACTACGAGACAAAATACGTGAGATCCATTAGCGTGCAAGGCATGCGCTTGATTTGAGTCAGCGACGACAGAAGCGGAACTACGACCGTTCGGCAATCAAATCGGTATTCAAGCAGGGGAAGTTCGTGTGGTTACACAATATTCAGAGAAGACCAAGATTATCAAAGAAGTTGATGCTTCCGTGGGAAGGCCCATACCTGATCGTTACTGAATTGTCGGACGTGACATGTAGGATCCAGAAGACTGCCCAAAGTTGTTCACGTGGATAGGCCAAAATTGTATGAAGGTCCGGAGCTGAAAGTACGGGGTAGTTGTAGAGAAGGAAGGTGGTGTGAATTTAAATGAAGCTGAGAGAGTTGCAGGGGAGGGCACTGGTAGTAGAAATGTACAGTTGGAAATAAAGAGCAGGATGACGAAGGTGCTAGTGGTTTGACTGAACAGAGTGCGGACAAGGTTGAAGTGACTCAGCAGTTGGGTGATACAGAAGAACAACCAGGTGAAACAGTGACGAAGACTGTGGAAGATCTACCAACGAAGGCAAGAGAAACTCAGTAGGAGCAAGACGACGATACTGACAGTGTAGTGGTCAATAATACCGCAGGTGTGCGCCGAAACCCTATAAGAATTCGGAAAATTCCGGCGAGATATGACGTGAAGTTGTGCAGTGTGAAGGGTTGTTAGTCAGATCGGAGTTGGAGTCCGCGAGTTCATGTGCCGGGGACGGCCCACACTGAGGAGGGGGCTGTGTGATGGGATCGAGAAATACGACTCGCTGCCGGGTGCTATACCCTTTGACCGTCTGAATTAGTGAGGGCGCTATATAACAAAACCGTACTTGATTGACAGGTCCCGTTAACCTGTACATGTATCTTCCGAAATTAACATTGAAGGTAACAGATACAATGTTTGAAATCGGGAATATTTCACTTATTTAATCGGTTTTATCATTAACAAATTTCAATCAAAGTATAGACCGAGTGGAGAGTAAAAATTTGTGATAGTATGTGGATAGTTTATACTCAAGGATGCATCTAATTTTAGTCAGATTTCGTGAGATTTTCAGAGATATAGTTTCATCAGACATGTACGTGTGTGCAAACTTTAAAATTTTGTTATTTGGCTATTACGTGATCATTTTATTCACACTCTACACTCGTTTGTCACTATATGATCGTAAAAAGACGTTGGTTTAATCAGGTACATAAATCATTGTTGTTGTCCAGAAAATTGGCACGTTATGGATAAATCGTATTTTACAGTGTGTTTCCATACAAATAAACATGAGATTACGCAATTTTGATACAGGCAGTAGTATGTCAAAGGTTGCCTGGATGTTTTAAACCATTTTACAAATTATTACCTTGGTGTGCTAGCCGTGATTTATTGATTATTTGTGTTCTTGATTATGTGAATATTATACAAATACTACATGGTTAGAGGGGAAATAGTGCAATCTATTTTCCCCGAGGTACTGGCTACAGGCCTACCACCCCGAACCCGGAGGGTGAGGAGAGTAATACCATGTAGTATTTGTTTTATTACACCTCATAAATATTTATGAGATAATAGGCATAAATCCTGCCATTTCATTTGGTCAATTGAGCGGGACACAATAATAATAAAAGATGCAACTTACCAAATTCCTGAGTGATTTCTCTCTGTATACGGTGCCTATCAGATTTTCAAAGGTTTGTAACTTTCAAGTGTTCATATAACTTCACAGTTCATTGTTTATAGTTATTAACTCAAAAATATTCTAACTCGGTCAATTCAAAATCCAAATAAACGCGAACAATAAACAGTTTAACATATTTACATAGTCCTTTTTCTTTGTTATTTACTGGTGGAGAGTTGCATTACAATTATAGAAATTGAGCGTGTTATTACTTTGGACGCAACTCGAGTCAATGTCATGAACTAAACTGCTCACAAAAAGTATCGAAACGCTTAGAAATGATCCAATATATAACGGCTCGAAAGGGTATGCATTAATCAAAGCAAATAACCAAGTGCATACTTTTGTTCTGTGTATTTTGACACCTCGATCGATGAGATTTGAGTTATTGTCATTTCAATGGTTGTGGGTCCAGTTTCAAAAGTGACAATCATCCTATAGAAAGAGGTTTGCATTACTGTTTAGAATGATCAGATTCGTGCTTTTCAAGTAATGTACAAGTTACTAATAATTAGTTACATGATTTCTTTCAAGACACTGTATTTCCCACCCTGAGTGAGAATGATTTTCAAAGTTGCGAAGGTATTCTAAATATAAATAATCAATGTTTTAACGCATTTAGCGCAATGGCAAATGATAAAAATCCTGGATACGACGGTCTAACGGCTAAATTCTACCGTAAATGTTGGCCAAAAATAAGTCAATTAGTTGTTGAGGCATTAAACGATGGATTTAATTCTGGCTAATTCATTACCTGTCAAAATCGTGGTATTATAAATTGTCACGTACCACCCTAAACACATACAATTCACGAGATATACCAGCAACATTTCGGAGCACCAGCCGGGAATTGAACCCGGGACCTTCCGATCAAATGTCGAACGCGCTAGTGTATAGACCAAAAGAGGACTTCCCCGTCAGGTCTATGATACTAACACACTTATATCTCGTGACAATACTACCCCGCCCCCACGTGACTTTATTCTATATGCCATAAGAAAACTAAATTTTGGCGATATGTTTCAGAAAAGGGTTTCTGTTATCTTAAATAATAGAACAAACTGTATAGTTGATATTTCGAATCCGTTCAAGGTGGACCGTGGTGTTCGTCAAGGTTGTCCGATTGCAAGTTTGATGTTCGTCCTTGGGGAAGGACTTGCTTGCTTGTAAAATTCGTCAGTCAAACCAAATACATGGCATTGCCCTGCCACTTGACAACTATAACAGACACGAAGTCCGTATTTCCACCTTTGCGCGCCGACGATACAACCATTTTTGTTAATACACCCAATTGTCTTATGACCGTGATGTCTATCTTTGATAAATTCACGAAACTATCAGGGCTTGCAATAAATAAAGAATAAGTGATACGTTATGGATCGGATCTTGGAAAGTTAACGATTACTGTGTTGGTGATGTCAAATGGAAACAAGCTCCAAATAACGCTTTAAAGATCCTAGGTGTCGCCTTCTCAATAAAAGTAATTACATTGATAATCTCGAATGTAATTGGATTGGTAAGATGGAAAATATTGAACACTCTATACGTGCTTGGAAAATGCGTGGCCTCTCAATGACAGGTAGAAATTTGATTGTTAAAACGCTGTTAGCATCACAATTGTCATACATTGCCTCTGTCATGGATATCTCCGATAAAACTATTATGAAACTCCATATAACATGTTCTTCAAATTTATTTGGGGCAGAGAGGAAGCAGTCAAACGTAACACAGTGATTGCCGATTACGATAAAGGTGATATAAACATGTTTCACATCAAACTCTTTTTCGATTCACTTAAAAGCTGTCATGGATTAAGAAACTTAACAACTCAGCATGTTGGAAAAATATCCCATTGTATGAACAAGTTAGGTATTGGTATGAATATTTTTAAATGTTACTGTACATTTAAGCAGCTTAACAACATGTGTCATATTATGTTAAATAGATTGCCTTCATTTTACTAAAGCTATTTAAAATCTGGTTCTACACTAAGCAAGTTATAATCAAAGAGGATATTACATAAGGTCACGTTTTTTAACCTGGGGTACATTTGTGTTACATGGGTATATTTCATGAAATGTCCTCCTTTTGCAGTTTCAGTAGAATATATCAAAATGTTTACATCTAAAGGGTATGAAACCATATATATTTAGAATGCTTATAACCTAAGGATTGTAAATATGCAAACTAGAAATCAAATATACAGGGTGACCTAACATTATACAGGGTGTAACAATTGAAGTTTTATACAAAATGATGATTTACTTTTTTTCTTCAACTGTCTATATGCAGGAGCTATATGAAGGCTAGGGATGTTTTTATTGTGTTTGAGTAAATTACCCATCCAGCCATATGCAACATTAATTGGCCAGCTTATTAGGAAATATATATACAGGGTGGTCAAAATACGCAATTTCAAAAACTGAAAAACCCCATTGAATTAGACAAGTGATCAAATATATTGCAATGAGCCTAAAAGAGATACAGTTGTGATCAGGTTTGAGTGTTAGCAATAAGGTAAATCATCACCATGACATTAAAAAGTACTGTTTCGCGTGATAATTTAATATACAGGGTGGTTCATCCACAGATTTCAAAATTAATTAATTAGCTTAATTAATACTTTAACTAAATGGTGTAAAGCATGCTTATATCATTTAGAACCAAGATGACATCAAGACTAAGTATAAGAAAGCTATAAATTACAGGACAGCACTCCATTTTCACCCATATGTTACACAGCAATTCCTTCCTCCTCCTCAACCACCCCCGACTAATCATACTTAACGAGCTATATTAATCAAATCGAAATTGATAACAAGAAATCCTCTTCAGATTATTAAAGGGTATTAAATTATCTTTAAAATAAGCCCAAACATAAGTCAATCTGATAGAGGGTTACAAAAATACCAAAGCCTAAAGACAAAAATTCCATTTGCACCTAATATTACACAGCTATCCCTACTCCTCCTCCACTTCCTCCTCCTCCACTTCCTCAACCACCCCCGACTAATTATGCTTAATGAGCCGTATTATTTAAATCGTAAGAGATAGGTTTTTTTTCTTTTCAGATTATTTAAGGGTATTAAATTGCCTTTAAAACAAGCCGAAACACAAGTCAATCTGATAGAGGGTTACATAAATACAAAAGATTAAAGACAAAAAAAAAAATTAAAATGTAACAAAACCACCTTTTATGGGTGCCCAGGTTAAAAAACGTGACCATAATGTCTAATCAAGTTATATGGAATAATGATGTTATCCAATTGAAAAACAATACACTATTCTTCATAGACTGGATTAAGTCGGGAATTGTTTTTGTGGGTGACCTATTCGACGATGATGGTTCCTTCTATTCCTTAAACCACTTTCGTAATCGTCTAAATGATAAAGGTGCCGTAATTTTACAGTATTACGCTCTCCGAAATGCGCTCCCCATGGACTGGAAATTTAATAGCACAGACTCCTGATTGACAATGTCACGACTCCTGACAACAACGGAGAAGATGTTTATTTTAATTCAGTCTCTATTGATACTTGTACAAACATTTTTTTAGAAAAGCCATGATTAATGTGTATATCTATGTGTACACACTAAAAACTAATGGGTCATTTTTCCGGGGTCATTTGGAATCAACCCCGTTTGGGGTTGTTTTGACCCATAATGGGGTTATTATTGTTATAGGATGACCGCGATCGTGTGGTTATTTTGACCCCGGTGAACGTGGTCAAAACCCTTCGGGGTCATTTTGCCGATGCCGATATCGTGGCATATTGATACCTATAAGTATTGACTATCCGTCTCAAACATAAGCTATGGAAATTTGAATTCAAGATTGAGTATTAACATGAAATAAAATGTGTTTGCATTATTATGAAATAAAGATAATAATGTGACCAACTGCAGTCCAATTTTCTCAACTTTATAATGACTTGCACTTCAGAACTATTTGACACACGGGTGTGCATCGGCTTCTTGATTGATTGAATTTATTTGGTACTCAAACATACATTGCACATATATACATTATAATACAGCATAAGATACACAAAGAAAATGACATACAAAATATTGCACTTTTGAAACATCAATAAGGACATACAAATAACATTATGGGACAAGAGTACCAAGGATAGCCCAAGAAAGCCATAGAAATATATAGCTTCTTTAAAATTAACACCATGGAAAGTAGATTTCGTATAGAATTATATATCCATTTGATAAACGTGATTAATTCAAGACGCCACTAACTTAGTGAATGTTCACAAATCAGATACACGCATTATATTAATGAAGTAAATTAGAAAAGTATGCAATATTAATGAAGTAAATTAGAAAAGTATGCAAACAGCAAATTAAAATGGTTCTTGAAACAATCTATTTCTAAATATCATTAATAATTTGACCCAGTAATTGGGTTAATTTGACCCAGTAATTGGGTCAATTTGACCCAGTAATTGGGTCAATTTGACCCAGTAAATGGGTTAATTTGACCCCATAATTGGGTTAATTTGACCCTGTAATTGGGTCAATTTGACCCTGTACTTGGGTTAATTTGACCCCGTAATTGAGTTAATTTGACCCCGTAATTGGGTTAATTTGACCCCGTAATTGGGTTAATTTGACCCAGTAATTGGGTTAATTTGACCCCGTAATTGGGTTAATTTGACCCAGTAATTGGGTTAATTTGACCCCGTAATTGCGTTAATTTGACCCCGTAATTGGGTTAATTTGACCACGTAATTGGGTTAATTTGACCCAGTAATTGGGTTAATTTGACCCAGTAATTGGGTTGAAAACAACCACGTAATGTGGTTATTAAGTAGCCCCATGCAAAAGGGGTCGTTTCATTCCGACCCAAAAAGGGGTTATATTTTGACCACTGCCAAAGGGGTCATTTCATTTGACCCAAAATGGGGTTATATTTTGACCACAACGGGGTTACTTTTTGACCAAGTACGGGGTCATTAGAATGACCACGACCAATTGGGTCATTTTGACCCCGTCCGGGGTAGTGTGCATAGTTGATACCGGAAAAGGGGTCAAAAATGACCCCGGACTTCTTAGTGTGTACTTTCAAAGGAACTGCAACGCCTATCAAATTAGTTGTCGTGTATAGGCCCCAATATAGCACTAAGAATAAGTCAACTCCAAACATGTTCTTAGATGAGTTTGCAAACTACTTGGCAACTTTAATATCTGGTCAGTGCAGGCTTTTGATTGTTGGAGACTTTAACTTCCATTTTGATGTGACCGATGACCCTGATACAATCAAACTTCGGGATCTACTTGAAACTTGCTACATAACTCAGTTTATAAAAGAACCTCCGCACATAAGTGGTCACATGCTAGACTTTGTTGTGACTCGCGAATCTGATAACTTAATTCACACAGTTAAAGTTGGTTCTCTGTTTTCAGACCACAACGCAATTCATTGCAAATTGATGTTAAACAAACCTGAATATGCCAAAAATCAGGTTACATATCGCAAGCTGAAAATGATAAATCGTTCAGATTTTGAACATGACATAAGGAACTCTGATCTAATCACCAGCCCAAGCTCAGATCTCTCTGGGCTTATTGACCAATATCATGAAATCTTAAGTGCCATACTGGAAGACATGCACCTCTTGTGTAAAACTGTCACTAAGACCGAGAAACCCTTGGTACATGATGAAATTGCTGAAGCAAAAAGGAAGAGAAAGCGATTAGAGAGACGATGGCGGAAAACAAGACTACAAATTGACCGTGATCTTTTTAAAGCTCAGCGTCTTCTTGTAAGCCAGTTAATAAACACAGCAAAATCATCATTTTATAGGGAACAGATCACAAATTGCACTGACTCTAAGCCACTATTCAACATTGTCGAATCACTACTGCATCAAAAAGGTAAACCAAAATTACCATCTCATCAATCAAATCAAGATTTGGCTAACACTTTCAACGACTACTGGGCGACTACTTCATCTCTAAAATTGACAACATTCGTGCCTCCTTCAACCAAATGGATTCTCCTGGATTTTCTACTTTATCTCATGCATCTGTGCCAAATCTGGTAACTTTTTCCCTGGCCTCTGAGGATGAAGTTCGAAAATTAGTCATGTCTTCTCCCACCAAGCATCGTCAACTGGATCATATCCCTATATACATGGATTGTAAAGGAACATATTGATCTTCTCCTCCCAACCATCACAAAGATTATAAACATGTGACTTGAGACATCTAGTTTTCCATCACAATTTAAGAGCGCTGTTGTTAAGCCATTACTTAAGAAGGCAACTCTTGATCCTGATAATCTTAAAAACTATCGCCCTGTGTCAAATTTGACTTATGTGTCTAAGCTTATTGAAAAAATTGTACCAACTCGTCTGAATGAACACTTTGAAAAGTACAACCTCTTAGAGGAGTTCCAGTCTGCCTACAAGAAATTTTATGGAACTGAGACTGCGCTTCTTAAAGTCCAGAATGATATTTTTCAGAAATTTTATTCAAAACATGCTGTGTTTTTAGTTCTACTGGATTTGTCTGCGGCTTTTGACACCATTGATCACAATATTCTTCTTTCGCGTCTTACATCTACTGGTATCACAGGTTCAGCTCTTCAATGGATCACTTCATATTTAACAAACAGACATCAATCTGTTAGCATTGACAACAATTTGTCATCTCCGGTAAACCTCCCATTTGGAGTAGGCCTACCACAAGGCTCTGTGTTGGGCCCTTTATTTGTCACCATTTATGCTTCTCCAGTTGTTAATATTGCTCGTAAACATAATTTAGCTGTACATACATACGCCGATGATACTCAACTATATTTGTCGTTTAATGTAAATAATGCTGCTGAGAAAAATTTAGCCCGTCAGCGTATTGAACTGTGTATTTCTGATATTGGGTTATGGATGTCAAAAAACAAACTGAAATTGAATGATAGCAAAACGGAACTGCTTATTATATCTTCAAAAAATGCTCAGAATAAGATCCAGCATGAGAATATTCAGATTGGTTCTTCAACTAATTCTGCCTCTACCAATGTTCGCAATTTGGGAATATATCTTGATTCTACGTTATCAATGGAGAACCATGTCAAAAAGGTGTGTCAATCAGCATATTTCCAAATTAGAAACCTCAGTTTCATTAGAAAACTTCTCTCTAAGGATACAGCAGAAATACTATTGCATGCTTTTGTAACATCGCGCCTAGACAATGGAAATGCTTTACTTATTAATGGAATAACTAAACAACAACTTAAGAAACTGCGACGTATACAGAACTCGGCTGCTCGCGTTTTAACAAAGACTCGCAAATTTGATCATATTACACCTACTCTACGGAGTTTTCACTGGTTGCCTGTTCGAGAACGGATCAAATATAAAACACTACTTCTGACATGGAAAGGTTTAAAACAATATGGCACCTTCTTATATAACCGACCTTCTCTCTCCATATACTCCTACTCGCAGTCTAAGGTCACCAGAAAAGTGCTTACTATCAGTTCCACGAACAACATCCTCTTTCGGTGATCGTGCTTTTTCAACCGTTGCTCCAACATTTTGGAACTCTTTACCCATAGATATTCGTCAGTCAAATTGGTACAGACATTGTGTTAAAGTGTACCGATCTGCCTTTGCGTCTTTGCGTAGATATAGACTTGGACATTTCAAACTTGTACTACATTTAGTTACAACTTAAAATTGAAAATGAAATGTCATATTTAAGAATTTGATAGCTTAATAACAGTTTCCTGACTCATTCAAATGTAGTCTTCATTTACCGTCATCCACATGGCGGAACCTAAAGGTTGCTTGAATAAATTTGCTAACATTTAGTAATTCATCTCATTGACATGAGTTTTGAGAACATTTATTGGTATAGACCAGGCTTTCTCAACTAGATTTTCTGATGCGCCACATCTTAGTAACCAACTTGTTGAAGCTCCACTTGGTCATGTTTTCTTTAGAATTTACAATGGCAAAATTCCCTTTATAACATTAATTTCAAAGTATTTTAACATATGTAGGCAGCATAATAACTAATATTACTATTTTGAGGGCACATGCGCGCGTAGCGCGAGAAAAAATTGCTGTATTTATACATCTGACCGTCATAGGCCTATGAAACTTGGCTATATCATGATAAGATTTTTTAAAAACAAAAACAAATTTTAACCACTATCGCGCCACTTAGGAGGCCTTTATGCGCCACAAGTGGCGCGCGCGCCACCCGTTGAGAATGCCTGGTATAGACATTGTAATGATTATACCGATCTGCTTTGTGTGGACTTAATTGTTCGATCAAACTCGCACTAATTCGAAATTAAAATCACTATGACAGGTTTCAGAATTTGGACAACTTACGAAAACCAATTCCTTTTAAAAGGAAAATATTGTTAGCATCCGATATTTTATATAACTCGGGCTTAGTCCGGCGACATCCACATGTCAATTGGCACAAATTATTTCAACAAGTTCAATTCTACTGTACATGAATCCCTCTCGAGGGAGCTTAAATATCAAACCTGTCACGTTTGCAATTGTTGATGATTGGAATATCAATATTAAAGTTGTGTGCAATCACATGACCTGCCATGGGTCATGGCAAATAAATTTGATTTTGATGGGTTTCAGTTACAAGCTACCACTACCAACTTTTGTGTCTTGTCTCAAACTTTTCTGACAACAATTGTCAGTTGTCACACATGCAACGTAATTGATTATATCAACCATTTCTTTTTCAAACGTAATAGAGTTAAGGTGTATGTAGGTGTGGGTTCGAGTCCGTGTTTGTTGACGCGTCGGTATCAACTTTCACGCGTCAGTATCAACGTTCACTCTCGACCTACCCAATTATAATGTTTTATCTTAAGCCAAATGCTCATAATGTTTACATGCATACTACGATTTAGTGTATGATTTTTTATGTTTAAATCAGTTGACCCGAAATGTTTTCTTATGATTTATATTCCGAATTATCAGTACAATTTAAGTCAAATTTTTAGTATTTCTTTATTTTCATGTCATCTTATGAATGTACACTAAAAGAGATAAGACAGTCAGGGAGGATCAATCAGGGATTTCAGTCGGATATCAAATTCAAGTTAATTACTACTATACTACAGCCCCGGACTACAGCACTAAAATCAGGGCAGAACAATCATTGGTAAAGTGATGTATGGTCAATGTGAATGATGGAAACAGATGTATAGCTGTATATGATTATATTGTGTTGAAATTAATCAGAAATTCGTCATTCTCGCCTCGCAAACGGATAATTCTAACGGAACCGTCGGTGTCGCATTGCCAACTACCAGTGCTACGCTACCAACTAAATCTGGTTGTTGGTGAGAGGCCGTCTCGATCCCGCTACAAACAACTAAATGGAACATCTTGCGCCAAACATTTTACAGAAATAATGCCAACACATGATCAAGGGTGTCTTCTAATAAAGTGATCGGAACATTCACCTTTGAAATATATTCTTTTAATTATGCGTTTTTTAAGTGTATTAAAACCTGGGTGATATGCGTGCGTTTATTGACGCAGTCACAAATCTCGCAACCTGTAAAGCATCATATTATGTGATCTTTTCCAGAGAGCGCCCTCTATTCATGATGATAATCAGAAATGTAAATCTGCAAGAAAATCTGCTTTCTATTTTTTTTTCGATGTTGAGGGCGTTCCCTGGAAAGATCACATAATATACATTTAAGAAACGAAATACCCATAAACCGTCAAACCCGAGAACCGCTTTAGTTAATTAGAAATATCAATCTGGCAACTGTTACAGTGTCCTGTTCGACCAATCAAAAACTAGGAATTTGCGGCGTGCTATTTTTAGATTATTATTTGAACTGGCAACCTTGTGTACGCGTTGATTTTGCACATGGCATAATATTTTGGTTGATTGCGAAATCATCAATAATTACTCAGAAAGTATGCCATAATAACTACATATTATTACAACAACATCCCGTGTATTTTGTGGCAGACATTCCAAGTCAAATCATCAATGATTTATCTTCAAACATCAACTGATTGTTATGTTATTATGGCGTGAGTATTTCGTCGGTGCTTTGTTGTATAATATTATATGCATTGTATTGTGTCGGTATTTAAATTTTGAGTGCGTATGTATAGCAATAGCATACATCACATGTGTACAGGCAATTGCATACGTGTACGTGTTTCATCTTGTTGTTTAATAATAATGTGCATGTGTGTCATTGTGTTACTGTAGGATGTCACGATCGGATGTGTAGAAGGGAAAAGTTCAGATGTGCAAACAACCTTAGGTTATGATATATTAATGATATTATTAGTCAAACACAAAAATGATAGACACAGGACAGGACAGACACGAACAAAACATGACAAAAACAAACATAACATACACGTGACATACAACATTTGAACAAAAACAAAAAAGTAAACAGTGCTTCTGCTTCTGCTTTATACCCCGCTTTATACCTTTATACTATTACTACATGTACTAAGCAATCACAGCTACATGTATAACTAAGGCTGTTAAAACGCATAGGTCAGTGTGGTGGATGGTGTGATTAAATTTTGAAGTGAGCTCTGTTTACAAAATTACATGTTCTTTGATGTCCATTTGTGAGAGTGCGCTCTTGAATTTGAAAGCAGAAATGAAATGTCTGTTATTTTTTGACCGGATGTTTGGTGGCAGGAGATTCCATTCTCAGATTGTTTTGGGGTAAAAAGAATTTTGATAACAAATCTTCTTGAAGGGTGGCATCTCCAAGTAGATGAGGTCCGGTCAGATTTCTTTGTCACACAGCAGGTTCCCTGGTTTCGGTGCGATGTTACTGTTACATTAGAATTAGATGGCAACATGTTGTGGATTTCTTTGAAAATGGTTGTCAGTCGAGACTTAGTTCGACGGTCTTTGAGGGTTTCCCATTGGAGATCGCTAAGCATGTTTGAGACGCTGGATTTTCTTCTGAAGTCACAGAGGACAAATCGAGCTGCGCGACGTTGTATTTTCTCGAGAGAGAGGCCTTGTTGTTTTCATGGTGGGGGTCCCATATGGTTAAACAATATTCCGATCTTGGGCGCACAAGAGTTTTTTAGGCGGTTTCTTTCACTGTTTTGCTACAAGAGTAGATGTGTTCCTTCTCAGGAGTTGTAGCACTTTGTTTGCTTCATTATAATATGCTTGATGTGACAGGCCCCACAAGGTTTCTGCTTATTTTCACTCCCAGGTATGTTTGGTGGTCAAACAGTCTGGAGAACATTGGCTGATTGGCATTCATGCTGGGGGCTTGGTTTTGTGTGTTACATGCATGGAGTAACACTTGGTCAAGTTAAACGCCATTTGCCAGGTCTTTTCCCATTGGCAGAGCGAGTCTATATCGCGTTGAAAGAGTTTGCTGTTATTTTGGTGACATATTCTCTGTTTAGTATGATCTGCAAAAAGCCTTACTTTGGATGACTTTGGATTGGCAAATCGTTGATATAAAGTAGGAAGAGCAAAGGCCCCAACACAGTCCCCTGAGGTACTCCTAATGTTACTGGCGAGGATGCTCTCTCAAGCTGAACTTGATGTGAGGAAGTAGAGCTGTCATCGACATGGACGATGTCGACATTATGTCGATATCGGCTATTATCCCGGCATGTCGATATCAACTTTGGGATGTCGATATAATTTGACATTAAATCGTCCGTAATGATTTGAGAAAAAAATAATCTGCAAAGTGATTTTTATAAATGAAAATCGGCAAGAGTTGTGAGAAAACCCAATATCCAACGATAGGAAATCGTTAAAAGTAATTAGGCCTACGCTAGTTCCCCCTCACCACGTCGCATATTGACTTGGCGATATTTTCGATCTGCGGTAATATTCTATACTATTGCGGACATTAATTTGCGGGGACAATCGGCTTGGTATTTGGATCATAATATGTCGACATCATGTCGATATCGAGATTCTAAAATAGCAACATGTCGACATGAAAAAAAGATCTCGATAACAGCACTATGAGGAAGTTATCAATCCAGTCCAGCAGGCTGGTATTTATGCCGACATTCTTGAGTTTTTGTAGAAGCCTCTGGTGGGGGACTGTGTCGAAGGCCTTGCTAAAGTCCAATATGATGAGATCTACTGTGGTGACTGTTAAATAATAAAAGATGTCTGTGATACTTTTTAGACTAGTGATTTAATCATGTATCACAATGTACATTGTACAATGGTATTCACGTCATGTGTGGTTTAAAATTATTATTTCACGATGGCCACGGCGGAATGGAAGTTGTAGATTATTTTGTGGGAAAAGGCTTTTACGACGGGTATTCATGACATAATAAATAAGGCCCTTCACGTTACACAATCGCTTTTGAGTTTTCTGTTGGAGGTTTAAAAAAGGGACGAGGTGACTTTTAATTATTAATTATCTTTTATTTTAAATAATATATAGACTCTGACAAACTGGCAAGAATTAAATTAACAAAGACCTTAAAAATACACAGCCTCGAACCCGGTCCCGCTCGCTATCTTTTATTTTCTTTATTTTGACACTTGAAATTTAAGTGGTCGCAACCAATTTCAACCCTTTTAATATCGAGGACTCTGCATTTAATTATTTCTCAAGTATGATTAATTTAATACCCAAGTAAAGTCACTGTTATTGTTATGTTTCCCGTAACATTTTATCCAAACCATTTTCAGTTTATGCATTATATGAAAGCATCTGGGGACCACCGAACGAAGAAGAAACAAATACGATGATTTTAATTAAGTTGTGCTACGCTGTTTGTTGGTTTGAAAACTAATAAAATCACACGAAAATGATTGCGAAAAAACGAAACTTAATTTTTGTGTACAATATGGTAAATATCCCTATTCTTGGACACTTAAGAATTTATTGCATCAGATTTAACAAAATTACATCTACAATATAGCTGGGAAAATATATCATGCGGCAGCTACAGTCGCGTTGACCAACTTCCGTGAAAAAATGTGCATAGCAAATTGTTTTCAAATTTCAAATTTTCAGTGTTAGTAAAAATGATAAACTGTCACCATGAAATGCATTGTATAAAACTGCTATACACTTTTCAGATTGTAGGCCTATAGCAAATTCTGTAAATGTGGAGCATTTAGTGATGCGACACTGGGTAAATCGTACCCTGGGCACTGGGCGTATATTAAAATATGTACGTATTAATACCATGATAATAAATAGTAAATAAATACACCGTTGCTACACAGGACTTCCCCCGAAAAATTACAGCATGAAAGGCCTTATTCTATAATTGTAAAAGGGTTTTCAAGTTCTGCATGTTGTGGAGGGCAAGCTCAGACCTAACTTCAGGTCCTCAATTGGCTTGCATATTGAGGACCTGAAAGGGGTCCTGCACGCTATTTTGGCATCGGTTTTTTTCCCCACTAATTTTTGCACAAGAAAAATCTTTAAACAGTGAACAGCTAGGCCTAAAAAAAGTGTTTGATTGGCCTAACATGACAAAAACAAATAGGGTAGGTCGGTCGGGATTTTGTTGTTGTTGTTGAAATCACTTATTTTGGGGACTTCAAATAAATAGCTGAAAATGAAGGCAGTCAAAAACTTTAATAATAATACTTTCAATTTTTATATAAGGCCTAGTAAAAAAATAAACATGTTTCCCGTCCCCGCCCGCCTCCTTTTTGGCCGCCGCCTCCTATTTTTTACTATTTATTATTTCCAAAAATTCTGTAAAAAAAATAATAAAAAAATTATTTTTTAGTGATTGATCCTTTGCCCATAGGAATGGCAGGTGTAATAGAAATGCTGTATCATTTCATAGCATGTTCATGCCATGCATGACACGGAATTATTGACATGGCTTCTCAAATAGTACCATAATGCCGGGGACCAATACATGTAGGCCTACATCCTTTCGATCAATGATGTTTTGTTCCTCATTCAACCTGAAAAATGAAGAAAACATAAAGAAACAATGTGTACTTGGCTCTATATATTAGGTAAACCTTTTCATAATTCCTCTGGCAATTAGAGTGGAAATTCCTGTTTAGGGGTGTCTGCAACACAGTCAGTTGGTCACTTTCGACTTGGCGGCCATCTTGAAAAAAATATCAAAAAATGGGAAAATAGTAAATAGTAAGACCCTCCCTCCTCCTTTTTTTAAAAAGTCCGGACGGGAAACATGTAATTTTTTTTACTATGCCTAATATTTAATTTTTAATTTTTTTATTTATTTTTTAATATTTTTTTTCCTCCCTCAAAAAAAGAAGAAGAAAAATCAGGGTCGGCGATGTATTTAGGGTCGGTCGGGTTAGGCCAATCAAACTTCTTCTTTTTTAGGCCGTATGTGTTTGCAAATACGTTTCATAGTATAAACTTGTACATTGTAGTACAACATATAACAGGTCTCACAAAATATGCCGTGAATTCCAAGAAACTGCATTTTATTGAAGTGTTAACTATACCAGTTTGTCAAAATATCGTGTTTAACCCATTGTTATCTACCAGCGCGTGACAATTCAGCTGTATTCTGCATAAATTGTTGCGACTGTCGACGTGCGATTACCGTAGGGTACGTCCCCTGAATCTTAAAGTGAATAGTAATATTCTGACGATGCGACGTAGTGATGCATGTTTGTGGGCGTGGGCGGTGTATGTACAAGTCGGCCTCTTTTTGCCTTCATGGCAATGGCCGTTTCATCGCGTTATTTAGTCAGTCTTCTGACCTTTGACTGGTTTCAGACGGACGCTACATAATCTGCATTGAGACTAATCAACGCTTGTCATAATTTGTTGTTTACCACTATTTTCTTGAGATTGAACGAGGGGCTCATATCTTTTAAATTTCAATATTTTTAACAGAAAAAAACCCAGATGTCTGTGCATTAATTACGAAGGAGTGCATAGGAAATACACCAAACCCACAGTTTCAAAATATTTAAAATCTATGTAATCTACAAAGGTAGGAATCATCGATAAAATCAAGTTAACACATTGTTGATCTTGACTCCATGTATGTACTCCATGACTACGAGATTTGTGTCTGGGGCAAACTATGCTGAATATTAGAAAATTAGTCCTGTAATTTGTAAATTATACATTGTATGCATGGTTCATAAACGGTATTAACAAAGTGTTGGGTTTAATTTTGTTACACCCTACATGATGTCACAATATATCTGACCAAGCTGTGCAATAAAAATCTACACAATATAATTTTTTTGAAAAAGTGACAGATGAGGTACATTTATGAAAATGTGTAATGCGCAACACAATTGGGTTCAAACTTTTTAAAAAATGTGACCATAAGGCAAGGAAAAACACACCTGTTCTACAGGCCCAACCGACCCACTTTTTGCGTCATTTTAGTTGTTTTTTCTTCTCGCATCATTTAAAATCAGCCATTTTTAGGCCGAAAATCTGTCAAAAAATATTTTTCACAATTTGTTAACAAATTCCAGATTTTTGCAGATTTTGGTGACATTTTAGGTTTAAAAAAAATAAAGAAAATAATAAAACACCCCTGACCGGCCAACCGACCCTATTTGTCCGCCCGTAAAACAGGGTGGGTTTTTTTCATCGCCTAACTGCTCAAATTATATTACTTCTATAGTAATAATGTAGCATGGTACATGTACACGCGAGCTCAACCTCATTTCAAAATGGTGCAACGGTCATCCGTGGTGCGCACTACGTCATCTCGACCTCATAGCTCTGATTGGTTGGTGCTCAAACGTGAGAACTGAAAAACTCGTGAGCTTATTCACGCAGCATCACGCCCCACTGCGTCGTGGTTACGGCGCAGCGGGACCACTGCGTTGGTGGATATGGCGCAGTGTGACGATCGTTAAAAGGCTTTAGTTTAAATTTGACCAATCAGGTGCTTTGGTATTGTTGGTTGGCAGTATTTTGTGAGTTCAAGCATGCGTGCGCAGCCTGATCGAAGTGCGCCCACGTATGTGGAACTGTGGCCAGGAGATCATGTGCCGTAGATCCATTAGCGTTGCATTTTTGTGTTAGGAATAAATCAGCCATGTTTGCTATTCTGCCATGTTACGTGTCACTCAATGACCAATGATTAAATTTTATGTCCTTTCTTATTCACACAGGTATGATACACTTACTGCACAGAAGAGTTCAAAGCTTGAGTTGGTTCAAACATTACACTATCAACAAATTACTTAAACTGTAGCGAAGGCCGTGGCCACCTTGGTAATTTTACAACTTGAACACTTGAACTATCTCACAATTATACCTTATTTGCAAGCTTCCCACTTTGTTGGCCTAAAAGTCTAAAACTTTGTAGAGATCACCTCAGCAACTACAATCATGCATCGCTTCTTTGACCGTGCACTGGACAGTGATGAGGATGGAGACTATTTTGAAGACAGTGAAGAAGAAAAATTGAGGAAGAGAGAAATGGTAAGCTTAACAGTGCAAACAATTACTAAAAGAAGTTTTTTTAAAATCAATTTTGGACCAGGAGATAATTTTTGGACCAATGTGTAGCTCCTGCTTTGTAGGTGTGTAAACCAAAACATTGTGAAACTTGTGGGTAGACTAGACAATAAGCCTTTTGATTGACAGTAAGTTGGTTGAAAACAGAGTTTAAGAGAAGGTACAATACTGTAATTTAAGTAGATGTTGGGTGGCCAACTTCTAAACTAGTCTACATGTAGGAAGTGGCGTACATGTATCTGGGGTCACTATTGCCGCCGAGTCAGAAACTTGGGATGAGGCTTGTGATGTGATGTTCCCAAACCTGCGCTAAGAATCAAAGCCATCGGGGGTGGGGGGGGGGGGGGCACTCTACCCCGACCCCGGGAGATACAAATACAACTACTAGATAAGTCTGCAAAATATTTGATGGCTGCTGACCCGTAATTAACAAGTTATTACAATGAAATTCTTTAATTGACAGCATACTGATACAAGTAAATTGATATTTTACACTTTAATAGAACATCACATTTGATGATGAAAAATAAAACATTTTGTCAGCGCAGAATCTCATTAAAATGTGGTTTGTAAATCCACAGATACCATTCCGGGTGTTCTCCAAATTGCTATGTAACCAAACCAAGGCTCGAGATAAGCCATAGCGCCCGGTAATGCTGAAAAGTAAACAACCGAGTGCTGATATTTAGTCCAAACCAGCGCCCGTTGACGATCAGGAAGCTTTCCCAATTACATCGTATTTCGATTTGACAGTGCTGCCACGCTGGATTTAATTTAAAAAAAAGTTAGCTCCCGGTAGACTGAAAGTAGCTCCCGGTTCTTAATAAATCCCATGATCCGGGCGCTACTTTTGAAAAAAAGTAGCTCCCTGTAAAAAAACTTGAGCTTTGTATGTAACTTGTAAAATTCTCTCATTTGGTTACAGTTGGTTGATGAGATTCTTGAAGGATATGATGCAAAGTTGGAGCAGGAGAAAGAAAAGAAACTCAAGGCAGCCCGATGCGAGCAAGAGAAGGCAATAAAACTAGCGGAACAAAGATTTGCCAAAACTGTTGTATCATCAGGAAATACTACATTACACACTACCACCACCCAGCAAGCGCAGGTAACATCGCGTAACATAAGAATAGCAAATGTATCTTCTAACAACAATGTTTTGAAATCCAAGTATTTGGTCAATAAAGAACAACAGAGTACTTCATCTTGGACAATATCCAACAAAACATTGGTGAAGCAAAACAATTATCCTCAAGTCAAAACTGGGACATCACCACAGTCAAACCAAAAGAAGGTGTTTGTCCGTATATCACAATCCGCTGCTCTACAACCAAAGCCTGCTGTCAAATATGGTACCAGTGCCTCATCAACAGGACTGGAGACTGTGCCAAAAACTAATGACAAAGTTCAGCGGACAGAGACTGGACTGGAGACTATCAGTGATCCATTCAGTGATCTGCCGTCAGATCTTCTGCCTGGATTGTATGAACTGCCCAACCATGGATTCAACGAGGTTCATAATAACAGTATTATCACTAGTGATAGTGACGAAGACAGTACAATGACCGAAACTACCACACAGAACTTATCTCAAGCTCATACACAGGGTATGCACAGAAGTGAACAGGGTAAAACCGATGAAGACTTGGTAAAGATAACTGACCAGTTGAATGTCGGTGTTAAACTTGATACCGCTAATGATATACACCAACCTGTTGACAACCAAGAAGCAGCTATTGATGACAATGGACTAAATGAGTTGGAGACAGCTGAAGATGATGGTCCTTATGTAGTACTGGTGGTAAGTTGAAAACCTTATTGTAAAATGATTGGTCTGGATACTGTATTCCTTGTAGATCATGTCAACTTATCATGTAGGCTCCAAACACAGTGCAAGGTGTGACTATGGAATGTAACAGGCATCTATTGATGATTTTTTAAGCACTGAATTATAATGTAATAAATATAAAGAATAAAAATCTAAAATTGAAAGATTTCATATAATTACCTTCCATAAATTTGCACACACAATCCAGTCCACAGCTTGCTTGATTTCCCAACCTACTGTACCAAAATAATCTGGATAAATTAACAAGATGTCATCAGTTTTCTTAACAAGTTTTTCAGAACATGACATTCAGATTGTGCCAAGGTTAACCTGAAAATTGGGCTCTATTTTAAGCTTTCTTATTGTATGCATTGACATTTTGTTCTTTTCTCTTTGGCAATAGATCCCAAAACATGCCACAGTTGACGATATAATGAGAGTTCTGAAGAAAGCTGGAAAGGGACCAGGAACCTGTAATGAGATACACAAAATTATAGCAAAGAGGTGAGTGTTTGGCATCAGGGAGTACTCCAGAGATATTCAAAAGTTGGGTATGGAGAAACATGAATTGATTGTTTTAGTCTGTAGGTTGTATAGGGCCATGCGTTATGAACTCGCCACCCTTAGCGTTACATCACAAATATTATGATTTTTTACACCAATTGAGTTTCAATTTAGAATATCTCCACAATTACAAACCATAAACTAGCAAAAGTATACATTTTTTGGAAAGCTGAAGACACAAGCAATCTAAATATACACATTTCAACTCATTATACAGGGTGACCTTGAAATTATACAGGGTGGAAAAAATAAATTCCGGATAAAAAGTGGGTTACTTAATGCATTACTAACTTACAGTAATAAACTGAAAGTAAACAATGTATATATGGTTAGAGGATGGGGGAAGCCTACTGACTTTGGAGAAAGACAAATCACAGTTGTTTGTTAATCTCAGAATACAGGGTGTTCCAAATTATGTTATTTTTTTTCTACAATTCAACATATTTTGAACTGAAACATTTTAGCCCTAACCCCAACTGAAAAAGTAAAACCATATTTGGATTCCTTATCAAATTTCCCTTTAGAAAATGTATACTTTGACTATGATAGGATAAGTAATTAAAGAATACAGCAACTTTTAGATTTTGAACACATCCGCAATACTTACTACAGTGTTCAATAGGAAAACGGGAAGTTTCGTACCTGTATTATAAAAGTTCGTATTTTATAGACTTAACCAATCTTAAAGAGTTCAAAATGATTAAAAACATTTAGCAGAATTGTTTAGCTGTAAATTAAGACCAAAATCAAGTTTGTAGCCCCTGTAGTACTTTAGCAGTGGTGAATTTAATCAAGTTTACACACGCGAAACGCCCCGTTCCCATAGAGTTTATGTGTACCTCCTCCCCCCCCTCCTCCTCCCCCCTCCTCCTCCCCCCTCCTCCACCTTGACTGTTCGCAATTCAATCAACCACAACTTCGTTAATTGAGAAGCTATATCGTTCATATTTACAGGTTTGTTAGTCATATTAATTAGCTTTTAAATGAGACCAAAAACATATCTATAGCTTTTTGTTTTGCTGAGATATGATGAATTAAACAGATCACAATTTGAAAATACGTAACAACACCACCATTTTTGGGTGGCGAGTTCAAAACGCATGGCCATACTGTATATAACAGTTTAATTTCGCTGATACTTTATTTCACAAATTTAAAATTACGGCTATTTTAGCAGACGAATCTGGAAACTTAAATGATACTTTCATTGCAAAATTGTCAGTTATTGTATAATTTCGCAAATTCACATCCCTCGCAAAATTCACATCCCTCACGAAATTAAGAGATTTTCAGTATGCAGCTATATGTACAGACAGCTGTATTGGCGATTATTTAAAAGGGCAACTTGCATGGCTGATATCACGGTGGAAGAGCATTGTGACAAAGTTGGTGTGGGTAAAGGTACTGGTATATTAAAAGTTCCACAAAAATAGATTAATGTAGAAGCAATGTAAAACGGGAATAATTCACCATTTAAAGGCAGGCCTATAATAACAGCATGCTTCCGTATTGAAAAAGAAATTGTAATAAAGTTTCTTGCGATCATTTTAAGGTTGTATAGAATTATTGCTAAACTCTCATGATCATAAGAATCAACTTGACACTATGCAATGAAATTCTATGCATACCACTGTATCAATTAAATAGGTTCAGACAGGGTTGTCACCAGAGTGATTTTAGAACCGGGTAAAAATTGCAAAGCCCAGGCCACTGTCAAAATACATGTGCAAAATCTTGCCAATCAATTAACCTTTAACCCATGTTAGAATTGCACACAGTCAATGTAGTGAATACCCGAGCAGCATTACTAGCGTGCTTCTTGCGTGAGAGACGATACGATCAGTCGACTACGTCACATATTGGCTTTCGTTTTTTCTTGACTAGACTTGAATGCAGTCATTACATGTATAACAGCAGTATCGCAGTGTGCTTCATACAATATAGACTTGGCTACAGACTAGAGGCGGGGTTTCCCCAGGTCCTTGTTGACTATGAATAAATTATGATAATGTTTGGTTTTGACCAGTGAGGAAATATTTAAGCTTACTTCGCCGTTTTGCGGTAAAAAAACCCAAGGAATTACACAGTAATCTAAGAATTTTATTCAGTGTGGGTAAGAAATTTGTGCCGGGCGGTAAGGCTGAAATTTACTGTGAGTACCGGGCGGAGATTTTAAGAACCGGGTAGCTCCGGCCGGCGCCGCCCGGCATGGTGACAACCCTGGGTTCAGATACATTTGGTATTATGTAAGCCTTTTTATGTCCCAATCTGGCCTCAATTGATGCATAAATTTAATATAAAAGATGACTCATTATTGTTTGTGTTATTCTCGAACAGAAAATCCGCAAATCCTCGTAAGGCAGCTTTCAAGAGAAGGAGACTGGAAGAAAAACAAAGGTAAATATTGATTTCTGGAAAGTGGTAAAAACCTGTCTACAAATGTATTCATGCCCAAATACCTGGCCAAACTGTACGGCGTTCTAATTCTCAAGCTTAGATTAAAAGAAAGAAAAATAATCTGTTTATTGTAGTATCAAAGCTGTGCTGTAGTGCTTCTGACCTCAAATAATGTATTTTTTAATTCCTTAACTAAATCATCTACATCCACGATGTGCTATTTTCAGCCAGGAGACACAAAAGATGGGGTTTCTGTGTTATTTTTTCGGGGGGAGGGGGGAAAACTATGATTTATTTTTTTACCCAACAAAACGTCTGTGAACCCACCCGGATTGGACCATCCGCACACCACCGCCGCATCCCTAACCACTGAACTAAGATCCCAAGGCTGCCCTGTGCAGCCAAGGCTGCCCTGTGCAGCAATTTCATACCAACATATCAGCTCTGACGATGACGTTATCCAATCAATGCCGTAGCATGCGCGTGGGTATACATGACTTTACTGGTCATGGTCACTGTGTCTGTATTGTATAATTGTAGTGCTCAGGAGAGTTTGGGTCAAAGATGGCTTTTTAATGTTTGAGAAATCATTAGCAATAACATATTATTCTAATACGGTCTAAAAAGCAATCTTTGATCTAGATGGAATAGTGCCTTATATTAATTGTTATGTTATGTTACAATGCAGCACATCATGAATTAAAGATAAACTGTTGTGATTTGATTTCAGACAACTTATGATTGAAAAAAAGAGACTTGAATCCACGGTCAAACAAGATCAACTTATCACAGTAAAACAAGAGCAAGCTATCCCAATAAAACAAGAGCCTAAGGAAGAACCCACAGAACTGAATGCCAGTAGTACTTTGACAGCAATGTCAAGGTTGGTTGCAGCAGAGAAAGGAATCACTGAGAATGTGCCTACAATAAGGTACATGTATGTGCAGTATGCTGGGACCCTGCTTACACAACTTTTGAGTATTTAAGCAGTCGTTTTTACAGTGAAGCTGTCAATGTAACACTTTGTTGAAGAGATGACCGAGTTGTACTTTTGAGCATGAAATTAGTGGTTGCACATTTTGAAATCCAAAAAATTAGCAATGTAAAACAAATTTCCAAACCTTTTAAGCGGTTTAATTGAAGCAATGAGATTTTTCACCGTGATAATGCATTGCTGGGACCTAGAGTACACTTGATCCTTGTTTTCTTTGAACACTTGTAATTAACGCTTTCCACGCGGCTACTATTTTTACCATACACAAAACAGATTTTTTAGAAACCTTTCATATTTTTCAAAGTCTATCTCAAAGATTACTGACCAGACACTAGGCATGTTTGTACTTTATTTCAATGCATTTCAAATGGTGATTCCAAATATGACAATGAAATACAGTAATTTTGACATTTTTGAAACATTTTGTGAAATTTTGGAATGTCGTCTGCAGACGCCTGCCGCGTGGAAAGTGTTAACATCACATTTTAAATGTCAACATCCAAGTATGTACCAGTGTTGTGATTCCTTCAAAGGGCAATACATGATTTAAGGGGTCAATTACTCAGAAGTCTCCACGAAACACTGATGTGTGGGCTAACACGTTATAACTGAACTCATTTTACAATAAGATATTACCCTGTTTCAATCCCTGATTGTTTCACAGAACATTTTGTGGACTTACTGGCATCATGTGATTTTGATTATTAGAATAATGACTTACATGTGACTGTGGTTGTGGCAGATCGCAGATGTCACTTTGTTTGCTGCCTCTGTGATCTTGTTCGCAATCACTTTTTCATTTTTATTTGTATGTCTTTTCATTTGTGCATGCCTATCCACCTAATGTACATCATCTTCTTGTCAGCATGCCCCATGTTTGTAATACTTCCAAGGATATCTTGGCTATTACCAATTTCTTAAATAAACATTTCAATAATTATTTTCCTGAATGTTATCTATTCCCCACACAGTGATACTGTGACTAAACCAGAGATTGTTGAGAACTGCGATTCTGTCATGGCCAATGTTGTACATGAAGAATTTGTCTGCAAATCAAGACTACAGGACCATGATTATCCAATGCTTCAACAACATGATTATTCCTTGTTTCTAGACAATGAATATCAAAATCTTAGGTAGGTACATGTAGGAGTTTCAGGAAATTTGTTATTATTATTATTATTATCTTGTTTCCTGGAGGTTGGGGGAGGGGATGTTTCCGTAGTTGGAAGAGATCCACAGAAATTGTAGATTGCAGAGTCTGTGCGCAGTTAACACACTAGCAACCAGGCTAATTAGTAAGATCATTTTTTCTTTTTACTTGCCCGAATAATATCGCGATATTTTGGCATATTTTTAAGACTTAAAAAATGGTATTGATGGGTCAGATTTCTTGCCGGTCATGCCATTTTTTGCCATCATTATTTCGGCAATCAGTAGCAAGCTACACAATCGCGGCAGTCGCCATTTTCCCTTCCCATCATGCAATAACCGCTATCTTTAACTGACCTAAATCATCATTACGCGTGCGTTTTGACCATGGGAAAGGTCCATTTTACAATTTTATCAATCGTACATTTCTTTCTGATTTTTGTTTCGACTTTACGAAGCCCGATAAAATGATGTCATGCTACTAAATAGAGACCACATGTTTTGACTAGAGATTGAGTGATTCCATACAAAACAAATTGAAAAGGTTTTTGAAAGGAAGTCAACATTATCAGACCCACCAATCACCTTAGAGGTCCATAGTCCAGGCAAGACTACAAAGAGCTTGGATTGGTTGTGGATGTCATAATATTTTTTACTACGTTGACTGTTTGTAACCATAGTGATTTTTGTAGAAATCAGTGCAGGGCCTCTGAACAAAATCAACAGCCCTATAAAGTTATTATCTGTTTGACCCAATGATATGCTCACAAAGCGCTTGAAGACGTCATTTGATATTTTGTATTAAGACATTAAGAGCTTTGTTGTTTAACATAATTATTATCTTACAGTGTCCGACATAGCAGATTTTTCAGAAATCTTTCCCAACTTTCAAAGTCTTATCCCTTAGAATTACTGAACCAATACACAGAATGTTTGTACTTATTTTAATGCATTTGTCATGGGGATTCCAAATATGTTGATGAAATTCAATACTTTTTACATCTCTGAAACATTTTGTGACTGCCACATGGAAGGTTTTAAACAACAATGTTTTAATAATAATGCTGCTAGAGGCTTTCAATAAAGACTTTGTATACATAATAGCTCGTTCGTCTGGTATCCATGTAAGCACAGTCCCTGTAGCCTAGTGGAGTAACCAATCGCCGCGATAGCAAGAGGGACCGGGTTCGAGGCTGTGTATTTTTAAGGTCTTTGTTAATTTAATTCTCGCCAGTTTGTCCAAGTCTATATATTATTTAATAATAATAATTAGCATTAAAACTATGTAAAATACACAAAAAGGAACAATATTTTCCTTCTTTATCTCACAGTGACCCACCACAAGATCCAGAGCATGTTGAGTTTGGCCTCTTTAACGACCACACTTATGCAACAGCAGCAACACTGCTATATGGTATTGCATTACCAGAGATAGTAGTGCCATTATCTGAGCCAGTAACAGAGGTCACTATTCAGACAGAAGGGACAAATATAGAGCCTGTTAAAGAGGTTACCGAAGTAATGATGAAAGAAGAAATTAAGGAGGAAGAAATTGAAGTAATTGAAGAGGCAATAACACAGGTTGTTAAGGAAGAGGAGCAGGTTGTTATAGAGGCAGTAGAGGATGTAGTTATGGATACTAATCAGAATGATCAGCCATCTGGTGAGGAGGATTTGAAGGAACCTCAAAATGATATGGCAGATTATGATTTGAAAGTAAGAAACTGATTATTATTTTTGCTTTTTAGGTTGATTTTAAGCACCCTATTGTTAGGGTTCGGCAGAATCCGTGAACACGGATTTCACGGCGTAATTCACAGATTTCATACTTGATCACGGATTTGGGAAATTGAACCGTAAAATCGCGGAAAGGCTATTTCAGCGACGGTAATTGTCCAACAAGCCAATTTTTACAGTTTCATTTGATAATAAGAATCACAAATTATTCAAATTGAGGCATTTTAGAGAACTACACTGCTTGATTATTATTTTTTATCGCACTTTCCTTGTTATTGTTTTTGTTTTTTACCTCGCATTTTTATTCCAATCGAACACTTATTTATTCATTAATAGTCCCTTGAGTAATGGATATTTGAAATTGAGTGCCTAAAGATATGATCGCGCGGATTTCATGTGTCATTTTCCACGGTTTGATCTCGGTTTTGCTTGAAATCACACTAATCGCGGAAATCACGGATTTTACACAAACTGCCCACGGATTTTGCCTTAAAAAATCACGGATTCTGCCGAACCCTACCTATTGTATCCAAATGATGAATAGGTTCTTTCTTTTGAAATGTTATGGCATTTCATTATATCTCCAAGGTCATGTTTCATAAAAGTCAACTTGAGAGTATTCTTCAGTTTGTAAATTTAAGTAAAGAATAAATCTCTTCTTTTTATGAAAGGAGAATATTACCTTAGATTTAGAATTCAAGAAGAATTTAATGAAAATTCCTATAATAACTTAAAATAGCCTCTGACGTGTTTAAGTTAAGAAAGAACTTAAGAAGTGTATTGTTCTTAAGTTGTTTCTTCCTAAGTTGTTATTGTGAAATAGAAGATAAGAATCATCTTAACTTAAAGGGGCACTAAGAGATGTGTTGGAGGCTGCGCCCTCAATTATGATAAAAACTGAGATTAGTATATTTTTATAATTGTATTACATGTATGAACTTACACCTATAAGGATTAAGAAAAATCAGCTCTCTTTGTACAAGAAAACTTCGATTCAAAAATGCTCGTACAGCCGAGACGAGCATTTTACGTCCGACAGTATCCCCCTGCAGTACGCTTGATACATAAGGCGAACCATATTTGCATAGAGGGCTTTTTTCAATAAATAGAGATGATATTGTTTTAATCAAGTTTTGCTGTGTTTTTGTTAGTAGAAACAACAATAATAAATAATGGCAATTTTTAATGTTCATCTTGAATTCTGAAGTAAATTTTTAAACATTTAAAATTTTCAACACCACATAATGTCCCTTTAAGAATGCAGGCTTAAAGGAATTTTACACACTGGCAAAAGTGAGATAACGTAGCGTTAGAAATTAGAATATGTGGAATTTACTTTTTCAGAAGGTTGTTTAGATCGCAATCGGGTGTATTATGTAGTTTTGAGATATTAACCAAAGTCAATTCAAAATTTGATAAAAATGCGGCATTTCCAATACTTTTATACACAAAAACTCTCACCTAGTGAATATATACAGCATTTTTGGATCAATAAGAAATAAATAGGTTAAAAACATATGTTGCATAAACTTTGGTCTAAATTGAATACACATATTATAAAAATACAATGTGAGAAAGGGGCTAGGAGCCCTGATAAACCGGCCCCTGAAACCGTGATAAATGGGCTTTTAAAATTACTTAACACAAACCATTCATTTTGTCTTTGTTTCATAAACAGCCTACTCGCTGGAGTCACAGAATTAATCAGAATAAGAAGATTAAACCGTAAGTATTTCATCATTCACAATAAATTAAAGCCATACATAAATTGTGTGCAGCCTGTGGGTCGCATGCGGCCCGCCGGCCTCTAATCTGCGGCCCGTGAAGCAATCCCAAAATTCCCATTGATGTGGCCCGTTTTAATCGGAACTCCGTAGGTTACACAAATGGCGGATTGATTTAGTGGTGTGCTCCCTTATGATTAGTAGGGTGACACGCTGCATTTAGTAATATAACTCGAGGCGTGATTGTGTGTTAAAATCCCTGGTTAAAATGGCGATTGCAGCAGCAACAGCAAGTAATAAGTGGAAATTACATGAAGAGATGCGGGTATTCAATGAGCAATGGACTGAGGAATATTCGATGAGTAATGGACTGAGGAATATTTCTTTATTGAACAAAACAATGTGTCTCTACACCTAGCAACAAAAGTCCCTGACCAGGTGCTTTGAGGTTGGCTAATTCAAAATAGATAATCGGTACCAAAAATCTGAGATATACATTAAATGAGCAAATTTCTTCTCCGCAGTTTGATACCTCATTCAACAAAATCGAATGGATACTTTTTAGGTGTATGCCTCATTTGTATGGAGTCTATTTCCTGTTCAAATCAAAGAGATCAATCTGAAGCGGCATTACGATTCAAAGCATGCCACCAGTCACAACAAATTCCTAAGCTTCCCCTCCCCTATAGACGTTATTCATAATTGGCGATTTCAAGCTAAAGAGGGAGACATACTCGATGTGACGTCACTAATCATAATGAAAGCGAGGCCCATCGTGGTAAATTACGCCTCGCTTTTAGCTTTTTGCCGTCCAAAATGGCAAAAACCAGAGAGGCCATCTCTGTGAATGTGAATATCTATCAACAATGTAATTGTAGACCGTTTAATACACCGTGTGGGACTGCTCGCTACATTTGATGCCTAATTTCCTATCAATAATTGTAAATCAAAATAAATTATTAGTATCCAACTAAAATATTGTAATATTTCGGAACATCATGCAAAATATTTTGCTTCAAACTGAATATATGCAGTTGCGTGTCCAAAGCCCCACCACCTCATGACTATCATATGGTTGAATTTCACCCATTCGGTTAAATTCAGGGGAATTTTAGTAGTTTTACTCCATTTCTATCCAACATCAAGATGTCATTTGTGAATGAAGCAGTGACGGCACTGTCACATGGAAGCAAAATAGATTATTACACCTCATAAATATTCATGAACTAATCATGGCAATTCATTAGCCAATTCCTATCACAAGTAGGCCTACTATCCCTACAACCTAATCCCCAGTCACAGTGAGGTGTAATAAAGCAAATACTACATGGTATAATAGGGCACACTATTTTCCATCGGTACTGGCTACGGGCCTATCCACCTTCGGGTTCGGTGTGATAGGCCCGTAGCCAGTACCTTGGGAAAATAGTTTGCTCTATTTCCCCTCTACCATGTAGTATTATACAGATACAACATGGTATAGAGGGAAGTAGTGTGAATTACTGGCCCGAGGTGTTGGATGAATACGTCTACTTCCCTCCGCGTAGCGGAGGGAAGTAGACGCACTCATCCAACACCGAGGGGCCAGTAATTCACACTACTTCCCGATATAAACCATGTTGTATTTGTTTTACTATACATCATAAATATTCATCACGAAATTATAAAAACTAAATCCGTCTCTGACAGTTCCGCGAAACGACCAGCAGCAGATGACGCCATTTTGACAACAACAAAATAACCATGCTCGTCGCCAGAATGCAAAGTTCTATACATGTGACGTGTATACGTTTGTTGAACTGTTTCGTTCAGGGGATGAGACTGTTTCGTTCAGGGGGTGCGGTAGTTGCCTCCTAGGGGTGCGGTAGTACCCTTATTTTTTCCTCGCGTCTGCGTCTTTCCCGTACGCGAGGAAGTAGGCTAAATACTGAAATGCGTAGCTAACGGAATAGACCAATAGGAAACCGCGATTAGCTAATGAATATTTATGATGTATAGTATTGTATACTATTTTGTCCTGGGACACTTTATTCTACCTTGTTTTTGATGGATACATGGGACCTAACATACATTTCATCTTCTTTATATTCCAGGAGTAAATGCAACAAGAAACCAAAGAAGAGTCACTATTGCAAGGAAAAGATCATTCCACCACAGAGGCCATTACTTCCAGCAAAATACAGATGTAGACTGTGTGAAGTAATGTACCGCAAAGTTGAAGACATGAAAGAACATATAGTTCAAGTACACAGTACACAAAAAGCCCCAGTGTCAGTAACTAGGAGACGTAGAGACAGGGTTGTCAATACGTCCGCAATGCTCAGTGACTTTGAAGTATCTGCTTTGTCAGCCATTGTAAGACTCTGTCCTACGTGTGACAAGTATGTGCCTGAAAATCGTATTGAAGCACATATGGACAATCATGCGCCGCAGAAACACAGGAAAGTAGTGTGTGAAAATTGTGGTACTTCGTATTCAAATGCGACATATCTTAACTTGCATAAGAGACGTTGCCAGGGTAATGGACATTTTAAATGTGATGATTGTGACAACACATATCCTACAATGTGCAGTCTACAAGATCATCGCAAAAAACATATCAATGATGAACAACCAGTTAAGTGTGAGAGATGCGGAAAAGAATGTCGCAACTATCGCGCTTTAAAGTCCCATATTGCTGTACATTTTTCTGTGAAACCCTACGAGTGTCCGGAATGCGGGAAAGGATTTTCACAAAGAACTAACATGGAGAATCATCGACTAGTACATACCATAGACACACCTTATA
This sequence comes from Ophiura sarsii, assembly GCA_035610835.1. NCBI lineage: Eukaryota > Metazoa > Echinodermata > Ophiuroidea > Amphilepidida > Ophiuridae > Ophiura > Ophiura sarsii. Next base: position 1,329,502 of record CM069441.1, read on the forward strand.
AGTGTGATTTGTGCAAAGAAAAGTTTTCACAAAGTACAAGTTTGAAAACGCATAAGAAAAAGAAGCATGGTGTCAATATGCGATAAAACTGTAGACCAAAGTCGTCCATTTTTCAATATTATGGAGTAGAAATTCTTGGTGTTTTTTGTCCAATTACTTTGGCTAATAGTTTTGTTTACAAAACGTTTAACATATTGAAATTGAGAGAAAACCAAATGTGTTATTTGTTAAACAAAAATTTGATTGGTAAATCAGAAATCTTTGGTCTACATGTATAAGATTATGTGGTCATTGGTGATGTACTTTGGCATATAGTTTTATCCAATTGAATATGGTTTGTTTCTAAAGAAAGGTCAGTATTTTCTGATACAGATATCTTGTTAATCATTGATGATGGCAGAATTTTTTCACAAGCAGTTGATAAAACAATACATTAGTGTTCTTGTTTTTTGTTATAGGGCGAGTTAGAAAGAATAAGCACTTTTTGTGTGAAAGGCATCAAAGATTGTCAGGCATGTATAATTCAAACCAATAACAGTGTACGATTGATGATTTTATTTTGCTTTGATTAAAAAAACAGATTTTTTATTGCGGTTTTATATTTTCAAAAGTTTTAATGGAGCCCTCTTTTTTCAAAGCTAATCCATGAGATTGCCCAAATCATGCTATTCTTTATTCTATTCAATTACCGCACGCTTTCTTAAATCAATCATGACAATTACTGTGAAATATTCCAATTCCAGTGGATTGGATTTTAAAAAAGAGGGGGTTACTAAAATTGATGCAACATTAAAACACAACGATCAATTTTGAGAAAAAGTTCTAACACTGTTATACACATCAAACTTTTGCAACGTCTTTAACAAAAAGGTGTCCATTCTTTCTGACACGCCCTGTAGGGTACCTGGTAATTTTTAAGTTCTATCGTTATTACAAATTTGCTGCAAATGTATATAAAATTTTAAATAAGAAAATATAGCATTCTGATATTAAGTTTATGATTGCATTTAAACCGTACTCAACCATATTATTATACCTAAAACTAGTAACAGTAACCCATTTTAGTAATGACATGCAAACGATATGGAATTGATTATGAAAAAATCAACCAATTTTAAATTATAATTTCACTACTGTAAAACAAGTTAATTTCGCGAGAGGCTCAAATTTGTGGAATTAATGTGTGTGAAGATGACAGTAGTGTTAGAAATTTTAGATTCGCGAAATTAAGTTACCGTGAAACTAGTGATGATTAGCAATTCGCGAAAAAAAGTTGCCGCGAAATTAACTTGTTTTACAGTATTTGTTTATGGAGCAGGTTCTTTTGTTTTATGTTATTTTGTGCACAAAAGGTTCAAATATGAACCTACAGTATAATGGTCCTGTTAGTGGTTCACTTGTTATCAAGGTCAACCCTCATGTGTAAATATGCTCCACCTATCCAGATTATGCTGCTGCTGTTGGTGTTGGAAACTAAAAATATATCACTATTCATTGATTAATGATTTTTCAACTAATTCTTTTGGTGATAGGCATTTTTGGTCGACTTTATGAAGAAAAAATATTATGTAACAAACTATTTGGGACATTGTCCATGATGAAAACATGGGTGTAGTAGTAGAACCAGGGTTGTAGCTACAGCAGGCGTTGGTGGGCATTGGAGCCCACTAAGCACTTCTGGAACCCACCACTAAATAATGTTAATTTCAGTGCTGGAACCCAACACTAAAACTATTGAAAAAGTGTATATTTTTACTCAATTTTTAGTATTAAAGTAAGTGAACTTCCATTCACCGCTCAAACCCTGCATACACTCCTCTAAAATGGTACTGGCTAGGGGTGCAATACACACACTGCGGAATCTGTGCGTACTTTGCATACATGTAGTGTTTGAATTTTCTACTCCAAGCAATGTCATTATCTTGAAAGCAGAGATCTGCCAGTCAACAGGTTTTTTTGTCACAAAATTACCACTCTTTTATTTCGTCGCTGTTCTGACATACCGGCACATCACAACAGAAATAAGTAAAGAGATGTGCCGGTATGTCAGAACAGCGACGATTTATTTTCAGCCCATTTTGTGGCACTTTTAGTAATAATTTATGTGATATTTCAGATTTGGTTTTTGATTTGTGTGACTAGCATCTCTAAAATCTCTTACAGGGACATTCTTTTTCTCCTAAATTTGCGTGCATTGAAAATCATTGTGGAGGAAAAGGAGTGTGTAGTTAAATAGTAAGTGTTTTTGTTTAAAATATAAAAGTGCCATTCCGGAGACACTATAAATTTGATCAGCTCCAAATTGGCGAGCCTTTACCTTAGCGAATGAATACAGAAAGGTGCAGGCACACATAAACGCAACAAGCGCACTGCATCAAGTGTGTGACACGTACGTTACTTTGGTGGGCGGATAGATAAAAAATGATTGATTTTTTTTCTCTCGCCAATTAGGAACTGATCGAAATATAGAACGTTTGACCAAGTTGTTTTGATGTATAGTTGATGAACAACACTGCTTAGATGTTAAAGTCAATAAAATGTAGATATTCCTTTCATCTACCTCTGAGCTGCAGTGATGTATACAGTAAGAGGGTATTTTATTGATTGCAGCTTAGGCAACAAAGAAAGCCCTGTTCAATGGTCTCTGACGGCCATTTATTTTCTCCGATTTTTAAACAAACGAACAAATTACAAATGTTTTGAAATTTCAATTTTGTTTTGCAAGATTTTCGAAATTTATAAGAAAAATTAAACATTTTTTGAACATTGTTGAAAATTCACTAATTTATTTACTGATTTAAAAATGTTTTAAAACAATGTCAGAAAAACCCAGAATGACCGACAGATCCTTCCTGTGTGATCCTTTGGCCTCTGAACTGTATGCCATATTATTTCTATGTATGCCCTCAATTGACAAAACTTTCCCTTTTCCCCAATCAATGCTCAATCTGTTGATTGTTGGAACCAAGATTTCATTGAATCCAGCAGTATTAGGACATTATTTTGTTAGGTCAGAGAGTAGATAATGAATAGTTAAGTGTTGTTAATTCCTGTAGAAAAAGGATAGGAATATTTTGATCATGTTTAATTTTATGATACAATCGTGACAACAATTTTTTAAAGGTCCAAGTTTATTTATGCTTCTTGATCAATATTTAAAATTATCTTAATTTTAAAGATGACTATCAGATTTATACTAAAAAGTAGAATCATTACTTGGAAATTTGTATGCTGTTTATCTAGCAAAATTGATAATTTAGTTGATAGGAATGTTCATCATTCAATATTAGAGTTTTAATACATGTAGATGTACTTTAAAGATATTTAGTATAGATTTTCATTATTGATGAATTACGCATCGGGAAATTTATTGGTCTCCTGCCTTTCAGATGATCATGACAGAAATTATAGAAGTTTGATAATCAGTAATATTAAGCTTTTACGACAGAGATCGCCTTATTCAGGTGACTTTTTAGTTGAGCTTTTGTCAGAATTGGCTACGACATCATTAGGACTGTAAATCTGAGCCAGTTCTGATGAAAACACAAGTTACCTGAAGATTTACTTTTACCCGTAAGTTTAAGCTCTTCTAGCAATTAAGCATCAGGCAACTAAAGGTACATTTAAACTTGTTGGGTTGTTACAAATCAATCAGAATTATTTTCCCCTAGTTTCACCTTCATCCCCTAAGAATTTTCGCCGATTGCGTTAAAACACAAAGGAAAGAAACCTATGGCGTCGAGATAATCGATTTTACATCCTTGAGCTCATTTTAATGGGGACAAATGAGGGTACCACCTTAACCGGGGGTAGGGTAAGCCATCAAAGTCCGTGGGGGTGGGGGGGGGGGAGCACTTCTGGCAATTAAGCATCAGGCAACTAAAGGTAGGCCTACATATTAGACTGGGTTGTTACAAATCAATCAGCATTGTTTTCCTCTAGATTTCCCCTCGTCCTCCTAAGGGAGGTTAGGGTCCTAAGGGGGGTACCCCTCTAGGGAGGGTTACCATCTCTCTCCCCCCCCCCCCCCCCCCCCTAAGAATATTTGCCGATTGCACTCAAACGCAAAATACGGTGTCCTTAGGCATGTTAGGACGTCTAGGTGATCACTCTTACATTCCTTGCACTCATTTAACGGGTAAGGTTACACCTTACCCAGGGGTAGGGTAAACCGTCAAAGTCTGAGGAGGGGGGGGGGTGGGGGGGGGGCGTGGCACTTCTAGCAATCAAACAACTAAAGGTACATTTAGACTTGTTGGGTTGTTACAAATCGATGAGCATTGGTTGTCCCCAGTTAAATGGTTTTAACAAAGTGAAATGAGCCCGTTTCGCATTTCGCGGAACGCCACGAAACGAAATGAAACGGGCTCACTGCACCTTCTAGCAAATGAGCATCAAGAAAATAAAAGTATCTCTGCAATTGTTGGGTTGTCACAAATCAGTCAAGATTGCGCTTAAACGCAAAAGACAGTGACCTAGGGCATCTGCCTATAGTATAGCCTGGTGATCACTTTTTCATCCCTTGCACTCATAAATCAGCTTTCCCTACTGTATAGTTGCTCACGATATAAAACGGTAGCAGGGTCATTCTTCAGTAAATGTTACATTTCGAGTTTCTAGAAACTCGGTTTTAAATTTAATTTTTTTCTAGCTTTGAATATTTGTTCACAAAGATAAACATCTCTAACATATTAAAAACATGTTTGACGCAATCTTTACGGATATTTAATTGGTTTCTTCCCTGTCTTTTAATATGTTAATGGATGGTCACACGCTGGCGTCATCTCCGTCACGTTATTAGTATAAAAAGTTAATTAGAAAATGTACATGATTCCAAACTAGATATTGACATACATATCCCAAACTATAAAATAAAGAGTATTCTTTTCAAATAAATTCAACTATTTTAGTGTTTCAGTATAACATACCCATTTTAAAACTTCGCAAAACTTTACAACCCCCAAAAGTACCGATTTTTGGTAAAAATGTTGACTAGTCACTTTATTTTTCATCGACACCCTCTTGTAGAATATACATTTCAGTTAAGTTAGTATGAGAACACTATTTATTAATACATTACAACTGATAATCGTGTTCAATGCTGTATTATTTTACACATTATGAGTATCAAATAGGCCTAGGGGAGATGCGGGAGAGTTGAGCCACCGGGAGAGTTGAACCACCCCCTATAACTCGAAAAGTAGTAACTAACTAAAATTTATATTGGCATATATTGTTATATAGCATCAATACGACATTCTTAGTGTTAAACCCTACTGTCATGTGTGCTCAGTATCAAAGATACCTAAACAAAATCATTTTTTTCACTTTTGAGTGAAAAATAGAAAAATAAATGTTTTGTCTTTTTTCCCATAGCAAGACTTAGAATATAATAGCGGTAATTTGTTTATTGAAGGGGGTATATATGACCATTATTTTAGAGAACTATTGTAAACTACCAAAAGTTCTAAACCAGACAGGATTGGGTTATTTACAACTTATGGTCACCATGAGGAGAGTTGAGCCATTGGTCATGGGGAGAGTTGAGCATAGGGAAAACATGTAGTAACATTTTGATTTTTGGACTAAAGGTGAAAAATGTATAATAAATGAGAGAAAATGTTATTTTGTGCCATGATAATAACAATTGAGCACCATATTTACTTTAAGGATTAATAAATCAAAAGTTGAAAAAATATGATTTTGTTTTTTTCACCAGCCATTGACTTATCATGCTGGCTCAACTCTCCTGTAATGGTGGCTCAACTCTCCCATACTGTAGGGAGAGTTGAGCCACTTTACCAATTTTTTTCAAACCTTTTGTATAAATAAGCCTTAACTGCTATCCCAACTGTTATTGTTTCACAACGAAAACAACACTAAAAAGTTTATCTTACACTAATTGTTTACAGGTTTGTACTTTTCTTCCGCATATGGTGACACAAAATATAAAAAATGGCTCAACTCTCCCGCATCTCCCCTACTCATGTGACGGAGATGACGGAAAATGTGACGGATATGACGAAAATGTGACGGAGATGACGATTTTTAAGTTTTGGGCCGGTATAGCTTCGCCGGAAAAGTATGTCTAGCAGTCTACTTCACGGGTATCATTAGTGGTCACTACTCTTATTTTACCAGTAATCCTAAAAATCCAATGAATACATATTTTCCATTGATTCTATAGCGTTCGGAGATGACACTGAATAAAAATACTTCACATACAAATGTTTCAATAAAACCCGATTTTTGATGTACTGCTAAATAATAGCGTGTTCTAACCTCGCGTGTGTTAAAGTTTATGTGCGGCAAGTTCAAACGGTCAAAGCAGTGTTTCTATTCTCCTTTTATTTCGAATGATGGTGCTGCATATCATAAGGCCCGTGACGGAGATGACGCAAAACATAGGGACAGAAATTTCCCGACAAAAACTGGTAAATTAAGCTCCAATAGGCATATAATTCCATAATTGGCTGGATGAAATACGTTTAAATTGTTAATAACTCGCGTTTATAAGTATTTTCATGAAAAAAATCCCCTTAATATGGCAATCGAAAATTTTACGTGTAACCATCGGGCACAGGTGTTTGTAGCAGGGGCGGCGCCAGGGTATTTTGATAGGGGGGGCAAACTATTGGTCGTCCCAAAATAAAATAAATTGTATATAAATGCATTTTTGTTAGTGATGTGCGAAGCACCAAGGTGCGAAGCACCGCGCTCCGCGCTAGCGCGGACAGGGGGAGTCTGAGGGTTTCAATTTTCTAACCCATTTGGTGCGATTTTGTGTGTACTTTTGACTGATTTTTGGTTGAAAAGCCATCACTTCATTTCCAATAAATATTGGCTTTTTATCAAAATTAGAAAGCTGTTTCGTTATATGCAAGAAAGAAGTTGTGCATACTGATG